>MU224554.1:2616647-2638122 GCA_018584345.1 Thuja plicata
ACCGGTGGAGGGGACTAAGCAATAGCCCGGTGGGGGAGAGAAGAAACGTGGGGAGAAGAGTGGTTAACGCAGAGTGGGGTGGAGGGGGAAGCAGCAGAGGTTTTGGGGAGGACGGAGGTAGGGAGAAGTCAGGACTTTAGTCCCACATTCACCCCGTTAGTGAATCTTGAGCAGTGTTTAAGCCAAGCTCGAAACTATAAAGTCAAAACAGGGGTCGTGGTGTATGTGTTTAAGCTTGGAGCTAGGTATTTGACATTGCGCAGCAGGGTAATTATAATCAGAGGGGGTTAGTTTGAATTAGTGCGAAAACTAAATGATAATTAAGTCAAAAGGCCCTAAACAAAGTTACTTTGAATAGAAATCTGCCTCAAAAATATTGTCTTGATATGTGTGAAGGTTGCGTGTTTTGGGTCTGTGTGTGACAAAAAGTCAAATCTATCTTGATTTGCATGCCGAGGTCGTACGACCTGTTTGGACAAAATGTTTTTGCCACAAATTTGATTTTTGGACAAATATGAGCATATTTATAGTCTTTTTGAACTGAAACAACGACCCAAACGCAGTGGTGGAGTCAGATTTGACTCAAAGTGGATGGAAAATAGAATTGAAAGCAAAAGTTAATAATGAGGCCAGAAATTGAATATTCTGCCCCACTGTGGGCGCCAAAAATGTATACACTAAATATGGGCCTCTAACTTAGCCATACACTTCAACATAGTCATTGTTCATCAGCCACACACAAGAATGAATATTGATTTATTCATCCTGCATGCTTGAATGAGTTGACCTATTGCCTCCTATCTAGATGGGGTTTTGAGTAGCTCTCAAATTCAAGAACCCAACAACCGAGACCAATCTAAGAATGGAGGATTTATTCTAGAAATGTAAATACAATATTAGCCTAGAAATGAGATTAAGCTTAGTCTAGAAATGAACATGAGATATTAAGCTAGAAATGAATATGATATTAAACTAAGAATGCTTGAAAGAAGCTAAACTATGCATGATTAATCTAGAAATGACATTAATCTATTGCAATATTGAAAGCTTGAATGCCCAAATATGAGTTAGGAATCCAACAGTGATTCGACACTTCAATAATGCATTCTCCTCTTTTTTTGAATGAGAACAAGAGAGTTCTTTTATAGGATGAGAGTCCAGCTAGAATGACAAGTTTCCTTTCAGAGAAACAGTTAACTCTTGAAAATCCAGTTCAGAATAGCAAGTTTCTTTTCAGAGAAATAATTATCTCTTGAAAATCCAGTTCAAAATAGCAAGTTTCTTTTGAGAGAAACAATGAACTGTTGTCTTTTTGAGTGACTGAAGCAGTTAACTGATTTGTTGCGCTTTTGAATCTCAGTCAACTCAAAGTTTCCATTTCTGAACTGAAGTGAGGATTTTGGAGAGATTATTTGATTAAATAAATGAAATATGACCTCATAAATACATTTTATCGATTATTTGAATAATTACATTCAATTATTGAAATGAGGATATTTATTTAATAATCAAATATTATTTAATTCATTTTGATGTATTTTATCTAAAAGGGTGAATTTAATTTAATTAAAGTGTTAGGTCTTTGTAATTAAATTAATTCGATCATAGGGTTTATTTAGCCAATTAGGAATTAAATATAGTATGTGATTAATGCAGATTTAGGGTTTTCTGCATTTGACACTTAGGTCAAGTAGAGTCAGTCGAAACTCAGAATTTCCTAGTACAATAGGAATTTGATGCTTTGGAAGAATGACAAATGCAACAAAATTGGTTGTGGTTGCAAGATGCCAATTTTGAGGTGTTACACTAACCGAACCTCAACCATGTCCTTTACCAACCATAAAGTACTCACCAAATATTCCCTTTGTCTTTGGACATACAACAACTCAGATTGCAACTCACCAACTCTTATTCTCTATTTTGCACCCTTATCTTTGAAGAAATTAAAATTATTACCAATATCATTCAGCTCAGACTCAACTCTTTCAATCTTACTTCTGAAATTACCAATAGCAGTAGGCTATTAGAAATAATACCGATAAATATCAGACATCACTTTTAAGCATTCTCTTGTCTCACCAATATGTTTCGATAACTTTTGTTTTGTTTTATCATATTTTCTCTCAATCATATCCTTGAACTCATGTCCTTCAGAACTTTCCTGTAACAACCTTCCCTCATTTCATCATATCATCTAGAAAAACATTAGAAATAACAAAAACAATACTACTTTTATTGAGAAAATGATCCATTAACACATTTTCAATTTCATTCATGTTTTATCTGAAGAGAAGGAAGACCACATTCACCAATCCTGTCCAATTCACTTTCTTCCAACATCGTCTAAATCACATCTGAATCAACAAAGCCTGATTTAGATGGAGACACATAATCATTTTCCTTCTCCTGTTCTTTCTTCTCTTTTCTTCCTCTGATAAAGTACTGATCTCTTTTCCTTTTTCACTTGTCTTCCTTCTCTTAGGTTCCAAAAGGGAATCTCCAATTCTCTCTTACTGGAGGAGGAGCCCTCCTCATTATAACCAACATGCACAACACCAGACACAACCATACCAAAGCACAAATTAATCTGTAGGGATAAGAAATAATCTTTGCAAGCATCCATTTTATTTTCCAAATAATCCAAGTACATGTAAATCTATTTTCAGACAGGGATGTCGGATCTCCATTCCATATTTTCTTCACCTGGTAACAACCTTAGAAAATAGAATACCAAACACATAACCAGAGATCCAAAATGGAAGGCATAACCTTCAACTAATGACATTTTGACATTTTCAAACAAATTCTCCAATATCAAACCACATAAATCAAACTGCACACTTTCCTTTACCATCTCATGCGCCAAATATATAGCCATAGAAGACGTAGCAACTTCACAATTGGGAAAATAGATTTAATATCTAATGTCATATGAAACATATCTCACAACCGGATCAACAAGGGAATTTATTAATAGAGAACGGGGCTCTTTTTTGATGCCAGTAAGCTCCTGCACTTCCTTATACTTCATCGTCTTCTTCTTTGGAAGGTCTCCAACACTGCACAAACTAGTGATACCCTCAATCACTTCCTTTGTAACCGCATAGGGTATGTCCAATATTAAAATTCCATCCTTGAACTGACTCAACAAGAATAAAATTGACTCTACAAACCAGGGAAATTCTCCCCATAAGTCCATACCCACAATACAAACCCATTGCCAATCATCAACTTTTAACCCTACATTTATTTTCCTTATCTTCTCATTATCAAAATCTTCCAATTCAATTATTTTTAGCATCTATGGAACAATTTTATTGGATTCGTGAACAATCAAACTCGATTCCATCTTCGCACTTGACCTAAATTTTCAAACCCTCATTAGATCTGCAAATTCTTCATTTTCTCCTTCACAAACAATGAAAAATTATTTGAGATTTTACCCTTTTAACCTTAACTCATAATTTATTTTGTTGCAAATTCTTTTATATCAATGATGTAATCAATCATACATCAATCAACTGAACCAAGAATAATATACCTCATTAGTTGAACCATACTGGAGATACACCAGATACAACTAATATCACTTTAGAGAGGGGGAACTGACAGATTTAGCATTTTCAACATTCCCCCTGAGCTAAGGAAGTAGGATCAGTTTCTAGAAAAGCAGGCACTGAGATTTGGTGCCACAAAATTCTCTTCACCAACATCCTTTTTCTTCCACAACATGAGTGTCTTCTGATATTCAGCTGAACCAGTATCATTCTTATCATTTCCATACTTCTCCAAAGTAGCAACAAATCTGCATGTGTTAGCATAATGACTGAGCTATCCACATTTGAAACCTTTTACATTCCTTTGTCTTGATCTTACTAATTGAACCCTAGATTTGCACTGATTAGCCTTGTGACCATATTTATGACATACACAACAATTACCATTAAAGATATTGTTCATCCTATTCATCTTAACTAGATTAGATATTTGTCTTCTGTATGGATTTGCCTTATGAACAAACTTGTGACAGCTAAAACATTTAATATTTTGTTCTTTTCTTCTCTTTCATTCTATAACCCTATTTCCAAAATTTTTGCATAGAAAATAATGACCATTAAATGATAAATATCTTTGAGCACTTAGTTGCCTGATTGAAGGTATTTTGTAAGTGTTTCTAAATTCTAGACCTTGCTGATGACCTCAGGCTTTGCTTCAACTTCAACTTCTTTGTCTTTACCTTTGGCCTTCTAAAGTGAACATTCACCGGTGAAACCTAGTCCTACCTTATCCTTGTGACTTTTCTTCAGGGACAAAAGTTGATCCAAAATAGTGCTATTCATAAAAATTTTCTTCAAACCTCATCTTTGATAATTCCCGATCCAACTTCTCATTTTGAATAGTCTTCTACTTGATAATATCATTGAGATTTTCTTCAGTTTTCTTCCATTCTTTAATCTTCTGTTTGATAGTATCTTTAAGATCTCTTTGGGTCTTCTTTCATTCTTCCATTTTCCACTTGATGTTGCCCTTGAGAAATTCTTCATTGTTTTTTCAATCATTTAGTTGTATTTTCAAATTTACCACATTCTCTTTCAATTCTTTTAGCTCCTGGATCACCTCTTTGTGTCTTGCTTTTAATTTCCGAATCTGCTTCCTTATCTTGGAGATACAAGTATTAGCTTCCTTGATGTTTTCTTTCAATTCCCCATTTTCAAATTCAGTGCTTTCCATGTCATCCAAAGTTATTTGCAAATATTCATCATAGTAGTAACCTTCTACCATCTATTCAAACTGCCAAGATCTCCCTCAAGTGGTTAATCTCTATTTGCAAGGGACCAAGCCCTGATACCAATTGTTAAACAAACAAAATAACTGAGTGAATCAATTATTCCAAAACTCTTTTCAAAAACTTAATTAATCTAGAGTTATCTTAAACTATTCAGATAATTAAAATAGATAAGAACATGAAGATACATAAATAACAAATGCCATAACACCGTAATTAACGTGGAAAACGAAGATGGGAAAAACCACAAAGAAACTAATTCTCATGAATATAGCACCGTTTAAGGTGATTTTTACAAAGGTTCTCTGTCAGTTTTATCACTACATTTAAGGCTCATTGTCGGTTGGGCTAATAGCCCTGAAGTAATAAGGCTCATTGTCAATATTAAAATGACTGATTACAAAAAGGTCTTACAGATAAAAATGTGAACTAATAATGTTGCATAGGCTTATGCATGAAATAGTTCCTATTAATATCACAACAACAACTATCTACAAAGATCCAGTTAGAGATCTTTTTCCACCCTTCAACAATCTTCTACAAAACCAAATACTCCTTTTTTTCAATATCTTTGTTCTGCCTTCACTATTATCCTTTGCACTTCTTACTCTGCTCGCACACTTCACCACACACTATTTATTCACATAACAAGACTTGCATCGTATTACCTTCAACATATTCACATACACTTCTTCGGATCCAAAAAAGGTTTTCTATATAAATACACATCCTTTGAATATATGTCGGCCTAGCAAAATATGTTAGCTTGAATACAAAAAAAATACATCTTGAGATATACAATAAAGATCAACATACTAGCGCTAGACCTAAAAGATATGCCAAACATATGAGAAATCTATACCATGCTACCATATCACCCAAAGATAGGTCATACATAATATAAGAAAGTTACATAGCACAAACATTGAAAGATAAGTATATTCTAGGGCCGATGGGAATGCCACAACCAAGACCATGTCTTGACCACTGTGAAATTCAGCACCAACTGAGGGATAACACCGAGTAGCATCCTATCCAAAACTGAATACAACTCACATACTAAATGTTGGCAAGAATCACTCTTTGATAAACGATATGTTTTCATTGATGGAAACTATTATCATTACTCTTGGCCTTGAAGTAGTCAAGATAGTTTACCAAAGGATTTGATGCTTATATTTGTCTAAGTACCGGAACCAGGATAGAGACCAGTCAGACAAATTAGTATGGGTCAAAAAGGTTTTTGATAGTTAGAGAATGTGATCACAAGAAATGAATGTAGACATACCATTATGTCTAATCCGATCATTGTATATTTTGAAGTTATCTTATGGATGATATATTCACCGAGGAATATAGGGTTGGCAGAGTTTTGGGAAGAACAAGACAATTTTGAGAAATTGAGTTGGTACACTCGAAAAATTATTTTTGGTTATCGGTTTGGTGATTTTCTATGGTAGATCCAACATCATAGGATAATTGGTTTGGTTAACAAGATTTTATTTTGTGTTTTGATCTTGTTTTGGCACGAAGATTTCTACATGTTTCTTTACTCTTATTTGGGCTGACAGAGTTTGAGTTTTGAGCTTATGATCCTATATTTAAGATCAATTTTTTTATTATGAAGAGTGTGATGATTTTGGTGATGATGGTTATGATTAGAAGTAGATAGTGATGTGAATATAGTAAGAAGAGATGAAGTGCAATGCTTCATCGGAATTGTATAGGCATAGTTGATGCTACTAGTCAGCTCGGTATAGGACTGTAAGTCTATTTTGATTATGTAATTGGTTGTAAGCCTTGATGTATTTTGGATGTGTATTTGAGCAATGAGCTCTAGGCTTTAAGATTGAATGCAAGTGCATTCCCCTCTTTGTACTTACGCCTTTAACAAGGCACTTATTACTTTAGTAGTGATATATTTGTGGGTATCACCCCCATTGCGTTTTTTCCCTTAACTGAGTTTTCCTCAATAAAAAATTGTGGTGTTATGGTGTTCATGTTGTATATATTTATTGGTTTACTTGCATTTAATTTTTGTACTAATTTGTGGTTTCAGTGGAAGAAATTTAATAATATTGTTGCACTGATTCACCCCCCTCTCGATGCTCCCTAATACTAACAATTGGTATCAGAGCCTAGTTCCTTGGAAGAATTTTAATAGCTTGAGGAGGATCCTGATGGAATCACCTAGCAGTACTTAGATTCAAATTTTGAATTCACTTGAGAACTTAGACAAATCCAATGCTCACATTGTTAGTTTGGAAGAAAAATTGAAAGAAGCTAATGGATTCATTGACAATCTGAAAGAGTTGTTAAGGCAATCTAGAGATAGACGAAAAGGGCTTGTAGATCAATTATCAAGAAAGATAGTAACTACAAAGTTAAGAATGATCAATTCAAAGAATATGAGAAGATTGTAAAAGAGAGAAAAAATTTAAGAAATGAAATGGAATCTATGGAAATCACGATTGCTGAAGAAATTGAAGCTAGAAAGACTCTTGAAGAATCTTTAAAATCCAAATCTGAAGAATGCTACAAGTTGCTTAGTGAAGTTGGACAGTTGCAAGTTATTCTTGAATAATCTAAACATAATGAGAAATAACTGGGAAAAGTGAGTGAGATACTGAGAAGAGATCTTGATGATGCTAGAGAAATTCAAGAAAAACTCAGATCTAGCTCTACGAAGCTTGATGAACAAATTGCAATTCAAAGACCTCATGGAGATAAGCATGACTTAGGGAATGGACAAGGAGAATGTTTTAAAAATGTTGAAGAAAAAGTAGATCACAATGAGCAACCTAAGGAGACACCTTTATAGAAATTCAATGGCAAATGTTATTCATGCAATAAGATTGGACATAGGGCTAAAGAATGTCAGAGCAATTCAACTTCTACACCTTTTTCTGGATATTGTTTCACATGTTGGAAATATGGACATAGATCTAAAGAATGTGGATCCAGATCCAGATCTAGTGCAAGTGGAGGAAACCTTATGTGCTACAAATGCAACAACTTTGGTCATATTGCAAGAAATTGCAGACTCGGGACAAATCAAACATATCAGAGGTATGCGAATCATAATATGATTTGTTAAAAATGTAATAACCATGGACATATAGCTAAGAATTGTAGATACAATAATGATAAAATGAGAATGAATGGTTCGGTAGAAAAGAATAGTGAAAGAAATAACAACAAAAGAAAATAAATTGATGTAAATAAAGTGAGAAAGGAAATGAACAAGATTTGGGTAAGAAAGGAACAAAGTGATGCTTCTGGAATAGGTCATATTGCAAGAAATTGCAGACTGGGGACAAATCAAACATATCAGAGGTATGTGAATCATAATATCATTTGTTAAAAATGTAATAACCATGGACATATAGCTAAGAATTGTAGATACAATAATGATCAAATGAGAATGAATGGTTTGGTAGACAAGAATAGTGCAAGAAATAACAAAAAAGGGAAATAAATTGATGTAAATAAAGTGAGAAAGGAAATGAACAGGATTTGGGTAAGAAAGGAACAAAGTAATGTGTCTGGAAAGATCTCACCAGCTTCTGGTGTGGATCTCTCTTCATCAGAAAATTAGGTCATAGGACCTAAAAGGGGATTTTTATCAAAAAATCTTATGGCACCCCGTAAATCGAAGCAGTTTTGATGATGATTGAAGAGGTAGTTAGAAAATAGTCTTTGGAGGCTGTGTTTGGAATTACAGATGATTTCATGATCATTTGAGGATCGCAAACATATTTAATGTTCAGTGGGAACAACTTTTTGGAGAGTTAGGGCACGAATGGAATTTATTGCAAAAATCAATCAAATCACTCAATTTGAAGGCGATTAGGGACCTCATTCGACACCTTTCTATCTTGAGATCTAGTGTGAAGCTGAGATGGATAAGATTGATTAACACTTTTATCTATCCACCAAATCTCACAAGTAACCCTAGTTCGAAGTAAAAGGTATTTATCTTTGCAGAATCTTATAAATTTTATCCATATAGTCATAGATACTCCACATAATGTTAATATTATTAAAAATTTGCATTATGAATTCAAATTACACCTATATAAATCCATGGAAGATGACCCCAAAGGTGCATTTTCTCATGTGCCCGATGGAGTGTTACACGTTGAGGATGTGCATGTTTATATGCATTGCAAATTAGAAGAACTTGGTGATTATGAGACATTTAATAAGTATGAATCTTTGTGTACAAATGGAGTTTTGAAGGATGAGTTTCAGAAGGTTAATCTGGTTAACCTAGCACACTACAAGGACATTGTGACTTTTAATGATCCAGAATGGATAAAGATAGTTCTAAGAAGAATTCATGATCAATTATTTTGGTTGGGAGAGAAACTTGTGAATATCACTAAGGAATTTATTCATAAGGTAACATGTTTCAATGAAACTAGAGAAGTACCTGCTCTCAAGTCGACTAAGTAGAAGGTTGTAGAATAGTTGACACAATCACAATGGGACAAAAGGGATATGATTGTAAATGATATCATTCAACCTGATGTTAAGTTTTCTTCAATGATACTGGGCTACAAAGTTTATCGCAACAATAGAATGAATTCCATCTCTGCAACTATCATAAACATTGCTTACATGATGTTGATAGAAGATGCATAGTTTGACATATGTGAAATAATGAGGAGGCAATTACTGGAGAACCTGGAGAAAATAAAAAAGGATAAATCATATATATTTAAATATGGATTTCTGATTGTGCATATATTTTTCTATTTGATGAACTTCTTTCCTAGAATCATAAATGTAAATTGGCAGAAAGATATTCCTACTGCGCTACAAGTTTCCAATATGTATCGAAGTCAGAAGAAATATGATATTGATACCTTAATCTCAGGTCATTTCGAAATGTTTCAGAAGAAAATGTAGAAGAGAGAGAATTGCGAAGAGTATAAATGAAAAATATGCAAACTCGGTATGCTTCATGGTTGAGATCGATCAATGTAGCATGAAGCTAGAAGTCATTCCTAGATAGACGTGGATTCAACTGATGGGATGTGAAGTTGTACCAGAGTTAGTAATAAAGTATGTGGAAGAAATGCTTAAGAGTCTTGTTCATTCTAATACAAAAAGGTTTGGTACCTGCACAAAAAAGTATCAAGAGATTTAGTTTTAGTTAACAGAGAAGGCAAGGAACCAAAAGATCAAGAAAATTATTGATAATGTAGCAAAAAAGGATGGGATTTCTAAAGATGAAATGCTAGAAATCAGAAGGAAGATTGAGGAAAAAGATATGTATAGATTGATGTTGAGAAGGAAGATACTCCTCCTCCATCTATCCCTATGCCACCTAGTCTGAGAGCTACAAGAAGTGCAACAAAAGATACATCTACACCTATTAAATATAAATTTGAACATGTGTTGAGGATGCCGAAGAAAAAGAGTATTGGTCCTAACAAGAAGAGAGATAAGGCATAAAATTATGACTCTTCCACTGAATCATATCAATCGAAGAAAAGAGTAAGATCTGAAGGTGCTACTACAACAAGAATTGCAAAAGAGATGCCTATGAGCGTAAAGAAAGGGGAGAATGTTTTTGTTAAGATCTTGAATAAATTTTTTAAGTATGTTGTTTTGGTTGAGTTGAAGAAGTACTATTTAGTATTTGATAAAGATGAAAGATAAAAAATAGAACAAGGTGTAATTACATATTTGAACAAATTCAGTAGAACACTAGTTGAGATAAAGGATCAGATTCCTAATCATTTATATGCAAAATTGGAAGAGAAAAGATTAAAAAATTTAGATGAAGACAAAGGATAAGGGAGACATTAATATCAAAGATGTGTCTGGTAATCAATAAAAATGAAAGGAAAAATTTACTTGAAGAAACTAATAAGAGGCTATTGACAAAGAAAAGAGTAAACATGTTAATGGATGGAAAGATAGATGAGATTTTTGCAGAAATCAATGATATTATCATTAAAATGCTAACAAAGTTAGACATGATACACCTAAGCAAAAAGAGCCTAGAACCAAGATAAAAGAGGATAAACTGTTCATTAATGAATCAGATGTATTTATCAATGGTGTGCTGATTACTCTTGATGATGATGAGAAACAAGGAGAGAAGTATCCCTTCACCAATCTTGCAAACATTATTACCGAAGATGAATTAAGAGAAGTCATGACAGAAAAAGAAGCCATTGAAGAAATACATGTTGAAACTGAGACAAACAAGGAGATCGATGAACATATTGATGTTATGGATACAAACCCTACTAAATGTGAAGAAATAAGAATAGATAATGTACTTGACATTCCCGATTCAGTAACAAAAGAGGAGAATACTAAAGAAAAACAATGTGAGATCTTAGAGAAATTGGAGGAAACAAAACATGAGCAGACATAAACTGGTTCATCTTCTAGAAAATCTGAAGAATTGTTGGCAATATATTCACATGAATCACTTAGTTTGAAAATTTTTATAGATCTTGAGAGTATGGAAGAAAATGAACTGAGAAAGATAACAATATTGGCTGAAGCTAAGACATAAAGAAATCTTTGAGTAAGAAGGAGAAGGAGAATAAAATTCTATTTAGGGCAGTGGATACAATTTCAATAACTTTACTACACATGCAGACCAATCAAGGTAATTCTATATCTGATCAATTAGAAGAATTGTTGAATAATTTTGATACACATTTTGCATAACTTTACTACACACGCAGACCAATCAAGGTAATTCTACATCTGATCAATTAGAAGAATTGTTGAATAATTTTGATACACATTTTGCATCCTTGGAGAAGGCAACTGAGGACAAAGCTCAGTAGGAGTTTGTAAATAAAATACTTCATCATTTTTTCTCTCTGATAAATCAAGATAAGAAATCTTTAGAAATTGGAATTAATAAAATTAAAAGAGAAATTAAGGAAGGTAGTACAGTCATGCAATAGTGCATAAATCCTTTCAGACATGTGTCTGATATTGATAAGATATTGGAGGAAAGTGATAGATTATTGGCAGATAAGGAAAAAGACTTTCATTTACCAAAGGATTTTGCAACTGATTATATGGAGGAAGTTATAAAGATAAATGACAAGATCAAGGTATTGGAAGTGGAAAGGAAGAGAATTCTTGGAATATTTGTTGACTTGAGGAATCTAATAGTTCCTAAGTTGGACGTTTTGCAGAGAAGCTTAGAGGTTGCAGAAGAAGAACATAAGGAACCTTCCCTACCAGACATTATACATGTTGAGGAATCATCTTATATTATCTGTGGGAAGATGTAGATTCTAGACAGTCTTAGAAAATCATGGAGTGTAGATTGGACAACTTTGAAAGAAAATTTCTCAGATGTGTACAAACTTTTGTAAGTACTTATAGCTTGTATATATTCATGCAAACAGTATAGGATTTCGTTAGAGATTATTATCTTTTTGGTCTTTCCTTTTCCATTGGTGTCAAAAGGGGAGAAGAATTATGTGAAAAATGATGCATAATCTTAGGGGGATTTTAGTTTTTGAGGAGTTTCGGACTTGGCAGTTTATGATGGACACTTAGTCATTTTTTCTCTAAGTGTTGCCATCAATGCCAAAGGGGGATATTTTTGGAAAGAGTCACTCTTTGATGTATGGTAAGTTTTCATTGATGGAAACTACTATCATTACTCTTGGCCTTGTAGAAGTAAATATAGTTTACCAAAGGATTTGATGCTTATATTTGTCTAAGTACCAGAACCAGGATAGAGACCAGTTGGATAGATTAGTATGGTTTGGAAAGGTTTTTGATAGTTAGACAATGTGATCATATGACATGAATGTAGACATACCACTATTTCTAATCTGATCATTACAGATTTTGAAGTTATCTTATGGATGAGATATTCATTGAGGAATATCGAGTTGACAAAGTTTTGGGAAGAACAAGACAATTTGGAGAAATCGAGTTGGTACACTTGAAAAGTTTTTTATGGTTATCAGTTTGGTGATTGTCTATAGTAGACCAACATCAGATGATAATTGGTTTGGTTAGAAAGATTTTATTTTGTGTTTTTATTTTGTTTTGGTGGGAAGGTTTCTACACGTTTCTTTACTCTTATTTCGACCAACAGAGTTTGAGTTTTGAGCTTATGACCTTATATTTAAGATCAAATTTTGAATACAAAGAGAGTGATTATTATGGTGATGATGGTTATGATTAGAACTAGATAGTGATGCAAATATAGTAAGAAGAGATCAAGTGCAGTGCTTCATCAAAACTGTATAGGAATTGTTGATGCTACCAATTAGTTCGGTATAGGACTGTAAGTCCATTTTGATTATGTATTTGGCTATAATCATTGATGCATTTTGGATGTATATTTGAGTATTGAGCTCTAGGATTTAAGCCTTGATGCAAGTGCATTCCCCTCTTTGTACTTATGCCTTTAACATGGCACTTATTACTGCAGTAGTAAGATATTTTTCAGTATCTTCCCCACTGGGGTTTTCCGCTTAACCGTGTTTTCCTTGATAAAAAATTATGGTGTAATGGTGTTCATGTTGTATATCTTGATTGGTTTATTTGCATTTACTTTCTGTACTAAGTTGTGGTTTCAGTGGAAGAAATTTAATAATATTGTTGCACTGAGTCAACCCCCTCTCAATGCTCCCTTATACTAACACTAAAATCTTCTGACGTACTGCATGAATGTCCATATTTCAAGGATACCGTGAAAGAAATATGAACAAACCAACCAATGATAACCATCCAATATTCATGATTTTACACCCACTGATTACTATCGATGTACCAAAAATATATTACCACCATTGTCGGAACAAGGATAACCATCCACAAAATATGTTACCATACAATACTACATAGGATATAGATCAATTTTTTACATCACCTAGAGCACAACCATATGGTACATAGGTTTTGACATCAATGACAACAATGCCAAAAACATCTCAATAATTCATCAGTAACATATGATCTGAATGATTTTAACACACTGGCAATGAAGTTAGCTTTAATGGGATTTAAAAATGATGAATCAGATAATGCGAAAATTTTACTGTTCTCCTTTCCTAAAATTTGGGATCAACTGGTTATGGATCTCAAAAATTTTGTACTAAGTGGGAAGTTGGTCTTTGAAGATGTGGTAGCTTCTTTAATATTTGAAGATTCAAGGTCACAGAAGACATCTAAATATTCTTGTATTGGCAATTGATATTTTTGGTATGGTATGAGACACTTATGGGTTGTCATTTATGACAACATATCTGGTATATTGATAGCTTGGAATGAAGTTCAAATTTGGAGACAAAGTCTTCAAAATGACTAAGTATAGAAGCATAAATACAGAGTATAACTGTATTGTTTTGGATAGTGAACATCGAGTACGATGTTTTATGACTTGCGAGATTAGAGGAAGATACTATGGAGTATGTATGACCTCCACCTAAGATCAATTTGGTTTCAGAGATGATTACAATGAGTTAGAGAGATTTCAAGACATGCATAGACAATAGAACAACGTAACAGAGCAGTTAGCGATGAATCAAGGAGTATGTCGTGGACTCCTGGAAAGCTAAGTTGGATTATGATTTTGGATAACCTATATTTTGGTTATGTAAGAGCGCCCACTTTGTATTTACTCTTTACATTATTAATTCTATTTGATGACATGTAACTGATTGAATGTTTGAAGATGTTAAGTTGATCACTGAAATGCAGAAAGATAATGCAAGACATTAAATCAATTAATGGATTATATTTTCATTGATGTCAACTTGATATAATCTAATCGGTTATAATCAAAGTGTCAAATAATTCAAGGAATCAGAGAGATAAAGATTATGCTTTCAGTAATGCATAAAATAAAAGCATTCACTATGTGACTTCAAACACCGACGGCTAGTGGAGCCCGGCGGACAAAGATAATCAAAATTCAAGTCACAGTGATGCCTGAGCAAGAAAACCGACAAGAATTATCGATGAGAAGAATCAAAAGCATACCCGATGGTCAGAATCATAGTGTAAACTGACGGAGAAGCCCGAGGAGAATTGGAGTGTTGACCGAAGCTATCAAAGAGTTAAAACACCGAAATTAACTTGAGTTTAGAAACGAAAAAATATCTAGTTGGAAGAGCTAAATATGGATTTAACTGAAAGTTATCATTGTTTTCATCAACAAGATAAAGACATAGATAAGTAAAGGATTTAAAGCTATTTTGTCCAGTTGGCAAGAAGATCTCTGCGAGATAAAACAAGATTTTTTTCTTTAAATCTGATTGGCTAAGATTGCGGATCATGCCAAGATCAAGAAAATCAAGAACCTAACAACGGTGATATTATGTCTATAAAGAGACAAATTAATAAATTATGGAAAGAGGGTGAATAAATGAAAAAGAGGATGCTAAAGAGAAACTGATGAAGAGAAAATTCATACAGTCCTGATCAATCAAGCTGAGGAAAGAGCTAAAATTTTTCTGCGGACACCGAGCAACAAAGCATAGCATCATCGAGAAGAACTAAAGTGGAGCAAAGGTATTAAAGGGAATATATTTTTTAGATTAGTTTTATGAGCTTACAATAGATCTAAAAATATGCAAGTATAAGTTGTATATGTGAATAGATCATACTATTTTAGTTTAACCATTGATTTAGAAAGTCTCTTAACCGAGCAGGATTTAAAGATCCTTTCTATATTAAGATACATCACAAGGAGTATCAAAAAGTTTGATCATGAAGATAGCATGAGATGCCAGATACCTATTGATAGGCCAAGAGAGTGTTTGATCAAGGAAGGTAGCATAGAGATGCCCGATATCAAGTGAAAGAATAAACTTTTAAATCCTCTAACAAGGTCACACCTAATAGTGTGTTTATAACCTTTAACAGGGTTGGCTCTTCACCTAGCTCACTTCAAAAGAGTGAAAATTTTGGGTTACTGGTCCCAAGTGGGTTTTCCCTTAACAGGGTCTCCACGTTAAAAATCCATGTGTAAATGTGTTTATGAGTCATTAATTTAGTGTTTTGCATTACACAACTAATATGAATTGATCGGTATACTCTATTAATTTATTGTTTTATGGTAAATTAATAGACTGCTATTTGGTAAACATATAGAATAAGGTTTAACAAAACATTCCAAGCAGTAGTAATTTGATAAGTATATTTGAAGGCATTCATCTTATAGGACTGAAGATAACTAGAGGCTTAATATTGTGGTACTAATTTTTTGGGTTGAGTAATTGAAATATTTTTGAGGCCACTGACTCACCCCCCTCTCAGTTATTACTAACACTATTTTGTATTGAGAGCCAAATTGATGATGAAAAAGAATTTTAAAGCAGCACTTGAAGACCTTGATAAAGCAAAAACATAAAATGGTGACTTAAGATTCAATTTAAGAAAAGCTGAGGGATTCATCAAGAAACTTAAGGATCAGCTTGAAATTTCTAGAAATTAGAGATAGGATCTTATGGTTTAGATAAAAGAAGATTCAGACAATGATAATTCAAATCAGATAAATCAACTTGAACAAGAGAATGATACTTTGAAGCTTGAGAATGAGACAATGGCTAAAGTGATTCAACAAGAAAAGAATGCTAAGAATAAGACTGAAGAAGCTTTGAAATATGCTAATATTTTAATGGGACAAATGAAGATTGACCTTGATCATTACAAGAACAAGTATCTAGAATTGGAGAAATATAGTCAGATCATAAAAGGTGAACTTGTTGAGAAAAAGAAACACATTGAGAAAATTCACATGAGAAGTGACTTGATCGATGAACAGAGAGACAAACATACGACTGGTATTGGATTCAATGAAGCTGAATGTTCTAAGAGTCAAGAAGAAAAATCTGATGTGAAGATTGATGGAGAAAAACCTATTCTTGAAGAACCTAAAGAACATATCAGAATTTTCAGAGGTGGATGTTTTGGACACAACAAGTTTGGACACATGAAGATAGAATGTAGAGGTAATACCCCTTTCAAAACTTTTTCTGGTTATTGTTTTAATTGCAATGCATATGGGCACAAGAAAGCAAAATGTAGGAAACCTGATCAATCTAGATACAGACAAGATTACACCAGAGAAGAATCAAAAGCCAAGATCACATGCTATAAATGTAATAACCTTGGACACATTGCAAGGAATTGTAAGTTGCAAGTTAATCAGAATAAAAGACCTCCTATATTCTACAAATGTAACAATCCAGGTCATATATAAATTTTTTGCAGGTATAATAGAGTAAATAAAAGAAGAGTACCATCTCCTATGGATACAAAGAAAAATGACAATGATACTAGTAGGAGTCTGGAAGAATACAAGAGTGATTTTGACAATTGTTTCAAGAAATAAGAAGATAACAATAGTGGTAAGGTATGGAGAGTTAAAGAGGCTAATGATACATTGGTTCAGGGAGAGACAATAGATGCTACTCGATCTTTGCCTGATGCTAACAACGTGGAATCAACCTAAATGGCCGATCATGGCCTTAGGGGGATCATTAGATGAGAAAAAAAGATTATATCTAGCCCCTGATTTTAAGGAGTAAGCTCCAACAAGCTTAGTTGTGATATGTGCAGACATCATATAACTTACATCTATGAGTGCAACATCAGATGATGCATATTTTGTGATCACAAGATTTACAATTGACTGGACAGTGTATGATGTTAAGTATATTGGGTAATGTATATTTTACACTTAACGATGAGTAAAAGGACATCTGAGATACCTATTTCCTCACTATTTGAAGAGAAGCGACATAAGGAGAACAAAGATCAATAAGTATTAGACTATCTAACAGCTACATTGTGTGATCGATCGAAGTGGGAATTCTAAATTCAGCGTAATTGAGGTATTTACATCATCTACTCATACAAAAGCTATGGATGCACCTTTGATTTATGATGTTGTAGATCGACCTAGATACAAATTCAAGAAATATCCATTTAAGTCTTGTGAAGATGACCCTGAAGGAGCATTTTCCAAGACACCGCACGACGTCTTGCATGTAGAGGATATATATTAGGGCATACATTCATTGCAAGTATGATATATTGGGTGTTGAAGATTTCTATAGAAATGAAATACATGAATGATAATGGAAAAATGAAGGATGAATACAAACACATAGATGATTTGAGCATTATGAAAATATTGGACCTATATGAGCTCAACGAAGTGGAATGGTTCAAAATATTACTTAGCAGAGCTCATGATTAGTTCATCTGGATAGGAGAGCAACCCATAAATATATGTAGTTAATTGATTCATGAGATAACTGGGTTAGACAACACTGGAGTTATCCCCATGGCTGAGAAGAACTTAAAGAAACAAGTTGAAACCCTAACACATTCTAAATGGGATAGGCGAGCTATGATAGTGAATGATATTTTCTTACAGGATGTCAGACTAATTGCGATGATACTTGGATATAAATTCTACTATAGAAGTAGACCTAATTCAGTTTCTGCAGGAGTCATTATGATGGCTTACAAGATGGTGAAGGAAAAGACTAAATATAACCTATGCGAGGTTCTGGCACAATAATTCTTGGAAAATGTAAAGGTAATTAAGAAGGATAAATCTAAGACCTTTAGATTTGGATCACTCCTAGTTCATATGTATATCCACATTGAGCACAAGTATTTAGACATCACATAGCTATTGAAAGAAAAATAACACATGGGTTGATGGTTAACTGTTTGGCATGATCAAAATTCTTTAGACAAATGAAAGAAAGAGTCAAAATTCCTAAAGAGTTAGTTGAAAAATACAAGGATACAATTTGTTTCATGGTTTAAACTAATTGTGTATGCTTTGAGACAATTATACCTGGGAAGAAATGGTGTTACCATATGGGTTATGAAGTCAGTTCAGAAGTTCTAACTATGCATATTGAACATGTGTTGGCATCTGAAGTAGATACATCTAAGGAGAGATGGGTCACCTATGAAGAAAAATTAGCTAAAGTTAGAGAAGAGCATACTAGACGTATGAGGAAAAGAAAACTAGAAAACATTATTGATGAATGTGGAGCTAAGGCGGGTTTAACCAAAGCAGAGATGAGAGAAGTAAGGAAGAAGATAGAAGAGAGATCTTCTGGGTTGGAAAGCACTTCTACTACAACCCTTCCACCTCCAGAGATTGATTAGGTAAATAGTCCATCTTCTACAATAATTGATGTAACCACCTCTTCACCACCATTGAAGACATCACATGAAGAGGGAGTAAAACTAGTACCTCAGAGAAGAACAAGATCCACTGAACTGGATTCACCTCCTAAGGAACAAATGACTGAAGGAGAAGAGAAGAAAACTGAAAAAGAGACCGCAAGTGACAGACATGTATGGAAGCGTAATTTGAAGATGTTAGAGAAGAGATCTATTTAGCAAGGAAAGCTAGTTTCAATAAGCAAATACTATGACAAGTATGAGGAATCTGATAAACTAAAGATTGAAGACATAGTAGTAAATCATTTACTTGTTTTCAAGAAGAATCTACTAGAGTTAGAGGGAAGTAAACCCGAGGAACTATATGGTAGACTAGGAAAAAGGAAATAATTTGCACACATTGAAGATGAGACTATTAGGAATCAAGCTATTGATGACATGTTTCTAGTAATTTCAATAGAAGAGAGAGAAAGAATATTGGGAGCATTAAAATCCTTGTTGAGAAGCAAAGCAAGATTAGTAAAAATTATGGGCAATAAATATGAGGAATTCCTAGAAGAGACTCAGAAGGCATTAGATCAGATACTTATGAGTGATATTATTGAGAATAATCCACCTCCTAAACATACTAAGCATACACCTATAGGAATTGGTGAATGTTCTAAGGTAGCTGAGGTAAGTGTTGAGAAGAGAAAAGATGTCATGCAACTAGATTTCTGTGTTTTTGGTGTGCCTGTGACCCTTGACACTTGAATTGATGAGAAGAAACCATTTGTAGAAAATATTGACAACACAGTGGCAGAAGAAGTGGAAGAATAGAAAGAGGAAGAACAAAAAGAGGAAGAGAAGAAAGTTGAATTTGAATAGAGAAGTGAGAAAGATGCAACAAAATAAGAAGATGCAAGAATTGAGGTAAAACATGAACCTGCCACATCTACTACTTTATTGTTGGCAAGTAAGGATAAAAATTTAAGTACCAATGTTGATAGTATGGGTGAGGATGAATTGATGAGACTATCTTTCATCGCATTCACAAAAGCAAAAGAAAGATCTGAGAAGAAAGGAGATAATAAGACTAAGGTAATCACTAGATCAGTTAATACTATGAAAAAAATTCTCCCAGTACCTATTATATGTCAAGGAAAGGATGAGGCAGAAAATATAAGTTTGGCACTAGCTGACTTTGATAGTCACTATGAGTCTTTAGTGAAGATTGATGAAGAGAAGGCAGAGACAAGTTATCAAGAGAAGAAGTTTAAGGAATTTTTCCAGTCTATTTCATGGGACTTGGGAATTCTGAGAGTAGCTACATCAAAGGCCAGAAGTTGTGTCACACATGGAAGGATGCTATACAACTATTGTATAAATCCTATTAAACATATTTAGAATATTGAAGATATTTTTGCAAAAGAAAGGGCTACACTGAATAGTATGATGGACAGTTGTGAGACCTCCTCACAATCTATATTAGAGATGGACTAAGAAATAAAAAATATTTATGACAAGATGAATTTATTGGATATTGAGAAAGGGAGAGTAATGAAACTATTTGGTTTGCTGAAGAGTCTAATCCCTCCTAAGCTATCAATTCTTTAAGTTCATTTATCTGACAGGGAGAAGACTATAGAATCATTGACACATTCTATTCCCACACACCTAAAGGCAGCTGCGACATCATCCTATGCACTGAATGGACTAATTCATGTTAGTTAGTTGTTGATTGATTCATAGAACACAAAAGTGAAGATCATGGAAGATACCTTCCAGGATGTACTTAAACTAGTGAACAAGCACTGTAATTCTACATTTCTATAAATTTTTGATACACCTTTTTCATTGTTGTCAAAGGGGGAGAAGAGAAGAAAAATGAATTAAGGAGAAAAGAAAAAATTATATTTGTAAAGAGAAAAAGAGAAGAGTCAGTTTTGTGTTCGGACACTTAGTCATTTTTTGCTAAGCATTGCCATCCAATGCCAAAGGGAGAGATTGTTGGCAAGTGATAGTTTTTGGTATGGTATGAGACAATTATGGGTTTTCATTTATGGCAACACTTATAGTATATTGATCTCTTGGAATGAAGTTTAGTTTTGGAGACATAGGCTTCAAAATGACTAAGTACAGAAGCAAAAATATAGAGTATAACTGTATTGTTTTGGATAGTAAAGATCAAGTACAATGTTTTATGACTCACAAGATTAGAGGAAGATAATATGTCTAACCTCCACCTAAGATCGATTTGGTTTTGGAGATGATTACAGTGAGTTAGAGAGATTTGAAGACATGCACGGACAATAGAACAACCTAACAAAGTAGTTGAACAAGTAGCGATGAATCAATGAGTATGTCGTGGACTCCTCACAAGCTAAGTTTGATTATGATTTTGGATAACCTATATTTTGGTTATGTAAGAGTGCTGAATTTGTATGTACTATTTACATTATTAATTCTATTTTGTATTGAGAGCCGACTATGTAATAATAATTAAGAGAGCTGACTTGATGATGATGATGATATATATAT
>MU224554.1:2638230-2648853 GCA_018584345.1 Thuja plicata
ATATATATATGAAGACTTTTTGTAAAGAGAAGATATAGTATGATGAGATAAGGAAGGATATCTATATATGCGAATGGTAGATGCAAGAGCAGAGGTTGATAGAGATCATTAAATAGCTATGCCTGGAATTATCTAAGCATTGAAGATGCTTGTTTTGTTCATTATTGAGAACACTTTGTAACATAAGTTTTGTTGTAAGAGTTGTAAGCTTAGTTGGACCCTAACAGGGTGTTGTATACCTTTAACAGGGTTGTTATTCCTTTAACAAGGAAATTTACTATGTAATATTTAGCTCCTAACATGGCTAGGTCTCCTAACAGGGACACTATACTTTAGTGCATTATTGTGGGTACCATCCCCACCGGGGTTTTTTCTTGGCTAGGGTTTCCTCGACAACAAATAATGGTGTTATGAGTTATGTGTTATTTTCTTATGTTCTTTTTATTTTAGTAAGCTTATGGTTTATTTGGAATTGGTTTAAGTTTAATTTAAAGTGCTATAATATTGATTCAACCCCCCTCTCAGTATTACTCAACCTAACATCTTCTTCAAATGAAGCCATAGTTGTAAGAGGCAAAACTCAAGAAATAACCAATACTAAGCGTGGGTAAATTGGGTCCAAATCCAAGGGGCGGATAAAAAATAAAGTGTTATAACTGTGGCAAAAAAGGACATGTTAAAAAGGCTTAGAGGTTGTCAAAAGAAATAAAGGAGATTCCTAGTACACCAACATTTGAGGACAAAACTGTAGAAGTTCAAACACCTTTGGAAGATGGAGAGGTATTAACTGCTAATCTTGGAAGCTCTTTACTTCATGTTTGGATTCTCTATTCTTGTGCCTCCTTTCATATGACTCTTCATAACTAGTTTTCTACTTACCATGCCTATGATGGAGGTATGGTTTACATGGGAAATGACAACCCATGTGAAATTTTTGGAGAAGGAGAGGTAAGAAACAAGATGTTTGATGGAGTAGTTAGAACTATTCAACATATTGATATGTTCCTAATTTAAAGAAAAAAATCTTTCATCATTAGCAACCTAGAATCAAAGGCTAGGCCTTATGAGTTAACAAGGTCAGAAGGTACTGGTAGATAGAAATATTTTCCAAAGTGAAAAATCTAAAGATTTGAGTTTTTGTAAATATTGTTTGTTTGGAAAACAAACTAGATTGAGTCTTTCTAGAAGTAATAGTAGAAGAAAAGTTGTATCAGATTTAATTTATTCAGATACTTGGGAAGATCTTGTTACATATATTGGAGGTACATTATATTTTGTTTTATTTATAGATGACTATTCTCGTAAGGTGTGGATTTATCTTCTTAAGAATAAATTTGAATTGTTTTCTTATTTCAAGAGGTTTTGGGCTCTGGTAGAGAATCAAACATGTAATACAATAAAATGACTAAGAATAGACAATGGAAGAGGATTTTGTTGAGAAAAAATTGACTAGTTATGTAATGAGAAAGGAATTGCAAGATAATTGATGGTTTCCAAGATACCACAACAAAATGGTGGTATTGAATGCATGAACTGTACAATTATGGAGAAAGTTAGATGCATGTTGAGCAATTCTGGTTTGGAGGAGAATTTTTGGTGTGGGGCTATTAAAAAAACTTGTTTATTGATCAATAGATCACCCACTACTTCTCTTGATAATAAAATTCATGAATAAATATGGAAAGGTAAACCAATTGATTACTCTTTTTTTTTTTTTTGGTTCTAATGCTGATGTACATATTCCCAAAGAGAGTAGAAATAAGATGGACAAGAAATCCAAAAAAAATATTTTTCTTAGTTATGTAGAAGGTACAAAGGGGTACAAGTTTTGGGATACTACTACCCACAAGATTATAATTAGCTGAGATGTGTACTTTAATGAAAAATTAATGAAAATAGGTGAAGAGAAGAAAGGTACTAAATTTATACTAGTAGAGGTGAAAAAACATGATGATAACCTAGATGTGCTAGATGAAGAACAATCAGAAGAAGATTAGCTAGATGAAAAAGAAATAGATGAGCCATATGGTGAGATATCACCCCTTGTGACGAGATCTAGTAGAGTATCCAAAGCACTTGAAAGTTTCTCTCCCACTTTTAATTCTACTTATGAATTACTAACTAATGTTGGTGAAACTATTTCATTATAGGAGGTTTGTGAAGCAAAATATGAAAGAAAATGAAGAGCTTCAATGGAAGACATGGGAACCTGTTCCATTAGCCAAAGGAAGAAAGGCTATTGGTAACAAGTGGGTCTTGAAGTTGAAAAAGGATATAACTGATAACTTGGAGAATATATGGTGGCCAAGGGGTATGCACATGAATTTGGTAATATTTTGATGATTTTTTTCACCTAATGTATGTTTGAGTACCTGTCACAGTTGTTTTAGCTCTTGTTGATAGTATTTATTTGGAGTTAGAAAAGTTATATGTCAAAACAACCTTCCTACATGGTGATATCTCTGAGGAGGTTTTTATGCAGCAACCAGAAGGTTTTAAGGAAAAAAGCAAGGGGAATCTTGTTTACAGATTGAAAAAATCATTTTATAGTTTAAAAAAGGTACCACCAAGGTGTTGGTAAAAGAACTTAACTTGATTCATTCTTGATGAGTATACATTCTAGTATATGTGAGGTTTATGATTGTGCCTATTTTGAAAGGTATGATGATGAAAATTTTAAGATTCTACTTTTGTATGTAGATGATATGTTGGTTGTAGGTCCCTACATGTATAAAATTATCCATTCAAAAACTTGCCTTGCTAGAGAGTTTGACATGGACTCAGGAAGTGCAAATCAAATTCTTGTAATGAGGATACATAGAGATAGAAATAAAAAGTTCAAATATGGTTGTCACAAAAGACTTATGTGGAGAAGCTTTGATAGTGGTTCAATGTGTAGAATGCACAACCACTTAGTACTTGATTTCTTGTTCACATTAAGGTGTCTTCAGAATAGTGCCCTAGTACAAAATAAGAGAAGACATGGATGTCTAATGTACCATACTCATCAGTAGTAGGTAGTCTTATGTTCGCCATGGTATACTCTACACCAGATATTGCACAAGCAGTGAGAGTTTTCAATCAGTATATGGAAAATCTTGGTTATGATCATTGTACAACTGCAAACTGGACTCTTAGATATCTAAGAGACACTTCAAATGTTTCTTTATGTTGTAGTGGGAGTAGTATTCAAGTAAATGGGCATGTGGATATAAATTTTGGAGGACACAGAGATAAGAGAAATTCTACTACAGGTTATGTTTTCTCCTTAGCCGGAGGGTCTTGTTAGCTAGGTATCAAAGTTATAGAAAGTGGTGGCATTGCAAACTATTGAAGCCAAATATATGGAAGCAACACAAGATAGCATGGAGGTAATCTGGCTTCATAGACTTTTGGGTGAGTTACAAGTAAAATAGGACAAAATATTTTTACATCAAGTGACATTCAAAGTGCTTTACACTTAGCATGAAACTCAACATACCATTCCAAAACAAAGCATTGATATTCAATATCACTTTGTTCATGAAGTGGTGGAAGGAGGAAAAATCTCTTTGGCCAAGATTCACACTGATATAAACCATGCCAATACTATGATGAAGCCTATTGGTAGAGAGAAGTTCATTTGGTGTAGAACTTCTCTTGGTCTATAGATTATTTTATAATAGGTATCAATGTAAATGGTCTTTCGATAGAGAAATTATTCATAAGTTTGAAATTTGACTTCAAGTGGGAGAATGTTGGAATGTGAAGTCATCATGGATTCATATTAGTTGTGGTTGATTCATCATGGTAGGTTTTTATTTGGAGAATTTCTATAAATAATAATATTTTTTGGTGACTTGACATAAATTATAATTTTTACTTGTGGTAAACATGTAGTGGTAAACATTTAGTAAGGTGTCTTCAGTTAGGACTCTACAGCTCGGTCATTATATGCAACTTGAAGTCATGTTGTGAAATACATTTTTTAAGATTGTTGTAACTATGAAAATTATTGAGAAACAACATTGAAATATATTTTCCTGTTGTTTTTTTCCTGGTATAATTTTACTACATTTTCCACATAAATTTTAAGGGTTATGTGTTAATGTTCTTCTTTGTAATTTTTTGCACTTTTAATTTTCTTAAAAATAACATGGTCCCGCACCATGACTCAATTCCTAATTTAAATTTAATTAAATAAAAGTGTAGGTTTACTCGTGTAGGCCACTCAATGATGGCATAAATCTTTTCAAGAACCATGCGTACGCCGTGTGCACTGATAATGTGACCAAAATACAACTCTGACAATCTCAGATCACATTTTGAATCCTTTGCATATAGGGACTCTCTGCTCAAAATTTCCAACACTATGTTCAAGTGCCGCAAGTGCTCATCCTATGTTTTACTATAAACAAGGATATCATCAAAGAAGATAAATGCAAATAAAATCAACTGTGGTTGGAAAACCCTATTCATTGTGGACTAAAAAGTAGTAGGAGCATTAGTCAGACCAAATGACATAACTACACAATCAAAATCACCACAATGACATCTGGACGCTCTCTTTTCTATATCCTGTTCCCTTACTAGGATCTGATGATATCCCGATCTCAAATCAATCTTTGAAAAGAAGCAAGTGCCATGAATCTCATCTATCAGTTCATCTATCCAAGGAATGGGGTACCTATTCTTTATTGGTTTTCTATTCAGGACCCTGTAATCTATGCACATCCTGAGCATGCCATCTTTCTTCTTCACTAGTACCAATGAGGAAGCGAAAGGGGATTTACTTGGTATAAAATGGCCCATGGAGAGTAACTCCTTGATGGTATTTTCTATTTCATCCCTCAAAGGACCCTCTAACCAACCTCATTAGCCTCTGAGGGTCAGTGATAGGCTAATCTACTCTACTAACTAATATTAACTATAACGGGACATCACAGTCCACCCTCCCTGAAATTTCTTTTCCTCCAGAAACTTTAACTCTGGATGATGCAAAATGTCATCACTCTCCCAGATAACATCCTCTATCGGAAGGTCCTTCCACTTCACCAAGCATTCCTTGATAGTGTGTCTCCTCAAATGTGGGAGCACTATAGAAGGTACAATATGGTGTCCTATTGCCTTATTGAGATGTGACACGTGAAAAAAATTATGAAATTTTCTCTCTGCCAGCAAGTCCAACTCATAGGCCACCTCTCATACTCTCCTGATTACCTTGAAGGGTCCACAATACCATGGCTTGAGTTTCTCAGCACCACAATTTTTGAGAGTAGAGTGATGGTATGATTGCAACATCAAGTACACCATATCACCAACCTCAAATGACCGCTTAGTCCTCTTTTGATCTTCATACTGCTTCTATTGATTTTGTGCCTTTGCAATATTTTCCTTAAGAGCCTTTACAATGTTCTGACTCTCCTGTAACAAATCTCCAGCACTAGGCAATCAACTATCACTCAAAATAAATCCATGAAATTGGGTGCCTCATACCCATATAATGCCATGAAAGGTGACATTTGTATAGACATGCGATAAGTGGAATTGTAGCAATACTCACATAGATAAATCTACTTAACCCAAGCCTTCTTCTACCTTGTTATGTAGTTTCTGAGGTATCCCTCCACCCACTTATTTACTATTTGAGTCTGTCCATCTGTTTGGGGGTGGTAGCTGGTACTTAGAGTGAGCTTTGTCCTGCACAATCTGAACAAATCCTGCCAGAAGTGACTCATCATTGACTATGATCTGAGGTAAACCATACAACTTGAATACCTCATCAAAAAACAACTCTGGCACCTGCGTAGCAGTGTATGTACATCCATGATCAGAAATAAGTGAGCAAACTTTGTAAGTCGATCAAAAACAACATAAATGTAGTCTCTGCCCTGAGCTCTCAGCAGTCTTGTGATGAAGTCCATAAACAAGCATTCCCACTTCCTGTCAGGAATCAAAAGTGGGTGTTACAAACTGGTTGGGTAAGAGTGTTCCACTCCCTAACATACTGTAACACCTTAGCTTTGAGCCCTTTCCAAGAAAAGCGCTCTCTAATATGTTGGTAAGTCTTGTAGAAGCCAGGATGTCCTACCATAGGTGAATCATGATAAGTCCTCAACACCATCCTCCTCATCTTTGATCCTAGAACCAAATAAATGCACCCTTTTTAAGTGATAAACTCATTCACAAGGGTATAGTCACTATCCTGGATGGCTCCATCTATAAATCTTGATGCCCATGTATCCTTTGTATACTTTAAAATAATCAAGTGTCTCTAATCCTTAGATATGTCTGTCATCATGCTCAAATGAGGTCTACATGACAAGGTGTATGCTACAACATTTTGTGTTCCCTTGAAATAGGTAATGTCAAAATCATATGATTGTAATTTACTTACCCATTTTTTCTTCCTGTCATTAATATCTTGCTGCCCCAGGAAATGTTTCAAGTTGTTGTGGTTTATTTTTATGCAAAATTTTCTACCCACTAAGTACTTCCTAAATTTTTCCAAAGCATGCATTATGGCCAACATTTCCTTATCGTAAATACTGAAGCTCCTCTTAGGTCCTTGAGCTTCCTAATCTCATAAACAATTGAATGTTTTTCCTACATAAGCACCACTCCAACTCCCTCTCAAGATGCATCACAGTATAGCTAGAATGGTTTTCTGAAATCTAGCAAGGCTAACACTGGACAAGAAGACATTAACTCCTTGAATTTTTCAAAACACTCCTATGCCTCAAGAGTCCACACGAAAGCCCCTTTCTACATCAAATCCGTTAAGGGTGCTGCATGCCTAGAATACTCACTGACAAATTTCCTATAGAACCCACACAATCACAAAATACCTCTCAATTGTCTAAGGTTCACTGGTCTAGGCCACTCAATGATGGCATAGATCTTTTCAAGATCCATGCATACACCCTGTGCACTAATAATGTGACCCAAATACAACAACTCTGACAATCCCAAATCCATTTTCACTCCTTTGTATACAAGGACTCTCTGTTCAAAATGTCCAACACTGTGTCCAAGTGCCGCAAGTGCTCATTCCATGTTTTACTATAAACAAGGATGTCATCAAAGAAGACCAATAAAAAATTCCTCAACTGTGGTTGGAAAACCCTATTCATTGTGGACTGAAAAGTAGTAGGAGCATTATTTAGACCAAATGGCATAACTAAAAACTCAAAATGACCACAATGATATTTGAACGTTGTCTTTTCTATATCATGTTCCCTTAATCGAATCTGATGATATCCTAATCTCAAGTCAATCTTCAAAAATAAGAAAGCACCATGAATTTCATCTATCTGAGGAATGGGGTACCTATTATTTATTGTTTTTCTATTAAGGACCCTTTAATGAATGCACATCCTGAGTATGCCATCTTTCTTCTTCACTAGTACCAATGAAGAAGTGAAATGGATTTACTTGGTTAAGCCTTATCTCCTTCTCCTATACCTGTTCTCTTAGGAAATGATATTTTATTGCAATTTTCTTTGCCTTTGAGTGCATCACTAGATTCTTGGATATATTTATTGCACTAGTGTTATCACAATAGATAACAACCAATTTAGTGACCTTCTCATGAATTCCCTCAAGAAATTTTTTTATCCATAGCACTTGCTGACACTTGAGAGTAGAAGCAACATACTCTGCCTCTGCAGTAGATTGAGAAATGTAATTATGCTTTTTTACTAGTCTAGGAAACTAATCTTTCACCAAGAAAGAATTCTCCACCACTCATGCTCTTCCTATTATCGACATTTCCTTCCCAATCTGCATTAGTAAATGCATTCAAAGAGACCTCTCCATTCTTACCATATCATAGGCCATAATTTCTAGTCCCCTTGACATATCTGAAGATCCTCTTTACTGCAACCATATATGAGTCCTTTGGGTTTGAGGAAAACCTTGCAACAATACCAACACCATGTGTAATATATGGTATACTATGCACAACATACTGTAGTTTACCGATCATGGATCTATATAGATTTTTATTTACCTCTTTGGATTCATCCTCCTTAGATAGTTTGCAACTTTTGACCATAGGTGTTCCCACTAGTTTTGAGTCTTCCATGCCAAAAAATTTTAGAATCTCTTTCACATACTTGGATTGGTTGATGTTTATCCCTTTCTTTATTTGATGTACTTGAAGAACAATAAAGAATTTGATTTGTCCTATCATGGATATTTAAAATCCCCTCCTCATTTATTCTACAACTTACCTTCTTAATGCTTCATTTGCACCAAATATCATGTCATCAACAAATATTTCAGCAATCAATATCATGTCTTCACTTTCATATTTTAGATATACATTGCTATTGTCACTAGTCCTTGTGAAACCTATCTGAATAAGATAAGCATGTAGCCTTTCATACCATTCTCTTGGAGCTTGTTTCAATCCATACAATTATTTATGAAATTTACATACCATGTCTTTACCTTCTTCTGTTGCAAAACCTTCACGTTGTTCAATGTATGTTTCTTCTTCTAACACACCATTCAGAAAAGCATATTTTACATCTATTTGATAAACCTTAAATTCTTTATAAGAAGCATATACAAAAAGTATCCTTAAACCTTCAAATCTAGCAGCAGGTACAAAGGTCTCACCATAGTCCAATCCTTTTTCTTGTGCATATCCTTTGTAAACCAGCCTTACCTTGTTTATGATTTCTTCTCCTTTCTCATTCAGCTTATTCTTGAAAATCCATTTAATACCTATAACATTCTTGTTGATGACATGTAACTGATTGAATGTTTGATAATGTTAAGTTGAAGATAATGCAAGATATTAAATCAGTTAATGGTTTGTATTGTCATTGATGTCAACTTGATATCATCTGTACGGTCATATACATAAATGCCAAAGACTTCAGAGAATCAATGGAACAGAGATTATGCTTTCAGCAATGCATAAAAGCCAAGTATTCACTAAGTGACAGACAACACCGACGGAGTGCACACCATCGGTAAAGGCAAAGAAAAAAGTCATAGTGATACCCGACGAGTAGAAGACAGTGTTTCCTGATGAAGCAAAATCCAATGATGCTTGACAGATGGAGATCCCAAAGCTGACTGGAGTCACACCGATGCAACTGGAAGTTATCATTGATGACTAACTGCAGAGTTGACCGACAGAATAGAGAGTTTAGAAAATGAAAAAATATCTAGCTGGCAGAGCTTAAGGATATAATTAACTGGTTGTTTTATTTGTTTTATTCGACCAGAGTTAAGTAATTGATTTAAATAAGATTTGTACAGTTGGCAAGAAGATAACTACGAGATAAATCAGGAGTTAAAGCTTTAAATCAAATTGGCTGGATTGTTTTTCACGCCAAGAATTAAGAATCAAGAATCAAGAATTAAGGAATATAATGTCTATATAAGAGACAAGCATAATTCATTTCCATAAGCAATAAGATACATGGGAAGGGGAGTGAATCAAAAGAGGATTCTAAAGAGAAACTGATGAAGGATAACTTCATACAGTCCTGATCAATCAAGCTGAAGGAGAGCTAAAGAATTCTATAGACACCGGAAAACAGTGAAGCACAACATCACAAAGCAGAAAGTGTGGAGCACAAAGAATTGAATTGATACATTGATTAGAGAGGTAATGTACTTAAATAGATCTAAAAATCTGCAATTCAAGTTGCATTAGACAATAGGTCATTGTGTTTTATTTTAACCATTGAAGCATTAAGTCTCTTAACAAAGCAAGACTTAACAGTCTTCTACATTTGAGGTATATCCTAATAGATTGCCAAAATGTTTATCATGAAGATAGCATTGAGTGCTCGATACCAACACACAGTCTAAGAAGGAGGCTGATGCAGTTAGGTAGCACCAGATATGCCAGATAACTATTGTTCCCATAGAGGTTGATCAATATTAGCAGCATATACATGCCAGATATCAAGTGATAGACTCATATTAAAATCCTCTAACAAGGTCACACCTAACAGTGTGTTTGTAACCTTTAATAGGGTTGGCTCCTAAAAGGGCTCACTTCAGAAGAGTGAAAATTTGGGGTACCGATCCCAGTAGTTTTTCGCTTAACAAGGTTTCCATGTTAAAATCCATGTGTTATGTGTGTATGACTTATTACTTTATTATTTTACATTTCATATATGCATTTCTGGATTGATTGGTATAATCTGCATATTTACTAAGTATCGGTAAATAGTTTTACTGCTTATCGGTTATCAAGGAGAATAAGGATAGACAAGGTAAACTGACAGATAGTTAATTATTATAAGTATTTCATGGCATGCATCTTGTAGGGACTTAATAATCTGAGATGTATTTGATTGGTGGTTAAAGTTTATAGGATAATTTTTGAGGCCACTGATTCACCCCACCCCCCTCTCAATTATTACTAACAATTGGTATCAAAGCTTGTGTGCTTAGAAGGAAGGTTTCAAGACCTAAGTAAAAATCACAAGATGAACAGACGAGACGTGCCCAAGTTGAACAAAGACAATTTTGCTTCATGACAAAGTAGGATAAGACTCCACTTATCAGGTATTGGTAATGATGTTACTCAATACTTAGATACTGAATATGTGTTGCCCACATGACCATTAATAGTAGATCAATTGAGAGTGAAGCATGAGCACAACTGCATGG
>MU224554.1:2662301-2679325 GCA_018584345.1 Thuja plicata
CCCTCTCTTTGTTGTGCTGATCTTCTTGAGCCAATAAGATACCCAATGATGTATCCATAGCAGATATGTAAAGTATAAGTGGCTTCCCATGAATGGGAGGCATCAAGATTGGTGGGTTCGCAAGATATTGTTTGATTTGTGTGAAGCCTTTGTCATATTCTTTGTTCCACTGATAAGCCACACCCTTGTGCAAAGTTTTGGTAAATGGTTGGGACTTCTCCACCAGTTGAGAGATAAAATGCCAGATAGATTGCAGTCAACCTTGAAGTTCTCTCATTTGTCTAATATTTTTTGGTGGCGGAATTTCCATGATAGCTTGTACTTTTGTTGTAGGATCCACTTCAATGCCTTTGGAAATGATGATATAGCCAAGCAATTTTCCAGATGTTACGCCAAATGCGCATTTCTTAGGATTGAGCCTTAGACTGAATTGTTCCATATGATCTAGTATAGGACCTAGATCAGCAAGATGTTTCTTTCGGTGCATGCTCTTAGCCAAAGTGTCATCCATATAATCTTCCATTGTTTTATGCATCATGTCATGAAATATGGTGGTAACAACTCTCTGATATGTAGCACCGGCATTTTTTAGTCCAAAGGGCATGACATTCCAATAGAAGGTCCCCCAGGCACATGTGAAGGCAGTTTTCTCTTGGTCCTCTGGTGCAATCTTTATCTAGTTATAGCGAGAGAAACCATCCATTAGTGAATACATTTCATATCCTGTCGTCATACCTACGATCATATCAATATTAGGCAATGGAAAATCATCCTTAGGACATGCAAAATTCAAGTCTTTGAATTCTGTGAAGACTCTTATAGATTTATCATGTTTTGATACTGAAACAATATTAGAGATCCACTCTGCATAATCAATTACTCTGATAAACACTGCCTTGAGAAATTTCTCCAATTCAGCTTTGACAAGTAGAGCTACATGTGGATGCATTTTGTGAAGCTTTTTCTTGACGGGCTTAACACCTAGTGCAATAGACAAATGGTGCATGATTAGATTAGGGTCTAATCTCGGCATGTCTGAATATTTCCATGCAAAGGTAATCTTTTTTCTTTTGAAGAATGTAGTGAATTCCTCTCTTTCTGCCTCTGATAGTGATTGTGCCAAGTGAATAATCTAAGGTTCTGCTTCTGTACCCAAGTTGATAGGTTGAGTTGGTTCAATGAGCACAGATGATATTTCCTAAAAATGACTTGGAAGTGCATCAAGTATCTCATCCTTGGGTGCGTCAGAGAGGTTTTCACCCTTGGATACATCTTTTATTTTGACTATTTTAGGCTCTGATATTGCCACAATATGGTTTTCACCATCAAAGTGCCTATTTTTCCTTCTTTTTCTTTTGTGACTAATATACTTGATGTCTACCTCAGTCATGTTGACACTTGCTTCACTAGTGGGAGACGTTACTGGTTTGACAGTGTGTAGGTAACAGGCAAGAATGTAATCATTCTGGAATGTAAGGACTTCACTAGATGGGGAGGTAGAGTTCCAGTCTATAAGCTCAGGATGATGAAGTGAAAGAGGAGTGACAGATTCAAGTGCATTCATGGTATAATCATCAAAGGCATGGACAATCAAGTTGAGACCCAAAGCGATCTCATCCAAAAGTATAGTCTAATTCCTTTGATTCCTAGCGACTGTAGTAGACGACATGTTAACACCTAGGGAGTCAGACTCATGTCTCCCTACACTAGACCGTTCACCTACTTCGAGAAGGTTTTCATATGTATTAGCTATATCTGTATCTCTGTCAGAAGTGGCATATGACAAGCTATCGAACTCATATTCATGAGAGTCCATTTCATCATTAGGTGTCATATCAAGAACATGAGTGAAATCAACCCTTTGTCCCCAATTGGGATGAGTTCTACCTAGAACCTCTGCTATGGTCAGATGAGAACCTTTTGATCTAGGTACCTCATTAGTGTTTGTAACATTAGCTACTTCTTGTGTAAGGAGAAGTGACTGGAATTCTTGGTCAAACTATTCTTGAAAGTGTGGTGGTATGTATAAATCACCTTGATGAATCGGATTTAGAGTATATATTTCTTTCCACTCTTCATAAGTTAATGGAGCAAGTGAAGTGGTGGTATCAGAATCACTGTCAGTGTCTACTGTACTGACACATGGTACAAAGTTATCTGGCTCAGCAAATAATGCTGCCAGGTCTGGAGGGATAGGATAAGGAAAAGTATCTTCATCAGAGCTATCTTCAGGTTCTACAGTTTTAGGTGCTTCTTCAGGTGTTGGTTTCTTATCTTCTCAAGGTACAAACTTATTTATTCCCAGTTGAAAGGTGAGTTTCGGGAAGCCTATACCTGTAGAGTCACGTGTTCTGTGACCAATAGCTTCAAGTGGTGCAATCAATCCCTTATGATTCACACCGATGGGACCATTTCCTTTATAGCCAAAACGTTCCATAATAGATAAACCTTTGCCATATTTCTCAGGTTTTATGTCATAAGGAGGAGTTTGTTTAGAATTGTCTTCTCCTTTATAGATCCAAGCTTTGATAGCTCTGTTTTCAGCTTCTTCTTCTAATGGTACTGTGGCTTGTACAAAGGTACCACCATGCTTTGTTGGAGGAGGAACCGTAGAAGGTTTAGTGCTCTCAGAAGGTCTCCCAAAAGAACGTGGAAAAAAAGGAAAAGATGTAATAGATAGCACATGTTCAATCTGATATCCTCCCATATCAGTTTCTTTGAGTGTCAAACTCTTTTCCATTTCATTTAATTTATTCTCAAGAAGTTCAATAGATTCTCTGTTGGTAGGCACAAAGATGTCAACAGATTTTGTGAGAGCATTGCAATCATAGCATGTATTAGCAGGTATAGTCACTTCAAATCCTTGGAATGGGAACTTAATGCATTGATGGTATGTGGAAGGGACAACTTGCATTTCATGGATCCATGTCCTTCCTAACAGAATATTATATGCCAAAATAATGTCAAGCACTTGACAGACAACATCACGTTCAACAAGACCAACTCTAATTGGCAACACAACTAGCCCCTTGGATTTACGTTCTTCCTCATCATAGGCCTTAATAGTAATCTTTTTGCGAGCATCAATGCAATCTTCGCCATAGCCTAACTCAATAAGGAAACTAGCAGAGAAAATATTTAGACCAACACCATTATCTATGAGAACATGACGAACACACTAGGGACCAATCATGACTTCAATGTGCAGCGGGTTATTATGCGGGTGACTCAAAGAATGGTCATCTTCCTCAGAGAAAGACAAGTAATGTGAGGAGGTCAAGTGACCTACCATGGATTGAAACCGGTCGAGATCAAGATCTTTTGGGACATTTGCCTCTGTGAGGACTTTGTCCAGGATTTCCCTATGAGTAGGGGAGATTTTTAATAGCTCAAAAATAGTTATCTAAGCATTAGTACATTGTAATTGATCATGAATGCTGTAATTGGCAGCATTGGATGAGGAACCCACTTTTGGATTCTTAGTACCAGAGTCAACCTTAGCTTTGTCTGAAGGTTGAGTTGATGTAGATATAGAAGGCTCAGAGCCTTTGAGAATGATTTTAGCACGAGATCGAGTAACAACATTAGCGCTAACTTGAGACTGTCTTTGTTCAGAAGACTGAGGTGCAGACCCTCACAAAATGAAAGGTGTTTTAGACTTGGAACTATCTTCCTTTCCCTTGAGAATGATGACATTACAATATTCAGTATCAACAAGTTCAACCATATTAATGACATTGTTGTTATTGGTGTATGTATAGTTGACCTTGGCATCAGTATTTTTGCCCTTAGATGATTCACCTTTTCCACGAGGAGGGAATGGATCCTTGAAAGCTTGGTGATCAAAATTTTTGTTGTGACCTCCTACAAAAATAACCTCACTATCGATGAGATCCTAGATTTTATGTCACAATTTAAGACAAGTACCTATTTTATGACCTTTGTTTTGGTGAAAATCACAATAAGCGGATTCATTCCACCAAGAGGGTCTTGGTTGTGGATCATAAGGTCATGAATTATCCAATGGAGTGAGTAAGTGGTTGTCCATAAGAGTCTTGTAAACTGCCTCAAGAGGTTCTCCTAATGGAGTGAATTCACGCTTGGGTCTAGGAGTGCAAGGTTTAGGTCCAGAATATTGTGAAGTACTTGGTTTAGAATCTGCTACAGCCTTTTCAGTGGCTTTGGCCGCTTGTATTGTGGTAGTGAGATTAAAGGCAGCCTTGGAAGGCTTAGGAGTCACATTTTCTACAACGCCATCATTCACAACATTTTGGTTCTTGTTGGGAAATTTAGACTTATCTTTGCTTGAAGAAGACCCTTGTTTATCTTCCTTGTGTAAGGTCAATTCTCCTTTCTTGATCATAAATGTCTCGATTCTTACAGCTTGTTTAATCATGTCATCAAAGGTTAGAGGACCTTACAGCTGTACTTGATACCCAAAGTTGGGGAGAAGATTATCGAGAAAGATGTCCAAATTTTTGGATTCAGGTATCTTGCGAGCATATCATGTATAAAGTTGTTTCCATCTTTGGAGAAATGCCAAGAAGGATTCCCCATTATTTTTTTTCAAGTTGCAAAGATCTCGGATATGAACCGGATGTTGGATGTTGTGAGAATAGTGTTGTAGAAATAAATTGGAAATTTCGTCAAAGGTTTTGATGCCAGTTGGTAGTCTAGAGAACCATTCCATAGCTGGTCCTCCCAAACTACGTGGGAAAAGATGCATAAGATAGGTTGTGTCATGTATGAATTTTATGGAGAGAGCACCAAACTCTCTCAAATGGTCTTGAGGATCAGATGTACCCAAGTATTTGTCATATTTAGGAAGTTCAACCCCTTTGGGAAAAGGAGGCATGTGAAGGCCTTTATCAAATGGGAAAGGATAGATGCTTTCCAGTGTGAATTGTGTGATAGGTTTATCTTTCTCTTTCAAGAGTCTAGAGAGTTTCTCTTGCAAGTTTTGCATTTCTTTTTGCAAACGGGAATTTTCAGTTTCTTCCTCTTTCTCAATAAGTGTCTCTACCTTGTAAATAGATGGAAGTTTAGCACCTTGGGTGGCTAATTCGAGAAGGTATTTCTCCTTCTCTTCTTTCATTATGACTGCCATCATTCTCATGAAGTTTTTATTATTGTGGGCTTCTATGATATCCCCTTGGGTTATCTCCTTCTCTTCTTGAAGAGGAGGGTCTTCAGTCTGGTTGAAGTAGGGTCCACCCAGTTGACTATGATCTATCATATTGCTAGAATGCAAGGATTCAAAGTGTAAAGACTCAGTATGAAAATATTGAGTGTTCTCTGAATATGGGTCTTCTTGGAACAAAGGATTTTGAAACCTACTAAGATCCAAAGGAAATGACTGTTTATTGTAAGGTCGTCATATCGGGGAAGGAGATCAAGATGATTCCTCACTAGATGTAGCCGGTAATGGTGTGGAAAGTAAAAATTTGTCTTGATTGATTGAAGGGAATGTTTTGCCACTCGGAGTTATGATAGTCATAGAAAAAGTTTTGAACAAGGAATGTGAACTAGGACCAAACTTGAAACTGTCTCAAAGTAATTGCACAGAATGTGCAAAAAGGTGAAGTATCCTTGGTGCAAATTGTCTAAGATGAGGCTAGGACAGCCAAAAGATGACTATTGCGACACAAGACATGACGACACAGATGAAAGAGATCAAAAGGACATGAGATGAGACTAGTTTAAGCAAGAATCACGTAGTTCTCAACCCAAGAAACCAAGTTTCAGACTGTGTGAAGATGGATGGCAGAAAAATAGACCCATATCAGAGACCAAATTTGATAGAAGTATAATTGACTGACAAATTTTAGCTCATTATTTTGGACAAAGAATCCAGTTTCGTGCAACGAAATACTCTGTGGTAAATTTGGCCTTGTTAATTCACCATACACTTCAACATAGTCCTTCTTCACTAGGTACACACAAGAATGAATATGAGATTATTCATCTTATCTACCTGCATGATTCGACCTATTGCCTTCTATCCAAACAGAGTTTTTGAAATTTCTCTTAGGACAAGAGTCTCACAACCATGGACCAATCTAGGAATGAAGGTTTTATCTCCATGAATGCAATACAATGCAAGATTATTCTAAGAAATGAAAGATGTAAGATAATCTAAGAAATGATTTTCAATGCAATTATTCTAGAAATTGAAACTATCTTATTGCAATAATGAAATTATTCTATATGAGATATCAAGAAATATGACAATAATTCAGTATTCTAACAATGCATAAAAATGAGTGGGGGTTTGAATGAAAGAATGAGAGTTCTTTTATAGATTCAAAGATGATCAGAATAGAAACTTTCCTCTTTGAAATAAAACAGATAGAAAAGCCAGTTTAAATTAAAAAGCTTTATTTGAAAGAAAACAATAAATTATTTTCCCTTTGCTTTAACTTTTTTCTTTCTTTGATTTAATTCTATTTTATTTGATTTTAATTGTTTTCTTTCTTTTTAAAGCACAATTAATTCAAAGATTCCATTTCTGAACAGAAGAAAGATTTTTGAGAGAATATCCAATTAATTAAATTAATATGACCTCATAAATAGGTTTTTCTCAATCATCTAAATAATTAAATTCAATTATTGAAAATGAGGATATTTATCTAACAATTAAATATTATTTAATTCCTTTTTAATGTGTTTTAGCTAAAGAGGGTGAATTTAATTTAATTAAAGTGCTAGGACTTTATTAATTAAATTAATTCGATCATAAGGTTTGTTTAGCTAGTAGATATTTTAGGAATTAAATATGATGTATGATTAATGCAGATTTATAATTTTCTACATTTGACACTTAGGTCGAGTAGAGTCAGTCAAAACTCAAAATTTCCTAGTACAATACGACTTAGATGATCTAGAAGAGTGATAAATGCAACAAAATTGGTTAAGGTTTCAAGATGCCAATTTTGGGGTGTTACAATATCTTCACCAAGCCACTGCCCAAGGATACATTTGAGTACCTCAGAAAGAGACTAGGGGTCAAACCCTTGTCTACTAGTCAGTAAAAGATTGAAGGCTGCATCAACCCATATATTATCAGAATATCATCCATGTTGATGCAAGCAAAAAAATGAACTTCAAAGCTACATATATATACAGAAAGGTATATATCAGAACCAAGCACCAGATCATATTGATGTATTGCTGATGGATAAGGGAAATTCAAGGAATATATTATGGATCGAGAGAAAATATCACCTGACATTAATGTCAAATAGCTGTGAGATATTTGTCTGGCATTGTTGTCAAAGAGAGAGAAAGTTTCCATATTATCACAGTCTTCAGAAAAAGAAGGAAGATTATCCATTATCAGATTACTCCAAACAGGGAGAGATCATATCCATAGGGAGAGTTGCTGACAAAGGAAAGAGACATCAAAGAAAAAGAAAAGTCAAAAGAGAGATATTGACACAAAGGAAGGACACAACACATCAGTACAAGAAACAAAGAAAGCTGCAATAATAAAATCTAAGCTAACATAGAGCTTATCGACGGTTAAACATTTTTATTGGTTATCAAAACAAACTGTTTGGTAATTTGATGAATCTCAACAATTGTCTTTCATATTGTATTAGAAATAGTATAGTGTGATAATATAGTGTGTTGCCATTAATGCCAAAGGGAGAGATTGATGACATGCAACTGATTGAATGTTTGATAATGTTAAGTTGAAGATAATGCAAGGCATTAAATCAGTTAATGGTTTGTATTGTCATTGATGTCAACTTGATATCATTTGTATGGTCATATACATAAATGCCAAAGACTTCAGAGAATCAATGGAACAAAGATTATGCTTTCAACAATGCATAAAAGTCAAGTATTCACTAAATGACAGACAACACCGACGGAGTGCACACCATCGGTAAAGGCAAAGAACAAAATTCAGTGATACCCGACGAGCAGAAGACAGTGTTTCCCAATGAAGAAAAATCCAATGATGCCCGATGGACAGAGATCCTAAAGCTAACTGGAGTCACACCGACGCAACTGACAGTTATCATTGATGACTAACTACAGAGTTGACCGACATAACAGAAAGTTTAGAAAATGACAAAATATCTAGCTAGTAGAGCTTAAGGATAGACTTAACTAGTTGTTTTATTTGTTTTATTCGACCAGAGTTAAGTAATTGATATAAAGAAAATTTGTATAGTTGACAAGAAGATAACTACGAGATAAATTAGGAGTTAAAGCTTTAAATCAAATTGGCTGGATTTTTTTTCATGCCAAGAATCAAGAATTAAGGAATATCATGTCTATATAAGAGACAAGCATAATTCATTTCTATAAGCAATCACATACACAGGAAGGGGAGTGAATAAAAAGAGGATGTTGAAGAGAAACTGATGAAGGATAACTTCATACAGTCCTGATGAATCAAGCTAAAGGAGAGCTAAAGAATTTTGCAGACACCGACAAACAGTGAAGTACGGCATCACAAAGAAGAAAGTGTAGAGCACAAAGAATTGAATTGATACATTGATCAAAGAGGTAATGTAATTAAATAGAACTGAAAATCTACAATTCAAGTTACATTAGAAATAGGTCATTGTATTTTAGTTTAACCATTGAAGCATTAAGTCTCTTAACAGAGTAGGACTTAACAATCTTCTACATTTGAGGTATATCATAACAGACTGCCAAAATTTTTATCATGAAGATAGCATTGAGTGCCCGATACCAACACACAGTCTAAGAAGGAGGCCGATGTAGTTAGGTAGCACTTGATATGCCAGATACCTATTGTTCCCATAGAGGTTGATCAATATTGGTAGCATATACATGCTAGATATCAAGTGATAGACTCATATTAAAATCATCTAACAAGGTCACACCTAACAGTGTGTTTGTAACCTTTAACATGGTTGGCTTCTAACAGGGCTCACTTTAGAAGAGTGAAAATTTGGGGTACCGGTCCCAGTGGTTTTTCCCTTAATAGGGTTTCCATGTTAAAATGCATGTGTTATGTGTGTATGGATTATTACTTTATTGTTTTACATTTCACATATGCATTTATGGATTGATTGGTATACTTTCCATATTTACTCAGTATTGGTAAATAGTTTTACTTCTTATCGGTTATCAAGGAGAATAAGGACAGACAAGGTAAACCGACAGACAATTAATTATTATAAGTATTTCACGGCATGCATCTTGTAGGGACTTAATAATCTGAGATGTATTTGATTGGTGGTTAAATTTTAAAGGATAATTTTTGAGGCCACTGATTCACCCCCCCTCTCAGTTATTACTAACACTTGTCAGTAGGTTTGGGTACTAAATTCCATATATTATTATTCTCTATTTGATCTAATTCATCTTTCATAGCCTTAACCCAATCATCATTTTCCAAAGCATATTTAACCGTTTTAGGTTCTATTTCATATAGTAAACAAATGCTTTCCCTTACCTTACTCCTTGTCATCACTCCAACCTTTTTATCTCCAATAATCTAATCTTATGTGTGATTAAGTTTCAAATATCTTGGCAGTACATGTTATGTTATTTGGTTACCTTCATCATCACTCACCGGTAGTGGATCATTCACCACTTCAGTCATTTGTGGTATTGTATCCATCTCCACTGGTTGAACATAAACAAATATTTCATAGTCTTCCAGTTCCTTCTTGCTATCTTCCTCAGTTTTCTTAGAAAATTCATCAATTCTAACATTGACACTTTCAACCATCTTGTAAGTACACTTTTTCAAACACTTATAAGCTTTACTTCTAGTAGAATACCCTAGAAATAACCCTTCAGCACTCTTAGAATCAAATTTACCATTTTGTTCAACCTTCTTTATGTAACATTTACTTCCAAAATTTTTGAAATAATTAACACTAGGAGTATGACCATACCAAAACTCATAAGGTGTTTTGTTTGTACCTTTCTTAAGCTATACCCGATTCAAAGTATAAACAAAAATACTTACAACTTCTCTCCAAAATATTTGAGCCACTTCCTTTTGTATCAAAAGTGTTCTTGCACAGTCAATTATGAATTTGTTCCTTCTCTCTGCAATTCCATTTTGCTGAGGTGTCTTTGGTGCTGACATTTGTCTCTTTATTCCATGTTCTTCACAAAATGTTGTGAACTCATGTGAAGTAAAATCACCTCCTCTGTTAGATCTGAGACACTTAAGTGATTTACAAGTTTCTTTTTCAACTTTTGCTTTATACACCTTAAACATGTAAAATGCATTAGATTTATCCTTCAAAAACATAATAGACATCATTCTTGAGTAATCATCGACAAGCAACATAAATTACTTATCTCCATAGTAGCTCTTAGTTCTCATTAGTCCACACAAGTTAGTGTGTACAAGGTCAAGAATGCTTTGAGATGAATAGACTTTAATAGTAAAGCAAGAACTAGTTAACTTTCCCAACTAACACTCCTTATACATAGCATTATTAGGCTTAGCTAAAATAGGAAAAAATCTAACACATCTTTTCTTACTAACATTTACTAGATCATAAAAATTAACTTGGCAAAATATTTTATGCCATAGCCAACAGTCTTCAACTTTAGCAAACAAGCAATGTTTATTAGTAGAGTTCAATCAGAATAGGTTACCTCTAGTCTATTCACCAGTAGAAATCAAATCTCCAAATGTTCCTAATATTTTTTAAACACCATTACTAAATTCCAATCTGAAGCCCTTTTTATTCAGCTGAGCAACACTTAATAGGTTATACTTTAATCCATCAGCCCAATAAATATCATCACAATTGGTATTATCATTAAGTTTTATTGAACCTTTACCTCTTACAACACATGGAGAACCATTACTGAATCTGAATGCACCTCCGTCACATTCTTCCATTGAAATAAATTTTCTTTTGTCACTGGTCATGTGATGTGTACACCCACTATCTATTATCTAGTCACCATTGTAATGCATGCTTGGAATCAATGCTTTTTCCTCACTATCTCCACCTACACTGCTTGAGCGTTCTTCTTTGACTGCAACAAAGACTACCTCTTCCTTATAATCTCTTACATCCAATTCTTCATTAGTCACTCCATCTTCTGCTAGGTAGCATGCCTTCTTGCTCTTGTCTTTGAAGTTCTTGAATCTCTTGAGCTTATCCTTCCTATCATTGTCAGGATGCCTCAGTGTAATATGACCAAAATTTTTACATGAAAAGTATTTTAAGAGAAGTTTACTTTTGTACTTTCCTTTTCCTCTAGGTAATCTCCTTGCTAGTAGTGCTTCCAACTCTTCTTGTTCTCTTTCCTCATACAAGATATAATCATAATCAAAATTTCCTTTAAAACTGTTTGAGACTTATTTTCCTTTCTTTGATGAACCAATGGTTAGGGAAGTTGTTGGTGCTATTTCATGTTTGAAACACGCCTTATAATTTTTGAAGTCTCCTGTCATTCATGATATCCAAAGTTTAAAATCATGGTTAAAAACTGTTCTCATGCCACTGCAAATTCTGTTTTTATCCCTTGACCTAGCTGAAAATGTTGAAAAGACCCTGTTTCATGTTTCCGAGTGTAATTTTGGTCAAAAACCCTATGCGTTGAAATGTCTTTTAATTTCACATTGCCTTTTGCACTTAAGTTATGTCTCTAATGGGTTCATTTTAAAAGTGTTCATGTGTATTAAAATTGTTGACCCTAACACCGTGGTGTTATATTATTCCCTAAGTCCAAAATCCGCTGGTGTTTTAATTAAAGTTGTTATCCGTCAGGCAGGTTTGTTTTGATCGGACGACCCTCTTAATAGATTAGTCCCAAACCGATCAAGATCTATTAGTTAAGCTATTAAGCCGTGATGCCACATGTCTTTGGTGGGTCCAATGGTTGTAAATATTCTCAGCTAAACGATGTGCAAGTCATGAAATAATCGATGGTAGATCTAATTGCTTAAAGGTAAAGTGCGCAACATCTAATGGATAAGTGATTAATCGGTGTCGATGCGTGTCAAGGGAAGTGATGTGGGTCTGGTAGCAGGTAGCATAAAGGTGACTAAAGTTTGGAAATATCTAATGATGGGCTTAATTGCTTGTACCCAAGATGCTCGACATCTATCAGTTAAGCCATTAAGTGGTGTTGACATCTGGCAGTTGGTGGAACCAGATATTAAGAGCTGGCGATAATATAAGTATAGTTAACTTGTTTTTCATCTGACGGTCGGCTTAATGGCTGAACTTCAAAGTAATGTAGATCTAATGATTAAGCCATTAAGTGGTGCTGATGCTTGTTAGGATGATGACGTGTAAGGTAAAACTGGCTGCAGGATAAAGTTTGGAGAAGTTTAAAAGGATCTGACATCTCACTTGATGACTTAGAGAAAAGTTGATTGATATCTATCGCTTAAGCGATTAAGCCGTGTCGACATGTGTATTAGGTGGGTCTGGTTGAAGTCGTAAGAAGTATGTATAGTGCAGTTATCATGTTAAAGCCACAACATGTTGAAAAGAATCATCGGCCAACTTAATCGCTTAGAAGGCAAACCGATCAAGATCTAATGGGTAAGTGATTAAGTCTGAGTGACGCATGGCATAAAAGGTGGGTCCAGTGCAGCACATAAGTCATGTTAATAAGGGTACAAGTGAAAAAGGATCAGACAGATATCTTAATCACTTAAAGGTAAAGTGAACAAAATCTAATGGAAAAGCGATTAAGCGATGCCAACACGTGTCCCAGGTGAACAGTCATTTCTGAGAAAAGAAGAGAACTATCAGATGGAAGAGATGTTTAAGATCTACGGCCTAAATTCAAAGTTGTTAAAATAAGTTTCAGTGAGCCGCTAAGCCATGAGTTTGAAGTAGGAAAATTGATTGCAGAATGTGTGGCCACTCCAGTCGAATTCAATTTGATTGATTGATTTGATTGAAGCTGTAAAATTGGTTAATTTGACTTGAAGCCACAATAATTTATCAAAGTCATTCGAGCAAAGAACAAAATTGCAGAGATATTCAGCTCCTCATGATAGAATTTTAGAATGGGTAAGTCTTCTCTAATCTAGCAAAATTTAGGTTCCTAGTAAGAATTGCAATTTAGAAGGCTTCAAAATTATCGTTTCAAAACCTGAATTTCATCTTAGAAAAAAGCCATAGGTTCAAAATGGCCCCTAGGATTGAGATCTCTAGAGAAGTAGATTACCAAAAGAGAAATGTTAGGGAGGATCTATTGCAGAAATTAAATGGATCCATACGTGATGCAACCCAAATCAAGAGAATAGTTCCATCACATCCCCGTTTCAAAGTAGGAGAAGGCTTGTATGACTTGGGTAAGTGGGCAAAAGATGTAAAAACTAGTCTGAATGGTCTAACTTCGTTCAGAACTGCATATAGCCAAAGGAACGCACCTACCCTAGATTGTAACATATGGGACTTGGATGTAGGAAAGTTGATAGTACCTGGGGTATTCATGGATATAGATTTGTTCACTCTGATTTCCAACACTTATGACAAAGTATCTAGGGTTGTTAGGGATACAAAGGGAAATGTGTTGTTGACTGTCTCAGCTGATGAAATCATAAGAATTTTCAAGTTGAATGATACTTCAATACAAATGGATGATATTGACTTTGAATACTTCAAGGAAGTATACCAAACTCAGAGGGAGTATTATAGAAATGAGGCCTTTAGGGGATACTTTAACAAGATAGGGGACCTAATTGTAGTAGGGCCAAACACACCAGAACCATTTAAATTGGATTATTTCAATGGAAAGGCCAAGAAAATGTATAGTGCCTTGTGCTAGGTTCTAGGAGAAGATGAAGAAGTAGCAATGCCTATCCACATAATTCTTATGGTGGTTCAAATTCTACACCCCCACTTATCAGTATTCTTTGACTATGACTCTTACATTGCCCAACAAATGCATGAAGGTTTAGCAGGTATCCAAGACAGTAATATACTTAAGCCAATGGGTTGGTATTACCTTATGATGCATATGTTTTTGTTTAATAATGTTGACTTCTTTGAGGAAGAGATGAGCTTGAATAAGTTCCAAGGTGATGAGGACTTGCCTGTTTAGATGTGGAGTGTTGATCTGTCATGAGACATAAAAGAAGCTAGTTATGTATACTTTGACATGGTTTTTGCTACTAGGATTAGGTCATTGTTGTACAATCAGAATGCCAGGATCCATATAGACATGATGAGGTTGCTAAGACCCTTGGTATTTGATCTTTGATTAAGAAGCAGTTATAAAAAAAAATAGGTTTAGTATATGTGAAAGTCGACAGGCTTTTTGATCAGTTAGATACCAACTATTGTACCTTTTCGAAAAGGTGTCCGTGTCCTATTTTCTTGGGTTGCAAATTTCTCAGTTGGTAAATGGTATATTCTTATCACAAACTAAGTATGCAAAAAAAATGTTAAATAAATTTCATATGGGAGATTGTAAGCCTATGGGAACACCAATAATAATAAGATGTAAACTTACTAAGAATGATGATTCTCCTGATGTTGATCAAACTACATATAGATCCATGATTGGTAGTTTACTATATCTCACTGCTTCAAGGCCTGATATCTTGCATGTTGTCTGTTTGGTTGCAAGATTTCAATATTCACCTAAGGAATCTCATGTTATAACAGTTAAAAGAATATTTAGATATATTCAGGGCACATTGGATTATAGAATCTGGTATCCTAAACATGATGATTTCAGATTTGTTGCTTATACTGACTCAGATTGGGCAGGTTGTCTAGATGAAAGAAAAAGTACTTCAGGAGCAACATTCTTTTTGGGTAATAGATTGGTATGTTGGCATAGTAAAAAATAGGACACTACTACTCTTTCTACTATAGAAGCTGAGTATATTGCAGCATGTTCTTGTTGTCAATAGGTCCTATGGATGATTCAAACATTATCAGATATGAAAGTGACAGTTTCTAAACCAGTTCCTATCTTTTGTGATAATCAAAGCACCATTAGTATTTCTAAGAATCCAGTTATGTATTCACACACCAAACACATTGATATTCGCTATCATTTCATAAGGGAGCATGTTTTGAATGGAAATGTTGAATTAGAATTTGTTCCTTCTTTAGATCAGTTGGCTAAAATATTTACAAAACCTCTCTCAAAAGAAGTGTTTGAGGGTTTGAGAACTATATTGGGGGTTCTCTCTCTCTCTTCTCTTACATAAGTTGATAAGTGTGTGATAGGTTTCAGGGGGAGTATTTTTTATCATTTTTCATACTGAAACCTTGGTATATCTCCTTTGTCATTGATGTCAAAGGGGGAGAAATAATGAAGTGGATATAATATTCTATACAGGTATTTTTTATAGGTACACATGGATATACAGGTGACATAGGTTGATGCATAAATTGGTATTGACATCAATGCTAAAGGGGGAGTATGTTGAACCCTTGGTATTTGATCTTTGATTGTTGTCATTGATGTCAATAATTCATCCATATGATCTCTTAATGTATAATGGAAATATGGTATGGTTAGAATCATGAAATTATCTTATTTACTTTCTTTCAACATTGTTCTAAAAAAATTTGAGAGATGTACTTAAGTGTTACACAATTAACACTTAATGTTCATATTGATTAAGAAGCAGTTATAAAAAAAAAAAGGTTTAGTATATGTGAAAGTCGACAAGATTTTTGATCAGTTAGATACCAACTAGTGTACATTTTTGGAAAAATATCCGTGTCCTCTCAAGTGGGTTTGAGTTATTTTTTTTCTAACAGATGCTCATACAGAGAAAAACATTGTCGACCACAATCGGTTAAAAACATTTATGACAGTTTTACAGTTTTGGCAGTTTTTGGTCTAATTACATTTTGGGGTATGTAACAATCTCCAAAATTTTGACAATGGAAATTTATAAGTAGGGGATTCATCCCTTCAAAAGAGAGTATAGTTATTTTTTCAGGAAAGCACAGAGGTTGTGAGAAATTGGTTGAAGACTAGAAGGTTTTATTGCAGATCAACGAGACATCAAAGGATAGGGTAATGATATTTGTTTCTATTTTGTTATATATGAATTGATATTGATTGAAGAATTATATCAGAGGTTGAATAAGGTTTATATAATTATTTATGAGCAATTTACATCAGAATTCAATTAGATCCTTTAATTACAAATGATTACATGATTTGATACTAAATATTTTGAAGAGAAACAAGGATTTATTACTTCAAAAAGTTGGTAGTTTGAAAGGCATTAAATCAAGTCATCTTCTTGCATTCAAATAAATTGTTTTCAGATCTGATTATACATTTCATAATCTGATAAATTCATTGAAATATGCATGTACACTTTGGTGTAATTTGTTGATGTAAAAGAATCAAAAAAAGAGAGAAGAAGAGAACTATATCCTGCTTTATGTTTTCAACTTGGAGTTGAACTTTTGACTTATGATTTGTATTGTAACAGAGATGATCCTTTGATTTTGTATCTCATTTCTTCAATTTGGAAGTTGGTGCTTCTTATATTTTTGAAGTTTGTGCTTCAGGTGTAAGGGATTGGTGTTTCTTGAAATCGGTGTTTCTAAAACAGGGTGTTGGTGCTTCCCAGAGTTGTAGCTCTAAAAGATTTGCCCAAGAGGCCAATAAAGTTTCAGATTCAAAGTGGTTTTTTACCCTAAGGGGTTTTCCACTAAAAACATTATGCACTTTGATCTTTTTCTTCTTTTGTTCATGTTTCATAAGCATATGTTATAATTGTAAAAGTTTGAAAAGAACAAGTTTTAAGTAACCACTGATTCACCCCCCTCTCAGTGGTGATTGTATTCTAAAAAGTGGTATCAAAGAAAGGTTCCCTACATAAGGTTTAACAGCTTTGGGTAGATTTTGGGGTAGTGGAATACTTATCTATAATGGCTCAAGATATTTCTTCAAAGGTTCCTATTTTTGATGGATCAAATTATGCTTTTCTGGAAGTTCTGATGCAAACTTACTTGTTATCAATTAATGTTGATGTTTGGGCTTCAGTTGTTAATGGTTATAATGTTCCTAATTCTTTACCTACAGATCTTGATGAAAAGAGGAAGTATGAAATTGAT
>MU224554.1:2683254-2735639 GCA_018584345.1 Thuja plicata
TATGGGAGATTGTAAGCCTATGGGAACACCAATAATAATAGGATGTAAACTTACTAAGAATGATGATTCTCCTGATGTTGATCAAACTACATATAGATCCATGATTGGTAGTTTACTATATCTCACTACTTCAAGGCCTGATATCATGCATGGTGTCTGTTTGGTTGCAAGATTTCAATCTTCACCTAAGGAATCTCATGTTATGGCAGTTAAAAGAATATATAGATATATTCAGGATACGTTGGATTATCAAATTTGGTATCCTAAACATGATGATTTCAGATTTGTTGCTTATACTGACTTAGATTGGGCAGGTTGTCTAGATGAAAGAAAAAGTACTTCAGGAGCAGCATTATTTTTGGGTAATAGATTGGTATGTTGGCATAGTAAAAAATAGGACACTACTACTCTTTCTACTGTAGAAGCTGAGTATATTGCAGCATGTTCTTGTTGTCAACAGGTTCTATGGATGATTCAAATATTATCAGATATGAAAGTGATAGTTTCTAAATTAGTTCCTATCTTTTGTGATAATCAAAGCACCATTAGTATTTCTAAGAATCCAGTTATGCATTCACACACCAAACACATTGATATTCGCTATCATTTCATAAGGGAGCATGTTTTGAATGGAAATGTTGAATTAGAATTTGTTCCTTCTTCAGATCAGTTGGATGACATATTTACAAAACCTCTCTCAAAAGAAGTGTTTGAGGGTTTGAGAACTAGATTGGGGGTTCTCTCTCTCTCTTCTCTTACATAAGTTTATTAGTGTGTGATAGGTTTCAGGGGGAGCATTTTTTATCATTTTTTATACTGAAATCTTGGTATATCTCCTTTGTCATTGATGTCAAAGGGGGAGAAAAAATGAAATGGATATAATATTCTATACAAGTATTTTTTACAGGTACACATGGATATACAAGTGACATAGGTTGATGCATAAATTGTTATTGACATCAATGCCAAAGGGGGAGTATGTTGAACCCTTGGTATTTGATCTTTGATTGTTGTCATTGATGTCAATAATTCATCCATATGATCTCTTAATGTCTAATGAACATATGGTATTATAATGGACATATGGTATGGTTAGAATCATGAAATTATCTTATTTACTATCTTTCAACATTGTTCTAAACAAATTTGAGATATGCACTTAAGTGTTACACAATTAACACTTAATGTTCATATTGATTAAGAAGCAGTTATAAAAAAAAAAGGTTTAGTATATGTGAAAGTCGACAAGATTTTTGATCAGTTAGATACCAACTATTGTACCTTTTCAAAAATTTCTCTGTGTCCTCTCAAGTGGGTCTAAGTTATTTTTTTGATAACAGATGATCATATAGAGAAAAACATTGTCGACCACAATCGGTTAAAAACAGTTATGACAGTTTTACAGTTTTGGCAGTTTTTGGTCTAATTACATTTTGGGGTATGTAAAAATCTCCAAAATTTTGACAATGGACATTTATAAGTAGGGAATTCATCCCTTCAAAAGATAGTACAGGTTTTTTTCAGGAAAGCATAGAGGTTGTGATAAATTGGTTGAAGACTAGAAGGTTTTATTGCAGATCAACAAGACATCAAAGGATAGGGTAATGATATTTGTTTCTAATTTGTTATTTATGAATTGATATTGATTGAAGAAGTATATCAGAGGTTGAATAAGGTTTATATACTGATTTATGAGAAATTTACATCATGATTCAATCATATCCTTTAATGACAAATGATTACATGATTTGATATTATATATTTTGAAGAGAAACAAGGATTTATTACTTCAAAAAGTTGGTAGTTTGAAAGGCATTAAATCAAGTCATCTTCTTGCATTCAAATAAATTATTTTCAAATCTGATTATACATTTCATAATCAGATAAATTCATTGAAAGATGCATGAACACTTTGGTGTAATTTGTTGATGTAAAAGAATCAGAAAAAGAGAGAAGAAGAGAACTATATCCTGCTTTATGTTTTCAACTTGGAGTTGAAATTTTGACTTATGATTTGTATTGTAATAGAGATGATCCTCTGATTTTGTATCTAATTTCTTCAATTTGGAAGTTGGTGCTTCTTATATTTTTGAAGTTGGTGCTTCAGGTGTAAGGGATTGGTGTTCCTTGAAATCAGTGTTTCTAAAATAGGGTGTTGGTGCTTCCCAGAGTTGTAGCTCTAAAAGATTTGCCCAAGAGGCCAATAAAGTTTCAGATTCAAAGTGGTTTTTTACCCTAAGGGGTTTTCCACTATAAACATTGTGTACTTTTTTATTTTGCTTCATTTTTTCATGTTTCATAAGCATATGTTATAATTGTAAAAGTTTGAAAAGAACAAGTTTAAAGTAACCACTGATTGACCCCCCCTCTCAGTGGTGATTGTATTCCAACAATGTATACTTTGACAGGGTTTTTCCTACTAGGCTTAGGTAATTGTTGTTCAATCAGAATGCCAGGATCCATACAGACATGATGAGGTTGCTAAGACCCATGGAGTTTGCCCCAGTGCTAAAAATTACCCATAATTGGGGAGATTTAATTTTATACCCTATTTCTATAGTGATTAGGGTTTATGGATTCAGGGGAACCCCCAATATTCTGCCCTACAGAGTGCCTTTGAAGATTGGAATTGCAGAGGTTTTGAGGCAGTTAGGTGGACTACAAGAGGAAGCCCTAACAGGAAAAATGAATGGAAGCATCTTCCCTACTCTCACAATAGCCCATCATTTCATCATAGTAAAGGGTGGGTGGACATAATTTGACAAGTATTTTGAGCCTTACCACTTAGCAACATCTGTGTCCAGATGTGCAGATATTGAGGATTTTATAATGGGCATGTTCAGGAAAAGAACTAAGTGTTTAGCTTTAGAACACCAGTTTAATTTATCTGAGGATATTGTCAAAATTTTTTTTGGCCTAGGTGACCAGGAGGTCAGGAAAGAGAAATGGCTGGTGTACAAGAAGTCTTTGGACTTTATACACAATTTTGATAAGTCTTATGATCCTTTGAAGGAATTTTTCCCTTGGGCCAAGAAAATTGAGTCATTGATGAATTTATTTGAGGGAATCATGCAGACCCTCAGTGAGAAGAGATAGAGGATAATGGAAGCTGAACCAGAAAAGGCTCATGTTATTTTGAGCAAACTTTCACAAGGAAGAGTGGTCCCACTAGGGAACTATGTGGTGTACAAGAGGAGAGGGTACACTACTATTATGCCCAAAGTTGATAAACCCTTTGAATATAAAGAAAAGAGGCCAGAAAGTACTAGTGCCCAAGAAATTCCCTCTCCCAAAAACAAAAGGTGGAGGGAAAAGAGCAGGAAAATAAGTTGTACTCTCCCTCCTAGTCCCCTATGCATTTTGATGACCAAGCCATTGCTGAGCAATTGGTTCAAATGAGGAACATTGGTGAAGTTTTTGTTACTGCCTAGGAATTACAAGAAGGGTTTCCAGAGGCACCAAGGCATACAACTACTGACCTCACAGTGCCAGAATTCACTGGTAAAGAACTAGATCCTATGACTAAGCAAGCCAGTGAGGAGTTCTTGTCAAATGACAACTTTGTCAAGACTAGGGCATTCATTCAGTTTCTATGGAGAATTCACATTGATGAGTTCAATAATAAATGCCAAAGGTTGTAGGAAGCTCAACCAAATTATACTAAAGATGAAATAGAAAAGGAGGTCAAGCAGGAGCTAGTGTCTAGATTTGACAAAATCACCCCTGAAGAGGGTAGAGAATTGGTCAAAAAATAGGGAGTCCTCATCCTACCTCAGTGGGACTTAGTTGATGTGGTAGTCTTTGATGCTATCAGAAAAGAGACAAAACCACTGAGCACTGTTGGGACATCAATTGGTGCCTAGTTTAGTGAAAAGCATGCAGCCTTAGCAATCTGAGCTTTGAAGAAAAAAGACAGAATAAGAGTGAAAGAAGATGATAAAATTGAGGATGTAGGAAGCCTCATTGTCAAAAGAGTTTCTGATACCTCAGGTACCAAGGCAACAAACCTTGTTCTTCAAACAGCTAACCTAATCCTGAGGGTGGCTATAAAGGGGAAAGAGGCTTATAATAGCTTGAATAAAAAATATGAATTTGTATTGAAGGCCTATAATGATGAAAGGATTAAATCCCTACAAAAGGACAACATGATAGTAGTTCTGGAAGGGAGGTAGACAGTTCAATTAATGCCCCAAGTGATGATTGCTCAGGGACCTCACCAATCCTCATCATCCAGTCTGTTTGTGACCTACCCCCCATCCCCTGCATGAGTGAGCCCTACTACACAAGCAATCATTGATGGTAAGAAATCAGAATTAGAGGCTGAAAAGAACAGGTTGATTATTGAAAGATCAAAGTTGGAAGAAGAAGACAAAAAGGATCTTGAAGAATCCCCTGCATATAAAGAAGCTGAATAATTAGTGAAGCAGAGACGTTCTGAAAAGATATACTTTAACCTTAAGAGGTGTGCTGGTGAAGTTAACCTTGCTAATCTTTATTTGATGGGAAAGAAGATTGCTAGCATAATAAGAAAGCATGATGAGGGTAAGGAGCATTGAGGTTTAATAATTGATAGCTAGAAAGGGAAGAAAGCCCATGTAAATTCTTTCTACTCCATCTCAAAGGAACAAAATAATATTAACATCATTTTGACAAGAACCTACAAATACCTTAAATTGATGACTGACCTAGACATCAAGAAAAATATGGTTATAAAAAGGATAGGGACCTTGAAAGGAAAATTATCTAGAGATAGGTATGACATGTTCCCTAACATCTTAAAGAAAGATGGAGACATAGAGAATGAATCCCTATGGCAAAGGCAGTTGAATGATACACTAACCAACAGGGTAAACAATATTGTTACATTGGAAAACACAGGTTGGTTTGTGTTAACCATTGGCATTCTCAACAAGGCCAGGGGATTTTTTGAATCTTGGGAATTAGAGATTGAGAAGGCCAGTGTTGATTGGGAGGAGTTCAATAGCCAAAAGGACAAGGTTCTCAAATTTAGTTGGCCGAGTGATGAGGTGTTTACCAGATGGGTAAGCAAATATGGTATAGTCACCCCAATAACAGAAAGTACTATTGTAGGAGTGACAACAAGCACCAGTGATGCCTAGCAGTTTGAACAAAGGAAAGTATAGGTTTCTACATCAATGAAGATTATAAATCCCAGATGATAAGGACCTAACAACTTCAAGGTAGTTGCAAGCATTCAGGCGGTCATGAGACAAAGGACTATGTAACTTGTAACAAAGAATTGTTATCCTCTTCACCTATTTTTTGTCCTATCTGTGTAGTGTAAATTTTGTCCTATAGCCTAGTCATCTGAAGATTGTTTCATCCTTATTTTCCAAAAGGATTCCAAGATGACTAAGGCTATCTATAAGTATCAAGTGGTATTGTATTGATAGAGGATGGTAAAAATAAAAACTGCAAAGCAGACTTTTGAATTAAGGTCTAGTTTTCTCAAGTCTACAGTCAGTCTGAATGTATTGAAATAAGAAAGTTATTAATAAAAATACAATAGAATTTCCAGTCTCAAATTGTTGATGTCTTCTTTCACTTTATTCTTCTTTTGTATATTTGATATGTAAGGCATGTTAAATGTATCAGTTGCAAGGTAACTGTGTTGCTATTTGTAAGTAGCTATCAAAGATGGTTTAAATATTATAGATAGTTCTAGGGGGTTAGGGTTTGTGAGAGAATATGATACAGGGATATGAGAGAGAGGATAATTTGTAAGGCATATTATCTGAGATCTTTTTGTATTTAGGTTAATTATCTTTGATGAATGTATATTTTCATAGTGACTCTATGGCCCAATGGATTAGGCATTGGTGAAGTTCTAAATAGTAGTATTATCATCAATTAATCAAACATTGAAAATCTTTACTTACTGTTATCAAAGTATGTGGATGTCTATTTAATTGTATTGAGAAATGCAATTCATCCTAATGATTCCTTAGAGAGAGAAGCTAAAGGTTAACCTTCCTAGTTCCAAGAACTTAAAAAGAAGAAGGATCATGAATCCGTGATCCACTGCTAGATTATAAGTCATTTACTAAATATGGATATAGGTACACCCACATGAGTTTGTGGAGCTCAAAGTGAAGAAGGATTATATCCTTGTTAATTAGCCTTGTTCATGTATGAATCTGAATTGGGAATTGAGAGTCAAGCATTTAATGCTATTTTAATTGATTCAACAAGAAAAAGTGCTAACAAATTGGCAACCCTACTGGGGATTCTTTTTTTGTTCTAAGAGTCATGTTCATGAAAGAGTTTGTCCTTGCAATATTGAGAATTAGATTGTTTTTCCTCATAATCATTAAAGCAAGTTTGTTCTGCTTATCTGTTGTGGCACACTGTTTGAAGGTCTTGATCCTAAAAATGATACAGATCTTGTCTGAGATGGAATAACTGGTAATTGTAAAGCCTCTAATCTAGTCCCTTGTTTGTTTTCAAGAGAAAATCCACTGGGTGGAAAAGATTTGCAGTAATATGGGCAATGAAGAATAGTTTTCTTGAAGTTACCAGGTGAGGAATTATCAAGAAACTTTGTTTTCAAGTTTCATTTGGACTTATTGCTATAAATGGAAACCTAAATTAGGACAAGGCACTTGATCTTTATATATATATTTCCTCAGAAAAGAGGTGGTGACTCTAACCTCTGCGCACTCCAGTGTTGCACATTAAACATATTGAAATATTTGTCTATTCTGTAAGATGAGCCGACAAAGAAATACGAGATCATACTTCAAAATAAATTTTGGAAAGGATGTTGGAGAGGAAATTTGTACACCTCAAAGGAAACAGTGGTTCAAAAGAGGTACCTCCAGGCATGATTCCCAACATACCTCTAAAGGAAGGATGGAGACTCCTGTTCCTGAAAGAAAATCATTTTCATCTGAAGATGTAGGACCTATGGGGCCAATTGATGCTTACAGATCTGATGCCAATTTTGATCCCTTCAGGGATGGAGAGAATACTGATATAGGTTTCTTTCCTACAGAAGAAAATCTTGCTCCACCAGAAGAGAACTCGGCTGCTGAAACAACTTCATATGAGTTTGATAAATTGCAAGATGAAATTGTGGCGTTAATAAAAAAAAAGAAAGAACAAGAAAATGAAATAGCTGAAGCAGGAAAGAAATGTGGAAAAAATATATATGACTTGCTAGTGGAAAGAGAAGAGCTCTTAGCTGAGACTAGAAGGAATGATCTTAAGGATAAAAGCCTGAGTTAAGAGGTTAATGGTTTGAATCCAGAATTGTTTGGTAACCTTGATGATTTAAGGAACAAAGCCCCAAATAAAATATTGAATCATGACAAGGATGAATTTGAGGAGGGGCCTATCATCAGACAACTATTCCCGTATGAGATTGAGCATGATGCAAAACTTAAGACAAATATGAAAGAGGTTCCCAACAAAGGAAAACAAAAGCTTGTTGGTGTGACTATAGAGGAGACTAAGAAAAACTTGACCATCCCTATAGGAGCATCCCAAGTTGATCTTGAATTGGAATAGGCTAGAAAATCCAAAGATGATTTGACCAAGTAACTAGAGAAGTTAGAATTAGAAGCTTCTGTAGCAGACATGAGAATGAAAATAGCTTTTCTACATGCTACTACTAACACTTCTACAAGCAGCTCTATGCCAATTAATCATGTAACACAGCTACAAAAGCCATCTTTTAGCCCAATCCCAATCCCAATTAATCAAGGGGGTGATACTAAGGTGCAATTGTATGGTTTGAATTCAAATATTAAGAACACTGGCCCAAATGCAAGTGCTTAGCCCGATGGTCCTGGCCCAAGCATTCAAGTTACCAATCCTAAGAAAAGTGTTCCCCCACCCGTTCAAAATCAAGGAGGAGCTACTGGACCAAGTGGTGACAATGTGCATGGAAATTTGCAAAGAAGGCATGTCCACATGAACAGATATAGAGCTCTTTTCTTTGAAGGCATTCCTGGTCACCCTAATGTGATCCCAAATGAGGTAAGAGATAAAATCCCCAAGTTCACAGGAAATAATGTGATTACTTGTGAAGAGCATCTAAAATCTTGTAGTGATAAGATAACTGACTTTGAGATTGAAAATGAAGATGTTATTATGAAGCTTTTTGTTCAGTCATTAACAGAAGATGCTAGGGATTGGTTCAAAATTTTTCCTAATGATAGTATTGCATCTTGGGATGAATTTGTAAAGTCTTTTAGGCCTCGTTTGTTTGCTGGAAGATGGCTGGAAGATGAAAATGGGAAGATGTATTTTTGTACGGCCAAATTCTCATTTTGGTCCAAAATGAGANAGAATTTGGCAAATTCCACCTTTTTTGTGGAATTTGCCAAATTCTCATTTTGGACCAAAATGAGAATTTGGCCGTACAAAAAAACATCTTCCCATTTTCATCTTCCAGCCATCTTCCAGCAAACAAACGGGGCCTTAGGGAATAGTATAGAGAGCATGTTAATTCTGGATACATGTTAAATGAATTCAATAACATTAATAAGTTCCCAAATGAGAGTATGGCTGATTTTAACAGTAGATTCCAGAAGGCCATGAACAAACTGTTCCTAGTCTTAAGATTAGATGAGGAAGTATGTCTTGCCACTTATATTAGTGTTGCTGATGGAAAAATGTCTTATCTGCTCAGAGATAAGAACCTGACTACCTTGAGGGATGCTTATAAAATATCCATTGACATTGAGAGTAATAGGAGAGCCTCAGGGAAATTGGGGAAGAGGGAAGACAATAAACTTTGGAAAGAGAAGGGACCAGCCAAAAAAAGTGTCAAAGAAGATGACACAGTAGATAAACTGGTGAGGGCAGTAAAAGACCTTACTACCAAAATGGATAAAAATGATAGAGGGGGATACCATGACAATAAATACACTAACCAAAGATTTGAAAAACAACCTAACCTGAGAGATTACCCTTACAAGAGAAATTAGAATATTGGCAAACCAGTCCTTGATGGACAAGTTAACCCAAAGGCCAAGGAAACCCCAGATCCCCTAAAAAGGAATAGTGCCAACTATGTTGATAACACTCCCTGGTGTGATTCTTGCAATATGCCACACTCTTCCTATCAATGTGTAGTAGCCCAGGCACTGTTTGATCAAACAGAAGAGAGAGAACAAGAAGCCCCTGCTATCAATATGTTTACAATGAATAAACCATACACATGGCTCTCTGATACTGGATCATTTTCTGATAGTTTGTATACAAAGGATAAGTCTTGTTCTGAATATCAATTACAAAATCCACCTTATCAAAGTGATTAGGATGAAAATGTTTCACACGCAACTATAAATACAGTGGGGAATGATAACTCATAGTCTCATTTTAGAATCCCTACTGATGAAGAAAAGAGGTCCTTGACTGTTGCAGCAATTAATCAGGAAAGAAATGATTACAACTTAAGAAATAGAATGGTGCAACTAGCTTAAGGTAAATCTGTCCCTGTTTATGTCAAAAGGGAGTTACCTAGAGTTACTGAGGATTCCCATGTCAGGGAAAATAAGGGTGAAAAGCATGAAAAAAAAGCAGGGTCTTCTTCTGATCATGCTGGAGGGAATGAAGCAACAGAGGAATTAATACCTAATGATAAATCCAAGAAAGTGAAAAGTATAAATGATATGTCCTCTGAATTGCCCCTTTTTGATATGAAGCATGCTCTAAACCAAACGAAAGTCTCAGTCCCCCTCATGGAAATGCTAAAAATAAGGGAGCACAAGGAAGTTGCTCTGACAATTTTAAAAGGGATAGATGATGTATCTTCTCCCAACCAAGAGAAAATACCTCTAACAGTAAGTGATGGTAGAAAAGATAGCCCACTGGTGAAAGGAAAAGAAAAAAGAAAAGAATTTTCAAATATATGCATTGGAAACATAATAACTCAAGAACCATTATCTATTGACCCATTTTATGTCACCCTAATGGTTAATAGTTTCTTGGTAAAAAACTACATGATTGATTTTGGAGCTACAAAAAATGTGATGTCTTATCATGTCATGAAGGAATTGGGTCTCCAGGTCACTACTTCGGTTGGAAGTTGTTATGCTATGGACAATAGGGAAGTTCCTGTGATAGGAACACTGAAATATATTGAGGTGAAAATTGATGCTTTCCCTAAAGCAACTTACAGAATGGATATAGTGGTAGTGGATACTAAACCATAGTATGGTATGCTTCTATCAAGGCAGTGGGCAACAATAATAGGTGGAAAAATGCAGCTATATTTGTCCTATGAAACTATCCCTATAAAGGGACATGAGGTCAAGTTGTACAGGGAACCCTGGTCATCTTTTATGGTGGAGGTGGTTCCACTTGAGCAATTAAACTATTTCATAAATGTTGGTATGTAGAATTTTATCGTGGAACAGTTAAAGAACACTAACCCAATTATGGATGAATTGCTGTTGCAACAAAATGGACTATGGAAAATTTAATTTGATGGAGAATTATCAAAGGAAGGATCTGGAGTAGGAGTTTTGTTTATTTCCCCATTAGGTATCACTTTCAAGTACTCTTTCTTGCTGACTTTTCAATGCACAAAAAATACTGCCGAGTATGAAGCTTTGATCTTGGGAATGGATATTGCTATGAAGCATGGTATTAAGTGTTTAAAAGTTCAAGGAGATTCCCAGTTAATTATATCTCAGATTAGGGAGCATTATGCTGCTAAAGATGACAGATTAAAATTGTATAGGTATGCTATCTAGGATAGAATAGAATTCTTTGATGCTTTTAATATCCTATGGATAGAGAGATCCAACAACATAATGGCAGATTTCCTGGCGAGTGTTTCACTAAAAAATAATGATGCTACTCTTACTGGCATGTCTATGGTTGAAATAAAAAGTAGGCCTACAGTTCCTAACAATATTCATAATTGGAAATTTTTTGAAGATGATGATGATATTCTCAGGTTTATCCAGTGTGTAGACCAATATGATGGTCAGAAGATTGATTGTGAATCTCTAGTATCAATTGTGGACAATAAGGAGTATATCTTTGATAAGGAGGTCATCCAATTGAATACTAATCACATTCCCAAGGTGTTGGTTGAATTGGAAGGAATGTTCAATATAAATGACAATTATATGACTCAAAAGTCCAATGCCAAGGTGGGATATTTAGAGGAAATTAATCTGGGATCTGAAACATCTCCCCAATTAGTCTACATTGGTAAAAAAATGGATAGCAATGTGAGACAGAATTTGATAAAATTGATGAAGAAATATAAACATGTATTTGCATGGTCCGAGGATTTGAAATCCTATAGAAAATATTTATTTTAGTATGATATCCCTTTGAAAGAAATCATTAAACCATTCAGACAAAAATAGAGGCCAATCAATCCATTGCTGGCTACCAAAATGCAGGCAGAATTGATGAAGCTGAGAGATGGAGGCATAATCAAGCCTATTAGACATTCATCTTGGGTTTCTAAATTGGTCCTTGTGAGAAAAAAATAATGGGGATATAAGACTGTGTGTTGACTTTAGAAACCTCAATGTGGCCTCATTGAAAGATAATTATGGGTTACCCAATATGGAGGCTATGTTACAAAAGGTCACTGGATGTGATCTCTTATTTATGATGGATGAATTCTCAGGTTAAAATCAAGTTCTTGTCAAAGAATCTGAACAATTCAAGATGACATTTACTACCCCTTGGGGCACTTATGTGTATTCTCGCATGCCATTTGGATTGAAGAATGCTGGTGCAACTTTTTAGAGAGCCATGGATGTAGAATTCAAAGATCTTATTGATGTTCTGATGGTGGTATACCAGGATGATCTAACAACATTCTCAAAACGGGAAGAAGATCACTACAATGACTTAGAGAAGGTCATGATAAAAGTTTTGGAATACGGGATATCTTTAAACCCTAAAAAATGCCATTTTGTTGTTACTGAAGGAAAAATTCTAGGCCATATAGTGTCAAAAGAAGGAGTCAGAATAGACCCTAAAAGGGTTGAAGCCATTAAAAAAGTACTAGCTCCCAAGAACTTAAAAGGTATACAATCATTTCTAGGGCAAATTAATTTTGTTAGGAGATTTATTGCCAATTTTGCAGAATTGGTTAAACCTATTGTCAAATTGCGGAAGAAAAATGTGAAGTTTGAATGGGACCAAGAGGCACAGTCAACCTTTGAAAAAATAAAAAAGGCTATCCAAGAAGCACTGGTCCTTGCCTCCCCTGATTACACCAATCCATTTTCTTTGTTTACTTTTGCTTCATTCCATACTATTGCAGTAGTCTTATTGCAAAAGGATGGTGAGGGATTTGAACATCCCATTGCATTTTTTAGCAAGTCATTGTAGTCAGCTGAGTTAAATTATCAGCAGATGGAGAAATAAGCTTATGCTCTAGCAAAGGAAGTCAAGGCTTTCAGGCCTTATCTAGTATGTGCAAAGGTAAATGCTTATGTTCCTCATGCTGCTGTCAAATATATTTTTGTTCGGAATGAAGTAACAGGAAAAAGATGTAAATGGATAAACAAAGTTCAAGAGTTTGACATAGAAATCTATATCACTAAGTTGGTGAGGGGATTAGGATTGACTAAGTTGATGACAAAATAAAATTTGGATTTATTCCAAGTTAACAGTGTTGATGCAAATGAGAATTGTTTGACAATTATTGAAATGCAACCCTGGCATGCCAATATTGTATATTTTCTAAAAACTGCTAGATGTCTAGATAACTTGAATGACAACCAAAAGAGAAGTTTGAGACTGCAAGCTCAGAAATATGTTTTTTTGCATGGAGATTTGTTTTGTAAAAATAGAGATGGGATCTTGTTGTTATGTCTTGATAGAGGTCAATAAGAGAAGATATTGAAGGAAATGCATGCTGGAATGTGTGGAGGACACTATTCTGCTAGGTCCACAGCCCATAAAATTTTGAGGGCTGGATACTATTGGCCCTGTTTATTTCAAGATGCTTACACTTTTTTCAGGAAATGTGAGCCATGCCAAAGATTCTCAAGCAAGATGAAGTATTCAGGAGCATTATTGTTAAACCCTGTAGTACCAAAGGCTTCCTTTGCTATGTGGGGAATGGAATTCATCGGACAGTTTCCTGAGAAATCAAGTGGGGGGCATAGTTGGATTTTACTGGTAACTGATTATTTTAAAAAATGGGTAGAGGCAATCCCAACTAAGAGACCAACAAGCACTCTGGTTATTGACTTTCTAATGGATAATGTGATTACAAAATTTGGTGTTCCCCTCAAGTTTGTAATGGATAATGCCATGTGCTTCAGGTATGAGGAATTGACTAATTTCTACACCAATATGGGAATCATTATGTCCTACTCATCCCCATACCACCCTCAAGCCAATGGTCAAGCATAATCTAGTAACAAGAGTATTTTACAAATCTTGAAAAAGACCTTGGAAGGAAATAAGAGAGCTTGGAATGTTAAATTAAAACTTGCCCTTAGGGCTGATAGGATCACTGTCAAGAAGGCCACTCAAAAATCCCCCTTTGAGTTGGTTTATGGTATTCAATCAAGAATCCATGTCAATAATCTGCTCCCAATCAATAAGTTTATCCAAGATGAAGAAATGGAAGTCTCTGAACCCATGGAAGAAAGAATGGTTCAATTGGTAGAATTGGATGAAATAAGGAGAGAAAGCCAGAGAGAAAACATCAAATTGCAACAAAAAATGAAGTATCTTTTTGACAAAATCGCAAATGAGAGAAAGTTTCAGCCTGGTGATTTTGTATTGCAATGGAATACTAGGGCTGAAGACAAAGGCAAACACAAAAAGTTTGAATCATTATGGATAGGGCCTTTTGTCATATCCCAGATTTTTGGATAAGATTCTTATTTCCTCAAGAATCTGGATGATGAAGAATAGGAATTGCCAGTGCATGGAAAATTCCTGAAAAATTTCTTCAATTAGCTCTTTTAATTCCATGCACAGTAGTATGTATTATATGTGCAGGTGTGTTTGTTTTCAGTTATGTGTTTGTTTCCTTTTGTAGGTTAGTCTAGTCTGTGGTCTGTTTCCCCAGAGATCTGTGGTTCTTTCTATAACGTGGCATTTAAGCATCCTCAGAGAGAGCCACTATTGGTGCTATTTCATGTTTGAAACATGCCTTATAATTTTTGAAGTCTCCTATCATTCATGATATCCAAAGTTTAAAATCATGGTTAAAAATTGTTCTCAGGCCACTGCAAATTCTATTTTTAACCCTTTACCTAGCTGAAAATGTTGAAAAAACCCTATTTCATGTTTCTGAGTGTAATTTTGGTCATGAAACCCTAAGAATTGAAATATCTTTTAATTTCACATTGCCTTTTTTAGTTAAGTTATGTCTCGAATGGGTTCGTTTTAAAAGTGGTCATGTGTATTAAAATTGTTGATCCTAACACCGTGGTGTTATATTAATCCCTAAGTCCAAAATATGTTGGTGTTTTAATTAAAGTTGTTATCCGTCGGGTAGGTTTGTTTTGATCAGATGACCCGCTTAATAGCTTAGTCCCAAACTGATCAAGATCTATCAGTTAAGATATTAAGCTGCGGTGCCACGTATCTTTGGTGGGTATGATGGTTGTAAAGATTCTCAGCTAAACAGTGGGAAAGTCATGAAATAATTGATGATAGACTTAATTGCTTAAAGGAAAAGTGCGCAAAATCTAATGGATAAGCGATTAAGCGGTGCCGACGCGTGTCAAGGGAAGTGATGTGGGTCTGGTCGCAGGAAACATAAAGGTGACTAAATTTTAGAAAGATCTAATGGTGGGCTTAATTGCTTGTACCCAAGATGCTTGAAATATATCAGTTAAGCCATTAAGTGGTGTTGACATCTGGCAGCTGGTGGACCTGGATATTCAGAACTGGTGATAATTAAAGTATAGTTAACTTGTTTTTCATCTGACGATCAGCTTAATGGTTGAACTTCAAAGTAATCAAGATCTAATGCTTAAGCCATTAAGTGGTGCCGACGCGTGTCAGGATGATGACTTGTAAGGTAAAGTTGGCTGCAGGATAAAGTGTGGAGAAGTTTAAAAGGATCTGATTTCTCACTTGATGACTTAGATAAAATTTGATTGATATCTATCGCTTAAGCGATTAAGATGCTGACATGTGTCTTAGGTGGGTCTAGTTGAAGTCGTAAGAAGTATGTATAGTGCAGTTATCATGTTAAAGGAACAACATGTTGAAAAGAATAAACGGTCTACTTAATCGCTTAGAAGGCAAACCGATCAAGATCTAATGGGTAAGAGATTAAGTCTGAGCAACGTGTGGCATAAAAGGTGGGTCCACTGCAGTGTAGAAGTCATGTCAATAAGGGTGCAAGTGAAAAAGGACCAGATGGATCGCTTAATCACTTAAAGGTAAAGTGAATGAAATATAATGGACAAGCGATTAAGCGGTGCCAACATGTGTCCCAGGTGAACAGTCATTTCTGAGAAAAGAAGAGAACCGTCAAATGGAAGAGATGCTATTTAAGATCTATGGCCTAAATTCAAAGTTGTTAAAATAAGTTTCAGTGAGTCGTTAAGCCACGAGTTTGAAGAAGGAAAATTGATTGCAGAACGTGTGGCCACTCTAGTCAAATAATATGATTGATTGATTTGATTGAAGTCGTAAAACTGGTTAATTCAACTTGAAGCCGCAATAATTTACCAAAGTCATTCGAGCAAAGAATAGAATTGCAGAGATATTCAGCTCCTCGCGATATAACTACAGAATGGGTAAGTCTCTCTAATCTAGAAAAATTTAGGTTCCTAGTAAGAATTGCAATTCAGAAGGCTTCAGAATTATCATTTCAAAACCCAAATTTCATCTTAGTAAAAAGCATTAGGTTCAAAATGGCCCCTAGGATTGAGATCTCTGGAGAAGTAGATTACCAAAAGAGAAATGTTAGGCAGGATCTATTGTAGCAATTAAATGGATCCACAGGTCATGCAACCCAAATCAAGAGAATAGTTCCATCACATCCCCGTTTCAAAGTAGGAGAAGGCTTGTATGACTCGGGTAGGTGGGCAAAATATGTAAAAACTAGTCTGAATGGTCTAACTTCATTCAGAACTGCATATAGCCAAAGGAATGCACCTACCCCAGATTGTAACATATGGGACTTGGATGTAAGAAAGTTGATAGTACCCGGGGTATTCATGGATACAAATTTGTTCACTTTGACTGCCAACACTTATGACAGAGTATCCAAGGTTGTTAGGGATACAAAGGAAATGTGTTGTTGACTGTCTTAGCTGATGAAATCATAAGAATTTTCAAGTTGAATGATACTTCAATACAAATGGATAATATTGACTTTGAATACTTCAAGGAAGTATACTAGACTCAGAGGGAGTATTACAGAAATGAGGCCTTGAGGAGATACTTTAACAAGATAGGGGACCTAATTGTAGTAGGGCCCAACACACCAGAACCGTTTAAATTGGATTATTTCAATGGCAAGGCCAAGAAAATGTATAGTGCCCTGTGCCAAGTTCTAGGAGAAGATGAAGAAGTAATAATGCCTGTCCACATAATGCTTATGGTGGTTCAGATTCTACATCCCTACTTATCAGTAGTCTTTGACTATGCCTCTTACATTGCCCAACAAATGCATGAGGGTTTAGTAGGTATCCAAGACAGTAATATACTTAAGCCAATGGGATGGTATTCCCTTATGATGAATATGTTTTTGTTTAATAATGTTGACTTCTTTAAGGAAGAGATGAACCTGACTAAGTTCCAAGGTGATGAGGACTTGCCTGTTCAGATGTGGAGTGCTAATCTATCATGGGACAGAAAAGAAGCTAGTTATGTATACTTTGACACGGTTTTTGCTACTAGGATTAGGTCATTATTGTGCAATCAGAATGCCAAGATCCATACAGACGTGATGAGGTTGCTAAGACCCATGGAGTTTTCCTCAGAGCTAAAAATTGCCCATAATTGGGGAGATTTGATTTTATACCCTATTTCTACAGTGATTAGGGTTTATGGATTCAGGGGAACCCCCAATATTCTGCCCTATAGAGTGCCTTTGAAGATTGGAATTACAAAGGTTTTGAGGCAGTTGGGTGGACTATAGGAGGAAGCCCTAATAGAAAAAATGAAGGGAAGCATCTTCCCTACTCTCACAAGAGCCCATCATTTCATCATAGTGAAGGGTTGGTGGGCACAGTTTGACAAGTGCTTTTGATCCTTACCACTTAGCAACATATGTGTCTAGATGTGCAGATAATAAGGATTTTATAATGGGCATGTTCAGGAAAAGAACTAAGTGTTTAACTTTAGAACACCAGTTTAATTTCCCTGAGGATATTGTCAGAAATCTTTTTAATCTAGGTGACTAGGAGGTTAGGAAAGAGAAATGGATGGTGTAGAAGAAGTCTTTGGACTTTGTACACAATTTTGATAAGTTTTATGATCCTTTGAAGGAATTTTTCCCTTGGGCCAAGAAACTTGAGTCCCTAATGACTTTATTTGAGGGAATCATGCAGACCCTTAGTGAGAAGAGACAAAGGATAATGGAAGCTGAGCCAGAAAAGGCTCATGCTATTTTGAGAAAACTTTCATAAGGAAGAGTGGTCCCACCAGGGAACTATGTGGTGTACAAGAGGAGAGGGTACACTACTATTATGCCCAAGTTGATAAATCCTTTGAATATAAAGGAAAGAGGCCAGCAAGTAATAGTGCCCAAGAAATGCCCTCTCCAAAAAAACAAAAGGTGGAGGAAAAAGAGTAGGAGAATGAGTTGTACTCTCCCTCCTAGTCCCCTATGCATTTTGATGACCAAGCCATTGCTGAGCAATTGGTTCAAATGAGGAACACTGGTGAAGTTTTTGTTACTGCCAAGGAATTACAAGAAGGGATGCCAGAGGCACCAAGGCATACAACTGCTGATCTCACAGTGGAAGAATTCACAGGTAAAGAACTAGATCCTGTGACTAAGCAGGCCAGTGAGGAGTTCTTGTCAAATGACAAATTTGTCAAGACTAGGGAATTCATTCATTTTTTGTGGAGAATTCAAATTGATGAGCTCAATAATAAATGCCAAAGGTTGTAGGAAGCTCAACCAAATTAGACAAAAGATGACATAGAAAAGGAGGTCAAGCAGGAGCTAGTGTCTAGATTTGACAAAATCACCCCTGAAGAGGGTAGAGAATTGGTCAAAAAACAAGAGTCCTCATCCTATCTCAGTGGGACTTAGTTGATGCGGTAGTATTTGATGCTGTCAGAAAAGAGGAAAAACCACTAAGCACTGCTGGGACATCAATTGGTGCCCAATTTAGTGAAAATCATGCAGCCTTAACAATTTGGACTTTGAAGAAAAAAGATAGAAGAAGAGTCAAAGAAGACAATAAAATTGAGGATGCAGGAAGCCTCATTGTCAAAAGAGTTTCTGATACCTCAAGTACTTAGGAAGGAAACTTGTCCCTCAAATAGCTAACCTGAGCTTGAGGGTGGATGAAAAGGAGAAAGAGGCTTATAATAGCCTGAATCAAAAATATGAATCTGTATTAAAGGCCTATAATGATGAAAGGTTTAAATCCCTACAAAAAGACAACAGGATAGCAGTTCTGGAAGAGAGTCAGACAATTCAGTTAATGCCCCAAGTGATGATATCTTAGGGACCTCACCAACCCTCATCATCTAGTCCATTTGTGACTTACCCCCCATCTCCTACACGAGGGAGCCCTACTACACAAGCAATCATTGATGCTAGGAAATCAGAATTAGAGGCTGAAAAGAACAAGTTGATTGTTGAAAGATTAAGGTTGGAAGAAGAAGACAAAAAGGATCTTGAAGAATCCCCTACATATAAAGAAGCCTAATAATTAGTGAAGCAGAGGTATTCTAAAAATATATACATTAACCTTAAGAGGTGTGTTGGTGAAGTTAACCTTGTTAATCTTTATTTGATGGGAAAGAAGATTGCTAGCATAATAAGCAAGAATGATGAGGGTAAGGACCATTGGGGTTTAATAATTGATAGATGGAAAGGGAAGAAAGCCCATGTAAATTATTTCTACTCCATCTCAAAGGAACATAATAATATTGACATCATTTCGACAAGAACCTACAAATGCCTTAAATTGAAGGCTGACCTAGACATCAAGAAAAATATGGTTATCAAAAGGATAGAGACCTTGAAAGGAGAATTCTCTAGAGATAGGTATGACATGTTCCCTAACATGTTAAAGAAAGATGGAGATATAAAGAATGAATCCCTATGGCTAACGCAGTTGAATGAAACACTAACCAATAGGACAAACAGTATTGTTACATTGGAAAACACAGGTTGGTTTGTGTTAACCATTGACATTCTCAACAAGGCCAGGGCATTTTTTGAATCTTGGGAATCAAAGCTTGAGAAGGCCAGTGTTGATTGGGAGGAGTTCAACAGCCAAAAGGATGAGGTTCTCATCTTCAGTTGGCCGAGTGATGAGGTGTTTACCACATAGGTAAGAAAATATGGTATAGTCACCCCAATAACAGAAAGTACTACTGTAGGAGTGACAGCAAGCACCAGTGATGCCTAGAAGTTTGAACGAAGGAAAGTACAGGTTTCTGAATCAATGAAGATGAAAAATCCCAGATGATAAGGACCTAACAACTTCAAGGCAGTTGCAAGCATTTAGGAGGTCATGAGACAAAGGACTATGTAAATTGTAACAAAGAATTGTTATTCTCTTCACCTATTTTTTGTCCTATCTGCATAGTGTGAATATTTTCCTATAGCCTAGTCATCCGAAGCTTGTTGCATCCTTATTTTCCAAAAGGATTCCAAGATGATTAAGGCTATCTATAAGTAGAAAGTGGTATTGTATTGATATAGGATGGTAAAAATAAAAACTGCAAAGCAAGCTTTTGAATTAAGGTCTAGTTTTCTCAAGTCTACAGTCATTCTGAATGTATTGAAATCAGAAAGTTATTAATAAAAATACAATGGAATTTCCAGTCTCAAATTGTTGATGTCTTCTTGCACTTTATTCAGCTTTTGTATATTTGATATGTAAGGCATGTTAATTGTATCAGTTGCAAGGTAACTATGTTGCTATTTGTAAGTAGCTATCAAGGATGGTTTAAATCTTACAGATAGTTCCAGGGGGTTAGGGTTTGTGTAAGAATTTGATACATGGATATGAGAGTGAGGATAATTTGTAAGGCATATTATCTGAGATCTTTTTGTATTTAGGTTAATTATCTTCGATGAATGTATGTTTTCATAGTGACTCTATGGCCCAATGGATTAGGTACTGGTAAAGTTCTGAATAGTAGTATTATCATCAATTAATCAAACATTGAAAATCTTTACTTAGTGTTATCAAAGTATGTGGATGTCTAGATAATTGTATTGGGAAATGCAATTCATCTTAATGTTTCTATAGAGAGAGAATCAATAGGTTAACCTTCCTAGTTCCAAGAACTTAAAAAGAAGAAGGATCATGAATCCTTTATCCACTGCTATATTCTAAGTCATTTACTGAATCTGGAGATTGGTACACCCACCTGAGTTTGTGGAGCTCAAAGTGAAGAAGGATTATATCCTTGTTAATTAGCCTTGTTCATGTATGAATTTGAATTGGGAATTGAGATTCAAGCATTTAATGCTATTTTAATTGATTCTACAAGAAAAAGTGCTAACAAAAGCTTTGAATGCATATTATACTCTAGGCATACTGTTATCAAAGTTACTTAAGTCAAAAGCAGTAAGATTTCCAACCAAGGAATATAGTCACATTTGTAGGATTAATAGATCTTAGTTGTTGTATAGAAGAGACTCTAATAGCATATTGTAGTAGTAGGGTTATTAATATTTTACTTACTACTTCATCTTCTTCAAGTTGACCATGAGCTCCTTCTATAGCAGAAATAACCTCCTTTAGCCTATTGTTGTATAGAGTAATATTCTCTCCTTCATGCATTCTCATTTCATCATACTTTCCTTTGATATTTCCCACCTTTGCTTTCTGAAAATTAACATCACCGTCATGAACTGTTATCATCTTGTCCCAAATATCTTTAGCATTATCCATTTCCTTGATATCTACAAACTCAACATCAGATAGAGTACTTGCAAGTTCTATCATTACAGAGTTATGCTCCATCTTTCTTTTTATTTATTCATCAGTTAGGGTGTCATAAGATTGTGCATGCTTAGTTGTGAGATGATCTAATTCTTTCTCTCTAATGCCTCACAGATGCATCTTCATCCTTCTTACCCATGTGGAGAAATTTTCCTTAGTGAACTTAGGTGCTTCCTTCTTATACATCTTTAGATATTTCCCTCAAGTTTTTAAGCTTTCACAACCAGGGACCCAATTTCTCTAATACTGGTATTTTGTACACTATTGCAATGTAGGTGTCTTTGAGAGTACTGGTGGTTGAAGCTATACATTATAGATCATTAATTTTAGAACCAAATGTATTAGTTGTGTATCTAGGATTTTTTGATAGCATTTATGTATTTGTACATGATGTAGCTATATTGATCATATGCAATGTATTTTTACTTGAAGACATGAGAAAGCACAAGGACATGAGTATCTAGAATTTTTTGATAGCATTGATGTATTTGTACATGGAGTGGTTGTATTGAGGATATATAATGTATTTTTACATGAGGACACAAGAAAGCATAAAGACATGACTTTATATAGTATTTTTTGATAGCATTGATGTATTTATAGATGGTGTAGTACATTTCTATTTCCAATTGAAATGAAAAAATAACTATATCTAAAAGTATTTCCTACTAATGTGTTGATGAAGCTCTTTTAATGTGTTGATTATGCTCTTATAATGTGTTCATTATGGATTCCCTATTTCATTATGTATTTTGGTAGGTTTTCCTAGGTCCATTAGGGCTGTCCTAGGTCTATTATGATTGTCCTAGGTCCATTATGGTTGTCCTAGGTCTATTACGATTGTCCTAGGTCCATTTGGGCACTTAAAGGACATGTCTAGTAGGGTATGGAATCGATAATTATGATGAGTGGGAGAAGAAATAGGACCATTCTTAGGGTAAACCTGTTCAATCATATAATATTCACATTGATGGTTCATGCCCATGATGAACAAAGAAATATTTAGGCTAGCTTGCAACTTTCCATTGAATACATCTGATAATTTTTGCATCGACAAAAAAATATATTCCCTACGCAAACTACTATGATTTTTGAAAAACTTAGATAGGTTATTGTAGAGGGGTCTCCCGTAATCCTATAAGTTTAGACAAATCATTTGCAAACTCCACAAATTGGGAGAAATAGAATATCAAAGTTTTACAATTTTTTGCACTTAGGGAACTTAAGGAACATCACTAGTAGGGTATGGCACCAAGAATTACAACAAGAGGGGATAAAAAATGGGACCATTCTTAGGGTAAACCCATCCAACTGTATGTTTTCACGCCAACGGTTCACACACATGATGAACCGAGTGAGATTTAGGCTACCTTGCAACTTTGAACTTTGATTGCATTTGACAATTTTTTCATCAAAAGAAAAATTGTTTCCATACAAAAACCACTTTGAGTCTTAAAAATATGAGATATATTGTTGTAGAGGGTACTCCTACAATCTTGTACATTTAGACAGATCATTCACAAGTGCAACAAATTGGGATAACTAGACCGTCAAAGTTTGTCACTTTTTTGCACTTAGGGAACTTAAGAGACATCACCGATAGGGTATGATGTCGAGCATTCCGGCGAGTGGGGAGAAAAAAAGAGACCATTTCTAGGGTAAAACTGCCCAACAAGATGTGTTTTTGGTGACTTTTCATGCCCACAATGAACAAAGAAATATTTAGGCTACCCGACACAAACCACTTTGAGTCTTGAAAATATGAGATTGGTTATTATAGAGGGGCCTCCTGCAATCCTATACATTTAGATAAATAATTTTAAAGTGCCACAGATTGGAAGAAATATCCCATCAAATTTTGTCACTTTTGTGCACTTAGAGAACTTAAGGGACATGGCCGGTAGGGTATGTCATCGAGCATTTCAATGAGTGGGGAGCCAAAATGGGACCATGAATAGGGTAAAATTTACCAAGTAGACATGTCCATGCCCATGATAAATAGAGCAAGATTTAGACTATCTTGCAACTTTCCATTGAATGCATCTGACAATTTTTTCATCGATAGAAAAATTGATTCCCTACAGGAACCAATTCAAGCATTGAAAATATGAGATATGTTATTATAGAGGGGCCTCCCATTATCGAATACATTCAGACATATCATTTGCAAGTGACACAGATTGGGAGAAATAGACCATTAAATTTTGTCACTTTTGTGCACTTAGGGCACTTAAGGGGCATCACAAATAAGGTATGACATCAAGAGTTATAGTGAGTGGGAAGATAAAATGGGACCATTGATGAACTATAACTGATTGAATGTTTGAAGATGTTAATTTGATGATCACCAAGCTACCGAAAGTTAATGCAAGACATTAAATCAGTTAATGTATTGTATTGTCATTGATGTCAACTTGATATAATATGATTGGTTATATTCAAAGTGTCAAATACTTTAGAGAATCAAAAAGATAAAGATTATGATTTCAGTAATGCATAAAAGATCAGTATTCACTAAGTGACAACAAACAATGACGTGAAGTGCACCATGATAGAAAAAGAAAGCCAAGAGGAAAGTCACAGTGATACCCAAGCAAGAAACCCGACAAGAATTACTAACAAGCAGAATTAAAAGCATTATCGATGAGCAAAACTTCATAGTGATGCCCGACGGACAGACAACCCTGACGAAGATGCCCAAGGAGAACTGAAGTGTTGACTAGATCTAACAAAGAGTTAAAACACCAAAAGGAATTGAAGCTCATAAACAACAAAAGACTTAGCTGGAAAGAGATAAAGAAGGAGTTAACTCGTTGTTAATATTGTTTTCATCAACAAGTTAAAGCCATAGATAAGAGAAATATTTAAAGTTGTCTTATTCCTGTTGTCAAAGAGAAATCTACGGGATAAAACTAAAGTAAATCTTTAAAGCAAGATTGGCTAGAATTGTGGATCACACCAAGAACAAGAAAGTCAAGAATTGAGAAATGGTGAAATCATGTCTATAAAGAGACAAGCTAATTCATTATGAATTAGGGGTGAATAGAGAAAGAAGATGATGAAGAGAAATTGGTGAAGAAAGAAGTCTTCAATCAGACCTAATCAATCAAGCTAAAGAACAGAGCTAATTCTGTGGACACCGAGCAATAGAGAAGCACAAAATCACTGAGAAGAAAGAAGTGGAGAAAATTTATTGAAAAGATACATTGATCAAAAAAGTATTATGAGCTTACAATAGATCTAAAAATCTATAAAGTATAGTTGTATATGTAAACAGATCATTTACTATTTCAATTTAACCATTGGATCATAAAGTATCTTAATCGAGCAAGACTTAACAATCCTTTCTATATTGAGATACATACCAAGGAGTATCAAAAAGTTTGGTCATTAAGATAGCATGAGATGCCAGATACCATTTGACAAACTACACTGGGTTTGGTCATAAAAGGTAGCATAGAGATGCCCGATATCAAGTGACAAACTATTCTATCTAAATCCTCTAACAAGGTCACACCTAACAGTGTGTTTGTAACCTTTAACAGGGTTAGCTCTTCACCAAGCTCACTTCACAAGAGGGAAAATTTTGGGTTACCGGTCCCAAGTGGTTTTTCCCTTAACAGGGTTTCCACGTTAAATATCCATGTGTCAATGTGTTTATGAGTCCTTAGTTTCATGTTTTGCATTATACATAACTAATATGGATTGATCGGTATACACTAAGAAATTTACTGCATTTCGGTAAATGAAAGACTGCTAATTGGTAAACAATAAGAATAAGGTTTAACAGTGAACTCTGAGCTGTAGTTATTTGTTGAGATTATTTCAAGGCATTCATCTTGTAGGACTAAAGATAACTAGAGGCTTAATATTGTGGTACTAAGTTTTTGGGCTGATTTATTGGAATATTTTTTAGGCCACTGATTCAAACCCCCTCTCAGTTATTCTAACAACCATGCCTAGGGTAAACCTGCCCAACCAGACATGTTCACACTTATGGTTTGTACCCATAATGAATAGAGCGATATTTAGGCTACCTTGAAACTTTTCATTGAATGCATCTAATAGTTTTTGCATCAACAGAAAAAAATTTCCCCTACAAAAATGACTTTGAGGCTTGAAAATGTGAGATAGTTTATTTTAGAGAGGCCTCTCGCAATCCTATACATTCAAACAGATCATTCAAAAGTGTGACAAATTGGGATAAATAGCTCGTCAAAGTTTGACACTTTTGTGCACTTAGGGCACTTAAGGGACATTGCCAATAGGGTATGACATCGAGCATTCTGATGAGTGGGGATCCAAAAAGGAACCACGCCTTGGGTAAACCCACCCAACCAGATGTGTTCATTCCCATGATGGAGAGAGAGAGAGAGATTTAGGCTACCTTACAACTTTTCATTGAATGCATATGATAGTTTTTGCATCGACACAAATATCGTTTCCCTACACAAACAACTTTGAGTCTTGAAAATATGAGATAGGTTATTGTAGAAGGGCCTCCCTAGATCCTATACATCCAAATATATCATTCAAAAGTTCTATGGATTGGGAGAAATATCTCATCAAAGTTTGTCACTTTTGTGCTCTTATGAAACGTAAGGGACATCACTAGTAGGGTATGAGGTTGAGCGTTTTGGTGAGTGGGGAGCAAAAATAGGACCATGCTTAGGGTAAACCCACCCAACCAGCTATTTTTTGTGCTGACAGTTCACACCCATGACAAATAGGGCAATATTTATGCTATCTTTCACCGTTTTCAATTATTTTGACTCTCTCAAAAGGTGGTAGTTATGAAAAGTTGCTACTCTTTCAAAGGGCATAAAGGATGAAAGATTGTGACTCTCTATAAAGGTTGTAATGATAAAAGGTTGTGACTCTCTCATCATGAAGATATAAATAGAGGAAAATTCATTTGTTGAATGCATGGAAGAAGGGGTCATCACTTCTTAATCTATGAATTTCATATTCATTCAATCATCATTCACTAACATGTCAAATCATTCACTAAAATAACAATGAAGTTGAATCTAAAAATCAAATATTGATGGGGTTCAGAAGCCTTGAGGGAGCCTACTTGTATATTGGTGTTAAGCGCCTTACAACAAGTAAATCCAAATGTTAACTAGGTATGTAATGTATGTTAACTACCAAATGTGTTATGGACCATTCATTCATTCTTAATTTGATCTGCATTAAATATACAGTGTTGTATGCTAATCATTGAAAATTGATAGCCTCCTAGTAGAGGACATTGCATAGAATATTATCAAGACATCAAATATTATAGAAAAACATCAAATATCATGGAACCACATCAAATATTATGGAAACATAGTAACAAATATTATCCAAACACATCAAATATTATTGAAATATAGTAACAATGACACTCACATAACAAAAAATATGTAATGATTCCATAAAAAAGAATAATACATATAATGCACATGAGGAAGAAATTATATCAAAATTCATATTTTATATATCAAATTATTGTTATTAAGTATGTATGTTGATATACAAATATGACATAAATGCCAACTTGAACATAATTTTACAAAATGTGGCATATGCTATCTTAAATATCTAAAAAATAAGCATGTGACAACTAAATGTCTCAATGACATCCTAGGATACTGGTGGATCGTCAAAATGGAGCCTCTTCAAAGAAGTCTTTGGCTCTGAAGGATCTTGCACAAAAAAAAAAAAATTCAAACCACAATTGAGATAACTTAAAGTATATGATTTACAAATAGAAAATTAACATCAAAATTATTATACATTGAACTATAATTGAAATTTAAAATTCAATTCTCTTATACCTCAAATTTGTGTTTACTAATGCAGTCAAGAGTCCTAGAATATGTCATTGGTAGAAAAGGGATGTCGCTAATAGTGACAATATCAATATGTATATGTTCACAAGCATGACATTGATACAAGTTATAACCTATAAAGTTGTCTATGATAGGAAAATAAATTTATTAAGCACCCGAATTAAAATAAAGACTTACCTCTACTAGACCTTCTTCTCCTAGAAATGTCGATGTTGTGAACAAGGATGTGAATCCTTGGCACTACACCTCCCTCGCACTGGGTGTTACCTACAAGAGTAAGATAAGATAAAAAAATTAGTAAATATATATTTAAAATAATGACAATTTAAATGACAAGCATGTATATAATTAAAAAAATGTAAACAACTATACACAAAAATATATACTATATGTGGTTGTCATGGAGAAATTAAATAGACGAGAAGCTGGGCTCATGAACCTATGTCCTATCATCCTTGTACATAAATATCTATTAAATAAACCATGTAAATAAACATTAGTACACTCAAGTAATAAGTACATACATAATCATTCTCAAACTCTTAATTACCTTCCCCTTTTCAGTGTGTGTCGCTGCACGACCCTCACATTGTACATCCCTCATAGTAGGTGAAACCTGTAAGAGTAAAATAAGATGAAATTGTTAATTAATATATATTTTAATCATCATAATTTAAATGACAAGCATTTAAACTGATAAAAAAGTAAACAAATGAGTGCAAAAATATATATCATAGAGTTGTCAAGGCCAAATTAAATGGCTAAAATCATGACATCTTGGATCTATCTGAGCTCCTCCTCTAACATTAAGTGAACATAAATAGACCATGTATATAAACATAAGTGTGCAATCTTAATAAGTTATCTAATATAAATATTAATTTTGAAATTAAATGTACTGTGAAATTAAAAGTTAAGTCTCACCTCAACATAAGGAACGAATGATGGATGCACCTCCTCCTCTCTTGCATGAGAAGAATCTATAGGGTATAGTGTAGTCCCTCTTGTAACATCTGGTGCACCACCCATATCATGCACCTCAAACTCTAATGCATCCATAGGCTCCTTTACACGCTCATCGAGGGGACCCAAACATATCTTCTTGCACATAGTGCAAATATGGGGCACAAAAATATGTTTACTCAAGGAGGATGTGTCAACACCACTAGATCCATCACCAAAATCATCAACATGTGGTTATACTAGTGATCTAGTCTGCGTAACAAAAATCCTTCTCAAAGAAAGAATGGTCCTAATGGCCTGGGAAGAATCCCCTGCAATAATGTTTGGGTGTTGTACTGTAGGAGGGGAAGAAATAAGAGGAGGGGGACCATATGAGCCTTGTACTAATTGATGTGCCCCTAGCCTATCTTGGGGCATGCCTCTTCCTACACCCATGAAGTCTCTCGTGATCTAGTAGTTTATGTGCTTACCCAACATTAACTTGAGATATAATATTTTTATAAATTAAAATAGGACATACATATTGTTGTTGGGTGGTTTATCAAACACCATCTAGCAATGATCCTAGAATTTGTCTCGCATATCCACATTCATGCACCATCTCATGGTCAAATTTGAATTTTTGGGATCACATGTTTGCCTAGTACGAGGATTTACAAATAGGGAAGATATTTGTTCTTTTCTTATTCCATGGTCCTTCACCCCATCATAATCCATCCCATCATTAAACTGGGCATGCATGACATCAAGATATTGAAGTGCAACATTGTGTTATGTGGTGAGGGTTTCTATATTCCCTATTATTGATTCAATATTTGAAACATTAGGGATAATCTAGGGACTTTGTTATAAACATCTCTTATACCCCTCAATTGAGTCAAATTTTTGGTTATGAGGTCTTCTTTAGGCCGAGGGTTTACAACTGGAGGGTTTTTTGGCTATGGGTTTTGTGGTTGTGGGTTTCCAAGCTCAGGATTACCAATATTATCTTCCATACCTGATTAAGTTGCAAATTTATAAAATTAACATGAATTTTAAACAATATAAGTAATTTCAAATTGAAAAACCTAGTTTTAACCAAAAAAATGAACTAAACAATCCAAATAACTAAAAAAATAGATAAAAATGCAATAGAACTCATACCTGGTTGTTTATTTGTGAAAAAATCATTGAATCAGATTAGATATTGGATCTGTCTCAGATATCATATGTGAATTTGATGTTTTTTTGTAATGTCATGAGTAACAATTACCCATGATTGATTCTTTTTTGTGGATTTTATATCCACAGGTATCCGTTATCTTATATGTATCATATATATGATACCTAAATTATAGCCTTTCTAATATACACAACGACTCCAAGTAAGGGCCTCCATGTATAAATTATATAATATATAATATGTAATTTATATTAATATATATATATATATATATATATTATAATATATTATAATTATATACATTTATATATTAGATTATAATATCATATTTATTTTTTAATATGATATATTTATTTGTAACAGATATCTGATACGTTTCCAATATCCAATTTGCTTAGGTATTTGCTGCTAGGTGTACTGACACCTAGGCCTACTAAAAAGTCAACACAGATTTTCACATTTTTGGGTGGATAAAAAAAACATTTTTTTTAGATCACCACTTTTTGGCCCCTCATGATCGTGCACATACCCTTTTATTATTTTGAATATTTTTGAGAAAAAAACCTATTAGTATTAATTAAAAAGTAAGATTATTTAATCAATTTTATTTTGAAAGGATGACTTTTGATTTATTTTGGTTGAATTAATATAAAAATAGTTATTTTAAAGAATATATTTTTTAAAGTTTTGAGAGAGGGTTGATAGTTTGAAAATTTGCAAATTAGAGGGATTTTAGTGTCTATAATACTCACGAGGATGCCTTTGTACCTTATAAGAAAAAAAGGTTCTCAAATGTTCCTTTATTATTTAATTGGTAGAAGTACATTGAGGCACGACATAATATCTCCTCATCATGTGGTGCATCTTTCTCCTCATATCTATCTTCTAGAATATAGTCCTCATTCTCGTCCTTGTCCTAGTAACCTTTGCATCATAAACCACATGACCCGGGACTACATGATAGAAGTTATTTGTAATCCTAACATCATAAAGACCTTGAAAGAGGACATCCTTAGCCTCTCTCAAGGATGTTTATCCTTGAAGAAAGTAGTCCACCTCTAAAATATATTCCTTAAACACTAGCTCAACTAGTTTCGTCCTATTTATAAACACAAGAACCACCACAATAGGGTACACATTGTAAAGGATTATGGTCTACTCTTCTGTGATTATAATAAACTAGAAGGTGTCTTTTTTAGAATTCTAGCATGTCATAATATTATAGTAAATCTATATAGAAGGTCAGAGAATCAAAATACATAAGGCTCTTGCTACTCCAACTCTCTACATTCAATGGTCACATCTCTCTTTCTTGGTGCCTTGATGGAACCCACAAGCATTTCTTGTTCCCTAGTAGTGCACTAATGGATGAAAGTGTCATGTGAATTGGAAAAAGTGTTAAAATTTTGTGAATAGCTAATATTATATTACTTAAAACACACTATTTTTTTTAGAAAATTGTGAAAATATGAAAAAATATAATGTTTTAAAATAAAAGTTGTAACTTGTGAAAATGATCTTGATTTACTAAATAAATGTCAAGTTTTTAGTTGTTGGAGTAACCAATTAGGAAAATAGGAAGGTCTCCTTAGTGACCACATGGTTACCCAACCAATCTAAAGAAAGCTAAAGAAAACTTGGATTCCCAAACCCCTAAATTTGAAAAAACCAAATAGGGCCAAAAGAGATGACCTTTCACATGTCATTTGCAAATCTTAAGTACCCAGAACCAACCAAATTTTAATAAAGATTAGAAAACTAAAAATATTAAAGTATTGAAATCCTATTCTTCAACCTACAACAACAATTAAAAATAGTTTTAGCAACTAATTTCAAGAGAAAAAAATGGAATAAACAATTGAAGGAAAAGAATGGTTCTCTCACTATTTTCCAAGTTCCCTTTTCTTCACCCTCTTCTTACCTCTCTTTCTTCATCATTTACACGAGTAAAAATGACCTCATTTGGCGCCATTTTATTCCTTTAAATGTTAGATTTTAAAATTCCACACCGTTTTCTCACTATTTTCTATCAATAGAGAAACCAAACATAAGTATAGACCAAACCTCACATCCATGGTGAAATATATTGTATTCTTTTCAAAAAAATTATGATTTTCATATGACATGTAATTAATAAATTTATTTTATAGAGATGTAGGACAATAATAAACAAGTGAGTACTTCCTCCACTTTCCTATTTCAATAAATACCATCTATCTTCTATGTATACTATTGTAACCAAGATGAGAATATGTAAGTGCCCAAATTTGGATGGGTCAATCAGTCCAAAAATGACACATGTGGCATGATTACTCCTCTCTTAGCCTTTTTGAAGTTTGGGTGACTAGTAGTGGAAAAATAAATATTCTTTTATAGTCCATGATATTACGTGATCAATATATGGGTCTAGATATGGTTATACTAATATAGGACTATGCCATACTTGTTGTGGGAGTCACTTAACTATGTTACAAAAAGAGTGTACATACCTTATCCCTTGTGGGATTTGAATTTGTGACCTCTCTTTCAATAGTGCAAGTTAACCATTGGGCCAACTTGGGATATTATGCATTCTACATCACTAATGATCTTGTCATCTTTTAACATGTTCATAATTAACTTTAAATTCTTTTATTTTTCTTTTTCTTTTCAATCCCAAAACTCAACTTCATTAGTACGAGTTAATTATTTCTTTCCTACTTTAAAGTAAAAATTTCTTTCCCTCTTTGGCTTGGGTTTTCATTTGTTAGTATCTTCTCTTTTCCTATATAAACCCTCTTTTGTCATTCATAAGAGAGGATGTTTTATATGTACACAATCTTTGAGCTTTTTCAAAGAAGGTTTTCTCCCCACATTATAGAAATATTGCTAAGCCACCTCTTTAATTATTTGCTAAAATATATACATCCCTTCCCCAAGAACTAGTTCACCTTGAGAAGATTAAAATACTTAATTTACTAATCTCAATCCTCTAAGAATTTAATAATATCCTCATCAGTAATAGCAATATTCCCTTCTTGTTAAATAAAGTATATCAAGATCGAAGAGGAGAAGATACGATAGATACTTTGGGACACCCTTACAATATTTAAACAAGAATCTTAAAAATATTCTTTTAGGCTCATTTATTTATAAAAGACATTTTTTTTCAATAGAGTTTTAATTATTAGTAGACTAGATACCCTTATCGAAGAGTTATCTAGAACTTTGTTATTTTTCGTTACTTTATCTTATATTCATTGTTGAATTCTTATGTGGAATAGATTTAGATGACCCTCTTTACTTTCCTTGCAAGTAAATTGAGTTCAATTGAAAAGATCTATAAAAAACTAAATGAATCAAAATATAGATTTTATTTGCAAAAGCCATAGAGGAGTTTTATTTTCTTGTAGTTAATTAATTCATATTTTAAATTAGAAAATAATAAGAAATAAGTAGATAAAATCTCTCTTGCCTTCAATTTAGAATAATACATTTTTAAGGATTGTTAAAAAAAATTTATAAAAGAAATGAAAAAAACCTCAATACTATCATGATGTATCCTATGAAAATTCAACTAAAAAAATGTAAAAATTCAAACAAAGATTTTTTTTTTTACCATGAATCACCCTTGTTTTACCTTCCTATCTCTCACTCATCTTTTCATGTTTAATGCACGTCTAGGGATTAAGGGAAAATAGACTGAGTTCGATTTGGATGAAATATAAGAAAACATGCCCCTTCTTAGGTACATTGAGAAAAAGAAAGAATAATGATGGATAATGAAAGAGTCTAACACTTTTGAATTCTAAATTTATTGACACGAACATCACAATAATAGAACTATGGAATAAGTCACAAGACAAGGTGTAAACATACCAAGGGCTCAACATCCAACTATGAACAAATCAACGAAATGATTCACCATTTAGTCCTTATTCCTTGAGAAGTGAATAAGTCAACTAGTGTGATTAATATCAATGATAATTCTCTCACTCACTAAGCTCCCCAAGTTCAAGAAGAGGGTAATCCATTCAATTTTTTGTTGCTTGATCAACTTCTACCATGAGAGTATGTGTAGTTTGATTTTGACCATTAAGTAACGATATTTTGAAATTTGTCATTATGAGTCCACATAATCAAATTTAAGATGAGGTAGATTTAACATATCATATGGGTCCAAATGTGATTGACATCAATGCAAATTTTAGACATGAGCCAAAATTCACATAAGGTTAAAATTTAGACTTTCGAGTTTGATTTGCAACCTGCATTTTAGACATAAGAGTCTAAAATGCATCTAACAACATGTAACTTAAATCCAACTCAAGGCTCTAGTGATCATGCAAATTAGAATTTTGGATTTGAAGCGTAACTTGTAATTGTGTACCTTGTTTTTTTATCAACAAGGCATAAATACCTTGTTTTGGATGTTGTCTCGAAATATTCTAGGCGAAGCACATTGGATAATACATTTTTTCCATGGACCTCAAAATATCCATGCAAATAAAAAGGTCACACTTTCATCCCTACAAAGATATTCTCAAGAAAGGAAAATATAGTACATGCATTTTAGAAACAACCACACAAGATAAAGTAAGTGTTTTACACATAATAACACGATACAATTTTTATAAAAAGATGAGTTATTTCTTGATCAAAATATGATAAGATTTCAAAGAAAAAGATGAAGAAATGATATCTATTAATCATATTTTCCAAGTAAAACCATTATGAGAAAATCCATTATAACAACACCACACATTTAACTTTAATCTTGGTACATTATGATAAATCTTAGAGCTTAAACAACCACAAGGGTGAAAATAAAAATTAATGCTGTCCAAATATAAATAATATAATTTACATATAAGGACATCAAGATTCAAGTATTATGATTTTTTTTCAACAAGCTACAAAATGATAAATATCACATTTATAAGGTAGAGGAGTCCTTGCATGAAATCCTAGCTAGGACATGAGATCCATAATAAATTGATTTAACACCACATTTATGTGGAACTTTTAGGTCATTTCACCAAACAAGGAAATAGCTAAGTATTCCAAAACACATGCCAAACATCGGCGTCAAACATTTATAAACTACCATCATATATGCATAGTGGTTCCAATCAAGCACACATGAAATGAATCAATAAAAAGAGGAACACATTCCTAGGTTATTACAACTTCCTAGAGCTCTTATATACTCTACTCGATATGACTTGGTCCTTATACTCTCCATTCCTTCATTATGTTTCTACAAATGATCATCAAAATTCCTTTAATAATTAATACTTGACATAAAACTTAGATCATCCTAGAATGAGATACCATTTTGACCTTGTAGAGTAGAAAATAGGGATCATCTAATAGGATCTAAGATCTCCCCAATTTCACAAGGTACATTATAATACGAAGCCTCCTCAAGTCAAATCGGATCAACACCACAAGAAAGGATAGTGATGTCAATTATGGGTTTGGGTCTAAGGGGCTTCTATTATTTTTGTTGCTTGGAAATTGAGGAAGATTAAACGAGCTACCTAAATCTGAAAATACTAAAGAGGAAATGAAAATTTTAATGTGTGCACCTTGGAGAAGAGAAGGAGATGTTGTTCTACTGCTATTTTTATGACTGTCAAAATCCATGAATTAACTATATTTCCATATCTGGGTCCTAAAATCTGCCTATTGCCTGTCCTGAAAATATGAGCTTGTTTTTGAGGGTGCAAAACATTTGGAACATTATGTACCTTGTGATTTTGTTGAGACCTGTGTCGAGAGTTTTGGAGCTCAGATATGCAATTACAGCTTCATGGGATATACCCACGCATACAAAATGAAGAAATGGGTAGGCTAAAGAGGGTTTCCTTGGTCAAACCCATGTTTAGGAATCAACCTTGAATTATGAAATGTAAAGCATAAAGTAAACATGAAGGCTCAATACAATGTTAATGTGCTTACCCTCATGGATGAATATTTGTATCACTCAAATCCATGAAATACGATTGATGTTTGTTTCTTAAATGTATATTTTTACCTTGTAGGAGAGATGTAGGATCAAGGATTCCTTCACATGTGCATGGATCAATAATACCACCCCTAGATCTTGATTTTTCTTCAAATACTTGATCACACTTGCAAGGAGAGAGAGAGAAGAATGATGGATAAATAGAGATATTATTTTCTTGTTTGAGACTCCAATAATACACCACCATAAGATATAAAATATTTCTCCAACTTGAAGAACATTAGCTTAATGAAGTAGAAGAAGAAGAAGAATGCCTTGGCTTGAGATCTTGAAATCACCTAGCTTTCTTGAATGCTCTTTGAAAATATAAAAATGAGTATTTGTATTTGATAGCTTGAGAGTACTTGTGATATGAAAAATGAGGAGAGATATATGGTTATATAATTTTGCCCTCATTTCAGGATCTAAACTAAGCCAAGCTAACCATCAAAGAATAATTAAATTAAAAACCCCGATATCAGGATCCAGACCCAATCAGGGACAAAATACCTAGGTGCATAATGTTTTGAATTTTGTGCACCTAGGTACACAATGTTAGAAATATTATGTAGCGTAGGATTTTGTCCAAAATATTTTAAGGGATATCATGATGATGAACAAAGGCCCCAATTTGAATTACAAGTTGTCAGGATCAAGAAAAATAGGCAAAAATACCTCAAAATACAAAAGAAGGACTATAGTCTCTAATTAGAGCTACCAATAATGAATGATAACTTTTTAGGATGGTACATTTATCCCCCACTTTAGCATGAGTATGAGGCAAACTTATGCTCATGATAAAGTAGATCAATGCATATGAATGGTCTTATCAAGGTCAAAGGGACAAAGAAGCATCAAGCCCCCAAGTGAATTAAGTCTTCATCAAATCCAAAACCAAAATAAGTGAGGCATCACTAAAGAGAGAAAGAAAGAGAGAAAGAGGGCATGATCACTAGCCTAGTAAGGTGTTTTCCTTCTATGGATCATACAAAGGAAAAAGTGTTGCAAAATATGACAATTAAATTATAGCAAGCTATGTAGTTTCTAGTCAACCCATCAAGGAGGATCAGTCTAAGGATCTAAAAAGAGGTTAGTCAAAGTACCAAGTGTGTACGGTTAGTCAAAAGACCAATAAAATTTAAATCCATCTAAGGACCCATGATAGGTAACATTGAATCATTGTGTATGTGTGCAAAGTGTGAAACAATGAGTGAAGTGTATGCCCCCACATTAAAGCAATTGCGAACACCTTAATGAGAGAAATAGCTTTAACAGAGTGTACATGCATGCAACAAAAGATGTCTCCACTATGAGATTACCCCAAGAAAGGACAAACCAAGGGAAATAAAACACATAAAAAAATAGAGCATGAAATGGATCTACTAACTCGAGGGTCAGTATGATCATATGATAATACATGCATATTATATAAAAATGAAATGTCATCATTTCCCCAAGGTAGTGGAACAATAAGTGAAATGGAAGAATACAACATAAGAATCACAAAATAGAAGAGTATTTTGGGGCCAAAATCATGGAGACCAAAAAGAATAGGTAGCTACCATTTTGCATCATCCCCAATCAGACAACACAAAAACACATTTATGACCAATATCACATGTACAACATAACATGTAACAACATATAGAAGAAATATGATACAAATAGAGGAATGTCACAATAGATCAATTTAGTTATCACCTTGTGCTAATGGAGAAACACAGATCATTTAAAGAAATCCATACAAAATATATAATAAGCAACATGTCAGGAGGGAAGCACATTACAAAAAACAAGAAAACACATAAAATCCACTGTACAAGAGGAGCTAGTCAATCTTATCTCCCCCCCAAATTAGGCTATAATGTTTAGAAAAGGTGAGAAACACACAAGAGGAGAAACATCAAGCATGATAGATGTAATGATAGCCAATTCCAAACAAAGAACATGTTGTAAATATGGGTCACTTTGTTCATCACTATGACTGAGAGATAATTATTGTGAAAACATGGATGAAAAATCATGATTAACATCCATCAGCTCATACATGTCATCAAAATCACTAGCATGAATATCATCGTTAGTTGCATAAAAAACATCATCATCTAGAGTATCTTCATCATCCAAATTAATAGTGATAGAATCCAAGATACAAATAAAATTATCGTGTTTGTTCAATTTTATCTTTTTCAAATTGACTTCCTCCCATGGGATATGCATAGATTGGTCAAAGGGAATCAAATTAGCAGTAGGTATTTTAGGGGAGGAAAGTACCTGACAAGCATGACTCTAGCATGATGTTTGTGATGATGATCAAAGGCACAATATTTATGTTTAGTCTTGTTGGATATTTGATTTGGCTTGGGATCAATTAACATCAGATCCTTTTCTTCCTTAGGGGGAAGAACTGAAGGAACCTCACTAGGTTGAGAGATAGGATTGATAGAGGGTTTTTAGGTTATAGGAGGTGGAACAAAAGCATAAAGAGGTGTAGGTGTTGTAGGAAGAATTATAGGTCCATGGAAAGAAGATGGAACACAATTAGGATTTCTATGTTCACAATTCTTTTAGATTTTATATTTTTGATAGGATCAGAAGAGTTATCTTTTTGAGGGTGAGAGATTTGAGGTATAGAAGGCAAAAATAATTCAAGGTTAATATAATCTCGAGGTACTAAAGGATGGAAAAGACTATGATTAACACTAGTGATTTCTCCATTGTGGGGAAATTTGAAACACTTATGAATAGGAGAGGCTGCAACACTCATTGAGGTGAGACAAGGAGAACCAAGAGAGACTTGAAATTTATCAGAAGTTGGGATGAAAACAAATATGACATATAAATGTTTACAACAAACTTCTATGGGAAAAGTGATAGGACAATGAGAAGGATAAGTGAAACAATTACACATTTGAACTGTCACACTAGATTTGTCATAAAAAATATGTTGCATTTATCTTGTGTAAAGATGTTCTTTAGTTAAGAAATTCACCATACAAGTGGGGTCTATAAGGACACCAAGAGAAATAAGGCCATTAACTCTTGCAACAATGTAAAGAGGACCATCAGGAGCCTTAATAGTTTCACTAGGATCAAAGGTAATGAGAATCTTAAGTTCAGGTTTTGGTTTAGATTTAGATTCCATTTGATTAATAAGACTAACCACATTGTTGTCTTCAATAGATTCATCATCGTATGCATTAAAACATGGGAGGAAGAAGGCAAAGGCTTTATAGACTCAATGGTATGAGTGGAATGAGATGGAAAAGGATCAGTATAAATTTGAAAGTTTTGATTTGGAGGTGCACTACAAATTTGTTTCCTTGATCATTTACACCTTATAGAGATATGGAATTGGAATCAATAAGGTCTTGGATGATAAATTTCTTGAACGGAAACATTTTCCAATATCATGACTAGGTTGATGGTGATATTGATAGAAATATTTCGGATTGAAGTATTTGGATTGAGTTTTGTTAGGATAAATTGGGTTAATGGGAGGAAGCATTAACATACTTCATCATCACATTATGCAAAGATTCATTAAGATGAGTAAAAGTACATGAGCAGGTTTAAATTAAGATGACAAAGGAGCCACATTGTTGGATGTTGTTTCCATTTACTCATCAACATGATTAGATGAAGAATTTATCTTGATGAGTCCCTTTGGTTTTTGAAACTTCTAAAAGGACTATGATGCATCATCTCCCTTATCAACTGGAGCCATTGGAGTGGTGCTCTCAAATTGAATTACTTGAAGCTGATAATTATGAGGCACTACACATAATTAAGTAAAAGAAGAGAGTTCAGAAAACAAAATATTGTCCCTAATATATTTTTATCAATTAGCCATAAACATATGTTGGACATCAATATCAAGTATAGAAAAAGAAATTTGAGAATGAAAATGTTTTAATATATCAATGAAATCAGTAACCTTTTCTTTAGGACCTTGTTTACAATGCATCACATCAATCAAGGATACCTTAAGACCAAAATTATTTTGCAATTGTTGAATGAAGGAATTTGAAAGTTTTTTAAAGGAATCAATGGAATAGGGAGGAAAGGAGAAATAAAATTGCAAGGCCTTATCTAAAAAGGCTCTAGTAAATAGCTTATCCATGAACCTTTAATCTTGAGACAATTTACTACACAATGTTTGAAAGGTCTTAACATGGGTTAAGTGATCATCTTTACCATTGCAGGTGTCTAAACAAGGAATCTCCATATGTTAAGGAATGATGAAACAAGTTATATCAAAGGATAAGGGAAAAACAATATCACAAGTAGGTGTGTTAAACTTGGATTGAGTCATGGACGCAATTTGTTGTTGTAAAGATGACACAGTTTGAGCAAGACTATTAATTATAGATTCAGTGGAAATATTAGAAGGAAATATGTGGGTAACATTACCTGAGCATTATGTGAAATGGAAGGAACATTGGAATAAGAACAGGGCACACTATTGTAAGTGGGTATTGATGAAGATAAGGAAACACATGACATACTTGAGGGAGAAACACTAGTATTAGGAATGGGAACATGTATATGATTAAAGGTTGAAAGGAAGTGGTTATGATAGGTGCAGTATAGGTAGAGACACTAGGTATTGAGGTAGGAATGGGATTAGAAGGCTCAACACTAATGGGAGGTTGAGTGTAACCAAGTTATTGAGCACAATCTTGAAGTATCTTGACACTGTTATGAACAAGTTGAGAAAGAGAATGTAAGAAATACATTCTTTGTTCATTATTATGAATTAGCTTTTTAAAACCACCAACTAAATAAATAGCCTCGAGGTTGGGATTCTCTTGACCTAACCATTGTTCAAATTTTTCAAAGTCATGAGAAAGCTTTTGGATTTGAATAGGTTTAACCCTTAGTCTCTCATCCTCATCTTGGGAAGAATGGGAAGATATATTTTCAAGAGGTGGAGGAAGATCATTATTATGCATGTTGGTCTCCTCAAGATTCCTAGGAAGGAAAGAGGATTCAGGATCAAAGGAACCCATAAGTCTACGACTTATCCTAATAGGAATGCTATAGGTGGGACTCAATGTAATAACACTCATGTAAAAAATTAAAAGAAGATAGATCTAAAGCAATGCACAAAGGAGATCTAATACTTAAGTGAATTTATGTAAATTGTAAAGTAAATCTACGCCATGCATTAAGCATGAAAGTAGATCCAACACAAGTTTAGCTATCTAAATGAAAAAATAGATATAGATATAAAAAATGTATATAGAGGAGATCTAACCACCACAATCAAAAGAATGTAAAAGATATCTAAATGCATATAATGTAAAATGCAATACATACAAAGTAGACACCAAATTAGAATGGAAATATTATGAGCCAGGTTCACCAAAATGTATAGTAGAAAATGAGGATCACCTAATAGGATCTAAGATCTCTCCAATTTAACAAGGTACATTATAATATGAATCATCCCAAGGTCAAATTAGATCAAGACCACGACAAAGGATAGAGTGATGTCAATTCTGGGTTCGGGTAAAAAGGGCCTTCAATTCTTTTTTCTTGCTCCAAAATTGAGGAGGAAAATTGAGCTCCCTAATTCTAAAAATACTAAAGATGAAATGAAAATTGAAATGTGTGTACCTTGGAGAAGAGAAGGAGATTTTTTTCTGCTACTATTTTTCCAACTGTTGAAATCCTAGAATCGATCGTATTTCGTGATTTGGGTCCTGAAACCTACCTGATGTCTGTCATGAAAATTTGAGCATGTTTCAAAGGTTATAAAATGATTGGAACATTTTGTACCTAGTGATTTTGTCCCAGATTTGGTAGAGCCCAATGTTGTGACATATGAAGCTCAGATCTACAATTACAGCTTCCTGGCCTATACCTACACATAAAAAATAGGGAAATAGGTTGACTAAAGGGGTTTGCCTTGGTCAAACCCCTATTTAGGAATCAACCTTGAAGTATGAAATGTAAAGCATAAAGTAAAAACAAAGGCTCAGTACCGTGTTAATGTGCTTATCCTCATGGACATGTGTTTGTATCACTCTAATCCATGAAATATGCTTGATGTTTGTTGCTTGAATGTAGATGTTGACCTTTTAGAAGAGATGTAGGATCAATGATGCCTTCACATGTGCATGTTTTAATGAATACCACCCCTTGATCTTTATTTTTCTTGAAATTATTGATCACACTTTCAAGGAGAGAGAGAGAGAGAGAGAGAGAGAGAGAGAGAGAGAGAGAGAGAGAGAGAGAGAGGGCCTCTTTNGAGAGAGAGAGAGAGAGAGAGAGAGAGAGAGAGAGAGAGAGAGAGAGAGAGAGAGAGGTCCTCTTTGCTTGTTTAAGAGCTCCAATAAGACACCACCATGGGATAAAAAATATTTCTCTATCTTAAAGAATATTTCCTTGATGAGATAGAAGAAGAAGAAGAAGAAGAAGAAGAAGAAGAAGAAGAAGAAGAAGAAGAAGAATGCCTTGGCTTGAGATCTTGAAATCACCTAGCTTGCTTGATACTCTTTGAAAATCTGAAAATGAATGTTTTCATTTGATAGCTTGAGAGTACTTGTGATATGAAAAATGAGAAGAGATATAGGGTTTATATAGGTTTACCCTCATTTTAAGATTTAAAACTAAGCCAAGATGACCACCAAAGAAGAATTGAATTAAAAACTGATATTGGGCTTCGGGCCCAAGCTAGGAAAAAATACCTGGGTGCATAATGTTTAGAACATTGTGCAACCAGGTACATAATGTTTGAAACATTGTGCACCCTAGGATTTTGTCCCAATTTTTTCCAAGGACATTGTGATGATGAACAAAGACCCCAATTTGAATTACAAGTTGTTGGGATCAAGCAAAACAAGAAAAAAGATATTGAAATCACAAAAGAGGGGCTATAGGTCCTAATTAGAGCCATCGACAATGGGTGCTAAATTTTTGGGATGGTATAAACCTTAATATGATATTAAATGTGGCATTCTAGAAGACCCATAGGGCCTCCTAAATGATTATCTTTTGGTTCAATGTTCTAAGTATTTAACTCATTTTATAGACATCTCTTAGTTGATTTGGCATTCCATAATTTCCAAATGATCATAGAAAATTAGATGGACATGTAGTATGCTTAAATTATCTATTGATGCTCTAGATAAATTCACAAGGTGTTCTCATCAATAATTGGCGTCTATTATATTATTCTAGGTTGTCAGTTTGAGTGCCCACTAAAGACCATAATAGTAAATTTGATGGAGGATGACTTCCATAATAATAAAAATAATTCTACTCTCAAAAGTGACAAGAGGTAAAAATACAAATGAAAAAGTAAATTAAATGATAGTAGATTTAGAGATGTGATAAGAATTAGAAATTATAACTGATTTAAACAAGGAAAAAATAAAGGACAAGCACAACATTAATCTCTTTATACAATAATAGCCTTCTTTTACAATCATAGAAACATTACCAAACCAAGATATTGATCATCATGGGAAATCATAAGTCAACTTGGGATCTTCCAAATCCCTTCCAAATTTCCTTTGTCTATAATTTTATTTGCTCCAAATAAAATCTACTCCAACTCCTTCAACCTATGTCTATTCCCTTAGGATGACATTTATTTATGTTGGAATTGTCCCAAGGGATAACTCAGAGGGGGGGGGGGGGGAATCAATTATCAGCTAATTTAATTATTTCTTCTAATTAAGTACAAATANGGGGGGGGGGGGTGAATCAATTATCAGCTAATTTAATTATTTCTTCTAATTAAGTACAAATACATCGCTTCACATAGTTGGCTCCACCAAAATTACCCAAACGTCACGCTTTGGATGAAACATGATTAGCGCCTTTGGTTAATTATCTTTGACTCATAACTAAAAATGAATCTGAACACACATATCCCATAGATAGGTGCAACTGAAGAATCAATGAGATTATTGTCGGCTTTCTGAAAACAATCCTCCAAAACTGTGGCTGGTAAACAGAGTAACATAACTCAACTGTTACTGAACATCTGAATCTATGTGTATGAACATGGTATAGTAACTATGTCTGAAACATAAAAACAACCGCGTAAGGCTTCCACATATCCATACTAAAAAGTGAATATAGTTCAGTGATGTATACTATATGTTGTCAACAATGACAAACATACAGTCAACTATTTGCACAAAGGCAAATCTCCAACAATCCCCCCCTTTGACATTGATGGAAACATATGATTAAAAACACCATCAATCCAATAGTGTATTCTTTCTTTTTACAATCTTCTCAATATCCTCATCAAAGGTTCCTCTTCATTGCTGCATCTCCTTTGACTGTGTTTTTATTTTCATGACTATATACTCCCCCAGAGTATATGCTCCCCCTTACTATATACTCCCCCTTTGACATCAATGGAAAAGGATGCCAAATACAAATAAGCTCAGGTACTACTCCAGAGGTAGAGTAGTCAACCACTCATCAACCACCAAGGACTGATGCATTTTCTATGAATTCTAATCAGACCCAGGAAAGAGAATTACTCCCAGCTTCTTCCTGAGATACTCAAAAGTATCTTTTGATAATGGTTTCATGAATATGTCTGTCAACTGATCTTTGGTGCTTACATAATCTAGCTTCACTTCTCATTCTGTAACTTTTTCTCGTAGAAAATGATATTTTATTTCTATGTGTTTTGTCTTTACGTGCATCACAGGGTTCTTTGACATATTAATGGTGCTCGTGTTGTCACAATGGATGACAATGGGATAATCAATCTAAATTCCAAAGTCTTTAATCATTTGTTTGATCCAAACCATTGTTGAACAATTCAATGTGGCTGCTACATACTCAGCTTCTGCTGTTGACTAAGAAATACAGTTCTACTTCTTGCTTTTCCAAGTAACCAACCTGTCTCTAAGAAATACTGCTCCTCCTAAGGTACTCTTTCTATCATCAATGCAACCTGCCCAATCTACATCTGTGTATATATGAAGTTCTACATTTCCTGAATTAGGATACCATAAACCATAGTCTATAGTTCCCTTTCGATATCTGAATATTCTTTTGATTGCCATTAGGTGATTTTGTTTAGGTTCAGCTGTAAATCTCCCAACAATGCCAACTACACTAGATATATCTGGTCTAGATTGAGTGAGATATATGATTTTTCCTATCATGGACTTGTAAAGTGTTTTGTCAACTACTGTGGAGTCATCATTTTTAGAAAGCTTGCTTCCTGTTATCATAGGAGTGCTTACTGGCTTGCAATCTTCCATTTTGAATGTCTTCAATATCTCCTTCACACATTTAGACTAATTTATGAATATACCCCTATCTGTTTGCTTTACATTTAATCCCAAAAAGTATTTTATAGGTCCAATCATGATCATTTCAAATTCACTCTGCATCTCTTTGGAAAATTCTGCACTGAGCTTTTCATTACCTCCAAATATAATGTCATCAACAAAGATAGAAAAAAGTAATAATCCTTCAGGTGTCTCTTTGATGAATAGGTTGCAATCTGCTGCTCCCTTTTTGAATCCAATTTTTGTTAAGTAGCCATCAATTCTCTCATACCATGCTCTTGGATCCTGTTTAAGTCCATAGAGGGATTTCTTTAGTCTGCATACGATGTCTGGTTTGTCTAAAAGTTTGAATCCTTCAGGCTTCTCTATGTAGACCTCTTCCTTCAATTCATCATTCAGGAATGCTGACTTGACATCCATCTGATATACTTTGAAGTTCTTGAATGTTGCATAGGCCAAAAACAACTTTCATAGCTTCCAGTTTGCTCACAGGGGCAAATGTATCAAAATAGTCAATTCCTTCTCTTTGCGTATATCCTTATAAACATACCAATCTTGCTTTATTTATTATCACTGTACCATCTTCATTCATTTTGTTTCTGAATATCCACTTAGTTCCAATCATGTTCTTGTCACAATGTCTAGGGACCAATTCCCATGTGTCATTTTTAATTATTTGATCCAATTCTTCTTGCATTGCATTTTGCCAATCTGAATCATTGCATGCATCTTCAACACTTAAGGGTTCAATTTGTGAAAGTAAACATACCTCTTCATCAATGGTTGAATGTTTTGCTTTGGATCTTGTCAAAACTTTACTGCTCTGATCTCCAATGATATCTTCTTTTGAATGGTATTTGTATGTATATTTTGATATTTTAGGTGTGACACTCTCATCTGTGATTCTTCTTGACCTGGTTTAGGGTTATTGCATGATACATAAATATAGTCAAACATTTCTTCTATAACTATTTCTTTATTGATAGGTCTAGGTTCATCTTCAATCATAGGTGCATATTCATAATATCTTTCTTGAATCATGAACTTCTCTGTTGGAAATACAATAATGGGAAAGCAAGATATTGAGAGGGGGGGTGAATCAGATCTTCAAATTTAAACACTTAAAATAAACTGATCCACATTCATACATATATAAATCTAATGTAATCTCAGATAACATCCACACAATGAAATAAATAACACATAACACAATAACTTGGTAACCTAGAAACCCAAATAGGTAAAACTGGGGTGGGGATGACACCCACAAAATTCTCCACTACTGTAGTAATAAAGTGTACCTGTTAAGGTTACAAATGTTGATTACAAAATGTAATCTACCCTATTAAAGGTCTACCCGGTTAAGAGCTTAAGATTATTACAATCTACCCTATGAAAGGATTTGAACTTACAATGAAGTAAGCACTCTGTTAGGAGATAAAGAAAGGTCTGTTAGAACCACTCTGTTAAGATATTTTCACCTGATACAATGATTAGAATGTCTCAAGTATTGATCCTTCGTTATGCACTCTGATGCTAATGATGAATCTCCTCTTTCCAGTACCTTCAATGATCTCATAATCTGATATAATCTTTACTCTACTGTTCACTATGTTGTCACTCTGCTTGATCTCTTCTTCTCACCAAAATAATCCTCTGTGCATTCTACTTCCAAAATGCAGTCACCACACTTCGTCTTCTCTTCTTAAACACACATACAAAAATAGGGTTTTGAAGAAATCTAATATATTCGTTCAAGTCTGATAGTGAGATCTAGATCAACGATCAAGATCTAATACCATACCTTGATGGTATTACAATTAATGTTCATGCATAAGATAAAACAATTAAATGCATAACTAACTCTGTAAAAGAATATTAAATGCATACATAAGTCAGCCCAAAAAGCTTATACAAGTCAGCCAGATCACTTATCCTCAAAGTTTGTATCATTCCAGACATGTATACAAAAGCTATTATGCTTGGCACTTGACTTCTCTGTCGCTCGGCACTTAACATCTCTATATTCTACTCAGCTCGACAATGTAACTCAACTCGGCAATGTAACTAGGCAAACTGAAAAATGCTCGGCAATGTTGCTCGGCCTTGCATAGTTTTAGCTTGGCCATAGTGATAGCCAACTAAAACTGCCTAAGTGAATGACTAAGTGTTGGTCACTAATCATCAATAGAACATAGAGATTAACAATCTCCCCCTTTGATATTAGTGGCAAAAACACTTATCATTACTTCCATTCATTTCATCAAAATATTGCCTAAGTACACTAAGTACTCCTCTTAGGAATATACTCAGAAATAATCCATACAAAAAATTTACATGCCTTCAAAAATTTATATACAAGTGTACCTGTACTGTACTGATGTTTCATATTGTATCCTTTCCAATTTCCTTACCATCTTCCCCCTTGTTTTTGTCACTGATTGTTGGTGGGGTTAAGTTGTACTTATCCTCCAAAAGTTGTTTATGAAGCTGCAAGGTGGATTCAAATGTAGTATCCCAGCTTTCCTTTGCAATCTTCATAACTTCCAATTTGATTTCTAGCTCAGTAGCTAGACTCACTAAACTTTCTGCAGTCGATAGATTTGCATTGCTCTACAATAACTCCTTTGCAATTGAAAGTTCCTTCTGTATTACCTCCAAGTGAGGCAACAGGCTTGTCTGAATAGTTATCAATTTGGCCCTTATTTGACCATCTTCGACCATCAACTCACATATTATCCATTGTGCATTTATCAACTTATTAAGATGTAAAGAACTAGAGGTAGTATCTTTACCCAAAGTAGTGTCAGTTGATCCCAAATCTAACTGTAGCATCTCAACAAGCTATAGATTATCCTTTGTGAAAAATTCAACAGCACATAATTTTTTGTACAAAGAATAAACATTGGCTGTAACTTTCTCTAAAGTTTCTACAAGAATAGAAAGTTCAACCTGTTTTGTTGCAATCTCTTCTGAGAATTTCTCAAGAACTTTGCTCTCAAATCTTCTCCTGGACCATTGTACAAGCTTTTCATTCCTATCTATGTCCTCATCAGTTACCTTCTATACAATGTTGACAAGCTAATCAATAATTGGAGCTTGAGGCATTTCATCCTCTAAGTCAAAAGCCTTTGCAAATATGTCTTTGATGTCATGCAACACCTGCTTTTTCTTTTGTTCTATCTTCATCTCTTCCTGTCTCTTCTTCCTCATAAGTAATTCCTGAAGAGTCCCTATTTGTTCAAAAGATAACTCATTGGGATCCCATTGTGGAATCACAATGACTTCATCTAATGTTACATCTAGAATCTGAGACTTCTTCTTCAAGATTTTCTTTTTCTTCACCTCTGGAGAACTTATGCTCGGCAGCATAATATCTTTTCCTTTGACAGTGTCAATATCCAATGCCTCTTTTAATTTTGTCAGTATTGTCTGTGGATTTGGCATACCACCAGTTTTAGGACCTGTAGGAGTGGATGATGCAGAGTGTGGTAGATCAACCTACACTTGCATTACCTCTTCTTCTTTAGGCTTATCAATAGTATCCGTTATCACTAATCCACTATGTAAAACTATTTTCACAACCTCTAAAATAGGTGGATTCTGTGAAGTTACCTCTTGTTCATTTGCTTGTTTTTTCTCTTCACTTTTCTGATCATTAACAACTTTAATTATTTCATCAGATGTTGTGGTCTTCCCTTCTTTAGTATCAGTTTCCTTAATAGGTGAATCAGTGTCTTTACCACTCGGCATCTCTTGTTCCTCGGCATTCAAATTGCTTGGATCATCAACTATAAAATCCATAGGACTGTCTGTAGTTAGATCAACAGAATTAGTTGAGTCTAATGCATCTTTGGTTTTGTCCTGTTCTATGGCAATTTGAGCTTGAGTTATCTGTGGTTCAGGGGTAGTCTTCATTTCAACTTCTTTTGCCTTTTGCTCAGATGTCCCCTCACCAGATTTCTTATCTTTTGGAATGATCAGTCCAAAGATTTCCTTCAAGATCCTTGTTCTTTTCTATACTACACCTTCAATATCAATTTTCAGAATAGCATAGCCTTTGAGTTTAGGAATAAACCTACTCTTCCTCAATGAATTTGGCTCTTTGTTTTGAGGTTAGCTCAGGTATTACCTGGGCTAGAGTTCCTTCCCTGATCTGTCTTTCTGTGGCAAGTGCAAATTCCCATTTGATTGATAGAAAATCATAAAGTTCATTGGGCACATGATTTCCTATCTCTTTAGGAGTTAATTTGAAAGTACTCATCATATCTAAGAGTGCTTCCTGTACTTTGTTCCTATCTATAGTTTTCAACTTTTCATACTTAATGAACTTAAAAGTTGCTAACCCTGCTGAATTCCTCAAAGTGTCACATACCTCATCAATACTAGCTGGTTTCTTGAATTATGATGTGGGTATGTTACTGGGTTCACCAGTTTCTATCTTTTCCTCATCACTATCTGTCCCCAAATTTAATCTCCTTCTTGGTCTCTTTGCTGGCTTACTCGGCTCAGCCTTAGGAGCAACCTTTGCTTCCTTTCCAGAACTACTTTCTGCAACTTTCCTCTTACCATATACTTTAGTTTGTACTTTTGCTGGAGAAGTAACAGTAGATGCTCTAGTCCTTGGATGATTAGCTGCAGGAGGTGTAACCTTGGGTTTGGCTTTTCTCGGCTTGGTTACTATGAAAATTGGTGGTCTTTTGCCCTTAGCTTTATTAGTAACCTCTTCTGATGCACTCACTTCCTCCTCTGTAGAAATATCCTCACCTTGTCCAATGGTCAGGCCTAAAGGTGCATCCTCAAGTTCTTCATCACTACCTAAACCAACCATTTTCTCATATTTTTCACAATCTTCTTTCTTTTCCTTTCCATAGTTCCCTCATTCAAGCTTCTAGAAATTTTAGCGTTGGCTTCATCAAAGTTTCCAAATATTGTTGATGTAGTATCAATTGCCTCGGCTAGGAGTGCAATGATGGCAGCTGATGCTTCATCAATGTTAATTTCATATGGAAATGGTTCTAGGCATGTTATCCTAGGAGTCACTACCTGGATATAAGTATTATCTGTATCAACTAGAAAACAAATTTCTTCATAGTGCTTCTCCACTAGTGACTTAGGAATTATAGTCCTTAATCTCATTCTCTTCTTGAATTCTACAAAATAGCTCCCCATAATGCTATTGAAATTACTTCCTAGTTTCTCAATACATTCACTTTAATCTGAACTGTTATGGGTCTATCTTTTTTCCAAACAATATTTCCCAATGTAGGTAATGTATCCTAAATGTAGAAAAATATACAGACTAGTAAAGAACCAAACTTACATGATGAGCTCTTAACCTTTTTGATTGATGCCAGGTTCTCGGCTAATTGTGTCTGTTGTAGCTCAGCAAGATCATATGTGTGATTCTTCTTTACAATTTTCTACGACTAATCAACGACTGTACAAGGAACACTATCTAATCTTCTCGACTGATAGAACTTATGTGCTATTACCCTTACTCCAAAATCAAGTTCTAGGTTTGTAATTGTAGAGATAGTCATACCTCTGTTGTTCCATACGGCTCCAGTGTTTAGTGTATTTTCTTCTTTGTTGTTATCCCTCATGGTCCATTTTCCATTCACTACAGGATATCCAGTCACTCGATGAATCATGATTTTGGTGATCTTGACTGGTCCATTATCCAACCACATACACATGTCATGAACTCAGCTAAGGATAACCTTAATCCATTCATCTTTGAAACCTTGTGGAAAATCTAGGGCACGAGTTAACCCTTTGTCGGCTAGATGTTTGAATTTTGCCTTCATAACTCCATCGACACACAATTTGCTGTAGGATTTCCTCAATTCACTATCACCTACTTCACCAATATTAACCATATAACATGATCGAAAATCATGAACCATGAGTACCTTGGGTGGAATGGATGAGAGGCCTCCCGTTAAATCACTTTGAATCACACTTTCAGGAATGGCTCGAAAGTTGAGAGGTTCACATTCATCACTCTGTACTACCTGAATTTTCTCTAGTTCTGCCTCCATACTCTTAGCTGGTGCGGAAGAACTTGCAGCCATAATTTTGAAATTAGGGTTTGAGAGATGAAAAATAGAGTACCTTGGAAAGTATCTCTTCGCACTGCTCACCTTAATATTGTCGACAGCACGCTGATTAAATCTTTGATGCTAACTCCGTTAAGATCAATTCTATAAATTACTTGAATCGCTCCGTAAACAGTAAAAATTGCAAGGTAAAAATGAAGTGTCAACTGTTCATCCTTTATAGACTTTGAAAGGTCAAGGTAGATAAGCAATGAATGTTCTGCCCATTGAGTTAGTGCAAGCCAGCTGTCCTCGGCTTTAACACAACTTGCATCCCACTCGGCTTACTAAAATCTGCCTTCACAAAATTTTACTCGGCCAACAAAACTTGGCACTCACTAAAGAACTCGGCCTTAGTGTCTATGATTGGTGCTTGGCACCTATAGTGCAATTGGCTCATCTCGGCATTTGTCTTCAAAATATGTCCTGGTGCATCTTAACATATGCAAATATGGACTTTTGTATATTTCATGTTAGGAAATGATGTAAGATAAGAATTTTAGATACAGTTCCTTACATACCTCTTTTTCTTAGTTGGTGATGATGTGATCACCTGGTCCATTGGATTGGGTGACCTTGGCTTCACTAGCTTCACTGCTGCATGGTTCAGACTTCTTAACCCATGTCTTGTTCATCTGTGCTCTAATTTTCTCAACTGTAGGAGTAGGTACTCTAGTCTTGCAATCTTTTCTTGTATGTCCAATTTTCAGACAACTGTGACAAACTAGGCTTCCATTCATCCAACTTTTAGACTTTCCTCTGAAATGTGTCCTTATGCAGTTTTCTGGAACATTTCCATACTCACCACAGTAATGAAAACTATGCCATGTATTATAATCCCAATTGTAATTATTGCCTTTTCTTGGTGATTTGTCTTGTACCTTTGATGTCCACTGTTGTTTACCTTTAGATCTGCAATCTTATGCTCTATGGCCATATTTGTGACAGTTATAGAAATTACCATTGAGTCTAGGTGTTTTTCTTGCCTTTGTCTTACATTCACGTGCTTGATGTCCAAACTTATTACCGTTAAATTAGTAACCATTAAAATTAGTTTTCAGATTCGACTTACCATTCTTGATTCGGAAAATGTTTTTTGTATGACCTGGTTTCCCACAGTGATGAAAAACAAGTTTGTTGTTTCTTGGCTTTGCATACCTTCCTTCACCTATCTTAGATGATTCTCCATCTTAAGTGGCTGTATGTTGTTCAATGTGACCTAATCCAGAAGAATCTTTAGGTCTTCTTGATGCTTCCACCAGTTGTTCAAAGTAGCTCATAGCTACACTCAGATCATTCACTCTACTATTAAGTTCTTTCTCAGATCTCAATTCATCTTTCAATTGACTATTCTCAGATCTAAGATTTACAATTTCCAAGTTTTTCCTACTGATCTCCTGATTCACAAGTAGTAGTTGATTTTCCATGTCTACTTGATTGACTGTCATAGTTTGTACATCATGTGCTCTTTCATCAAGTCTGATAGTCATCATTCTCTTGTCTTCTTCTTCCATAGCCTTGTCATATTTGGCTTTCTTTTTCTATTCAAAAACTTCACACATTCTTATTGATTGGGCTTCTTGTTCCTTTTTCAAGTTTTTGACTTCTTCACATAGTGCAATGTTCTTTCCCAGTAGATCTCCTATTGCTGCATTGCTCTTAGTAGAATCTCCATTCTAAAATAGATTTGTGGTGTCCTCTTCCTGGTAATGAGTGTCATTCATTAGTTTGGCCAGATCTTTCCTTGCAGTCAAGGACTTCTTTAATTCTTGTCTTGCAGTCTCAAGCTATTGAAGTGCTAGCTGAATATCAATCTTTTGATTCTCAATGACTTTACCCATCTTCTAGATCTCCATCTCAAGATCTGTATTCTCAAGTTGATTGTGACATTTTTAGAGAACTGAGCTCTGACACCAATTGTTGGAAATACAATAATGGGAAAGCAAGATACTGAGAAGGGGGGGGGGGGGAATTAGATCTT
>MU224554.1:2739082-2803038 GCA_018584345.1 Thuja plicata
AAGGGATAACTGAGAGGGGGAGAGGGGGGGGGGGGTGGATCAGTTATCAGCTAATTTAATTCTTTCTTCTAATTAAGTACAAAATATTATTGAGAATATGCACATTAAGATAACACAAAATAAAACACCACAATTCTGGCTACGGGGAAACCAAAATAGGTAAAAACCCCAGTTGGAATTGGCACCCACAAAGAACTGTACTTGAGTATAATAATCCCTGTTAGAAGATCTTACAACCTTGTTAGGATTTTATCTTTACAATGTACTAAGTACAGTGACCTGGTTAAGGGTCGGACCCTGTTAGGAGTCTTTTACAAATAACCATGTTAGGGGTGAGGATTCACTATCCAAAAGCACACTCCTATAATGATGAAGGCTGCAACCTTCAGTGAAATAGATATACACTATATCTGATAATGAACTGTTTGAGTAGACCTGCTATCTTGATTAGTTCCAATGAATTGTATACACTCTCTGATTCTTCACATAGATCTTTAAGTGATGAATGAAATGGCTTTACTGTCCCAAAACAATCAACATTTTGTTCTATTCTTTTTATGCCTCTTTTCTTATCATTCACACTTGGTGATCTTCAAATGAACTACTATAAGTATCTTCTCCAAAAGATATGATCTTTTTCAACTGTAGGAATCCATCCAATGCTTCTCTTGTTGGCTAAACAAAGCACACAACATAATTAGAATCACACAACTCAAACTGAATAGACGCATCGCTTCACATAGTCGGCTCCACCAAAATTACCCAAATGTCACGCTTCGAATGAAATACGATTAGCGCATTTGGATAATTATCTTTGACTCATAACTAAACATGAATCTGAACATGCATATCCCATAGATAGGTGCACTTGAAGAATCAATGAGATTACTGTCGGCTTTTTGAAAACAATCCTCTGAAACTGTGGCTGGTAAACAGAGTAACATAACTCAACTGTTACTGAACATCTGAATTTGTGTGTATGAACATGGTATAGTAACTATGTATGAAACATAAAAATAACTGTGCAAGGCTTCCACATATCCATACTGAAAAGTGAATATAGTTCACTACTGTATACTATATGTTGTCATCAATGACAAACATACAGTCAACTATTTGCACAAAGGCAAATCTCCAACAGTTTATTCTACTAAGATCATTGATCTCGCAGCCCCATTTGGGTTGTTTTCTCCTTTGGTAGATGCCAACAACCAATTCCTATCAAATCTTTCTTTTCCCCCATTTTTCTTTAATGACAAGTCTCCCTTTCTATTCTACCTATTGAGAAAACATACATCTCAACCTTGTAATTTTCTGGAAATAAATCCAAAAATGTAGCCAACATTTTTCTACATGTTAGTGCCTTGAAAAATAGAATATTAGTTGTCAAAAATGCCATGTCCATAGTATATTATGGAAGGCCCATTTTTAGAGATTCTGTGACACATTTTATGATAGTTGTAAGGGTAAAAAATAAGGGAGAAGACTTTAGATGTGAGAGACTATTTTTAACCTGGATTCTTGCCTATCTTGGGAAACACATGTAAAGGATGTGCAACACATGTCAAAGAATTTTAGCACATAGTTTTGCAAACCACTAGAGGTTTCCGAGTTGTGATAAGCCTATAAAATGAGGGCTTGAGGAGGAGTTTGTATCATTGAGTTTTTTTTCAAGATGGATTATACTAGGATGCTTCTGAAGTTCCTTCAAGCTTGAGTTGAGGTGAAACTACTATAAAAACTTGCATTGCAAGTGTGTTGTAATCTTTTGTTGATTTGACAACACATGACGCGGGTTTTGGAGTGTGGGATTTTTCTCCCATAAGGGTTTTCCCCACATAAATCATTGTGTTTTATGTTTATTGTTATTTTGGTTATGTTCTTATATATGTTTCTTGAAATCTTTGTAATTTAGTTATATTGAAATTTGCATAATCATCCTCTCAAGGTAAGCGTAGGAAATGTTTCCACACACCTTTGCTTCCTTACAAGTGGTATCAGAGCCTGGCCTATTTTGGTTATATTTGCTGGCCATAGGGTTTTTTGAGCTAATCAAGGTTTGAGTGGGAGCTTATGGAGAGAATTTTACTTTCTGTATTGCAAGATAGTAAAGATGGCAAGCATATCGAGGAGGATTAAAGTAGATATTTTTATGGCACAAAATTTGAAATGTGGAAGCTGAAGATGGAAGATTTTTTGATTGATTGAGATCTATGAGATGTGGTGGATGAAAATGTCTAAAAGCCTATGGATACAACTTTAGCTGTGTGATATGATGTAATGGATAGAAAAGATAAAGGTCTCATAAGATTGTGCCTTGATGACTCAATTTTGATAAATGTCCACAAAGAATCTACTTCAAAGAATCTTTGGAAGAAGCTACGTGAGATCTACCAAGAAAAATCACTTGTGAATAAAATTTTCTTGAGGAAGAAGTTGTATTCCTTTAGAATGGAAGAAGGTGGACAATTTTTTGAGCATTTGGAAAGCTCTAATATGTTGTTGAGTCATTTGACCTTAGTAGGGGTGTCAATGGATGAAGAAGAAGGGTGTCAAATATTGCTATGTTCTTTTCTAGGTTCATGGGACATCCTTTTCATGGCCATAGGGAGCACTTCAGTTTCCTTGAAGATGGAGGATGTTGTTGGTTCTCTACTTTTTGAGGAGATGAGAAGGACGGTTTCTCTGAATGCCAAAGAGGCTTTGAGTGTTTGAGGAAGATTAAGAGAAAGAGGAAAGAACCAAAAGAAACATGGTCATGTTCTAAGTCAAAGAATAAGGGCAGATCAAATTTGATGCAGGAGCATCCTAGGATCTTGGCAATCTTGCATCAACAAAAAATATTTCCTTTTAGTTTGTTCCTATTTTCCTGTTCCCATGTTTTGTGTTGCAATCCTTCCAGTTGGCACATTGGCTTATGTGATCCTTATGACATGTTCTAGACATCATGTACAATCTATGTATGGGTTTTCATCTCGATCTATTCTGTCTTAGTGAGATCTCTTTTGATTTGGGTCGAACCTATATGTTCTTCATGATAACTACTTAATCCTAATTGTTGGATCTTGCGAATATTCCCATTGCTTGTGATCCTAATTGGTGCATTGTTCGGTGATCTTATGCTCATGGCCGACCTCCTTGTGTGATCACACTTCATTCCATATTAATTTGGAGGTGTTCTTCTTGAATTTGGGTCATGTCCTATTTGGCACACATTATATTTTCCCGCCTTAGAGAATGTGATCTTTTCTAGCCAACTTGTGGCTTTGGATCTTGTATATATTTGTTGTGTTGGTTCCTTAGTTAGTATCTTTTCAGTAGTAATCCTTTTAGAGGTTAGCATCTAGTATGGATCTATATTTTTGTATGTAATCAGGCATGTGTGCCTTAGAATGTAAGCTGGAATGTTGCTGGGCATATAAGATGTAAATATTATTTTTTAGATAATGTGAAGGCCTAGATAACATGTTTGTTGTTCATTACTGAGTTGTTGATGATCTTGTCTTGTTTGTTTCTCTTATGTTGACTCTTGATGCATGGTTGGGCCATGGTTGCATCAAACCTGGGCATATATGATTTAAAAATTATTTCTAATATAATGCAAAGGCTTGGATGGCATGTTTGTTGTTCATTGTTGAGTTGTTGATGATATTGTCTTGTTTTTTTCATTGTGTTGACTCTTGCTGCATGGTTGGTCCATCTCCTTTGGGGAAACTTTGACCATGGTTGCATCAGATGATATAAGAGAAAGATCATTCCTGTGATTACATATCTATGTTCCTAAAATTGCAAATTCTTTGATATGTTGGTCATGGGATGTCAAAGAATAGGTCTAGCCCGCACTAATAGAGGATTTCTGGGAGGTGGTTATGGAAGGATTTATTTTTGGTTCTTGGATTGTATGATTTTATCTTAGAGATGCTTGTTACTTTGATGGTAGATTGTTATTCCTGAGCTTGCAAAATCCAGGATGACTTATTTTGGGGTGGTATAATGTGGATTTGACCTATGACGACATAGGATTTGCACAAGGATGGATCAGAGAGATGTTGTTGCTGATTGTGAAGCTTGTAATGGGTTGTGTTCCTTGAGGAATCCTATTGGTGAACCGATTGCTGAGTCAAGGAAGGATGTGGTAATGTTCAATAGATCTCCTAGTGAGAAGAAATTGAGATCTTACAACTAGATCACCAAGTAGAGGCAGTTGCACCTTGTGAAGGGGGAGATATCGTTGGCTAGGATAAACCCTAGAAGTGTAAAGAGAATGTTTGAAGACCTTAGGGTTGAGTTAAGGTATGATATATGTAATTATTTGATTGGTTTGGGGAGATATCCTAAACCTGAGGGTGGGTGTGAGGAGGCTATTAAGGAGATGAAGAAATTGAGTTGGCATTTATCGATTTAGAGGTGGATCGTTTGGCCTATTAAGAAGATTGTTCAGAAGAGGAAAAGGAAAGGTAGAATTGTTGTTGAGAAAGAGGTTAAGATTGATGATATGGTATCACAGATATTTAAGGAGTGTCTTGTTATTGAGGATGCTAATGAGATTATTGATGTTGGGGAGGTTGATGTTTCAAAAGTTGGTATTGAGATTCCTTTGACTGAATCTGATAAGGTCTTGTTGGAATAGTTGTTGAGTTTGATACTGATTATAGTATGGGTGTTACTATTGATGAGATTATTGTTAGTGAGCATGAGAGGGCTTGTGGTAAGGCTTTTAATTCTGATTATGTGCATGATGTTGATGGAGAGTTGCAGACTGAGTTATTTCAGTTGAGTGTTGATTTGTTGTAGAGATTACCTAGAGGGTGTGATAGAGAAGACACATGTGTTTATTGATTGGTATTGGTACTCATCGAACTAGTGGTATGAACGAGGATGTTGTTGATTGTATCGCAGTGTAGGTATGGAAAGAGGGACTCTATTTCCTTGACAAGGATGAGTATTTGAGGACGAGGATGGAGATAATGAAAGTGAAGATGAAGATAGAGTTGATGGTGATGAAGAAGGAAGCATGGTTGAAGGATAGAGGTGGTGGATTCATTAATGTTCCCGATTGCTTTGCTGTTGACGGAATAATGACAAAGAGTGTTTTGAGGTGTGATGAGTGGCTGATGATAATAAGTGAGTTTGTGAAGAGGGGTGTAGATCTTGTGTTTAGTTCTCTTTCTGATCTATGTGGTTCTTCCTGGGGATTTGTTGGCTGGTCTATTTCAGTGTAGAGGATGTGCAGATCAAATAAGAGAGGACATAGATTTTGTGTGTAGGCTCATATTCTTAATCATAAGGGTTGGGAAGCTGAAGGTCAAAATGAAATATTTTGTTTAGTTGTGGGTTTCATCTACAGGTGCAAAGTGAGAGACTCACTTTCTTCATAACCCCAGGTGTTTGATGCTGGATCATCCTGGGATCTTGGAAATCTTGCAACAACCAAAAATATTTCCTTTTAGTTTTTTCCTATTTTCTTGTTCTTTTGTTTTGTGTTGCAATCCTTCCAGTTGGCACATTGGCTTATGTGATCCTTATGACATGTTCTAAACATCATGTACAATGTATGTATGGGTTTGCATCTTGATCTGTTCTATCTTGGTGAAGATCTATTATGATTTGGGTCGGACCTATCTGTTCTTCATGATAACGGCTTAATCTGAGTTTTTGGATCTTGTGAAGCTTCCCGTTTCTTGTGATCCTAATTGGAAAATTGTTTGATGATCTTATGCTCTTGATCGACCTCCTTGTATGATTTAACTTCATTCCATATTCATTTGGAGGTGTTCTTCTAGGATTTGGGCCTTGTCCTATTTGGCACACGTTATATTTTCCTTCCTTGTAGAATGTGATCTTTTTTGGGTGACTTGTGGCTTGGGATCTTGTATATATTTGTTGTGTTCATTCCTTAGTTAGTATATTTTCAGTAGTTGTCCTTTTAGAGGTTAGCATCTAGTATGGATCTAGATTTTTGAATGTAATCAGGCATGTGTGCCTTAGAATGTACGTTGGAATGTTTTTGGGCATATAAGATGTAGAGTTCAAACAACGTACAATGATAATTTATATTGATAGTCAAAGTGCAATCTGCCTAGTGAAGAACTTGACATTTCATGTTAAGACCAAGCGCATTGATGTACAATATCATTTTTTGAGAGATATGGCTGAGGATGAAAATGTAAAGCTAGAGAAGGTAGAAAATTTGGCAAATGTTGTTGATTCATTAACTAAGCTAGTGAGCATAGAGAAGTTCAGATGGTTTTCAGAGTCTATGAGCATCTCAACCCCTAATGGTTGAGTCCATGATAGTATGGATCCCTTGACTCTTGAAAGGTATTTGACAAGTGGGAGAATGTTGAGGAAATATGTCTAAACCTTGCAATTTTCTAAAAATAGCTATAAAAATATAGTTAATATTTTTCTTCACGTCGGTGCCTTGAAAAATGGAATATTAGTTGCCAAAAGATGCCTTGTCCATAGTATATTATGGAAGGCCCATTTTTAGAGATTATATGACACATTTTATGATAGTTGTAAGGGTAAAAAATAAGGTAGAAGATTTTGGATGTGAGACACTATTTTTAACCTGGATTCTTTCCTATCTTGGGAAACACATGTCAAGGATGGGAAACACGTGTCAAAGATGTTTGGGACATGATTTTGTAAACCACTAATGCTTTCCAGGTTGTGAGAAGCCTATAAAATGAGGGCTCGAGGAGGAGTTTTTATCATCAATTTTTGCTTGTAAGATGGATGCTCTACCAAGATGCTTCTAAAGTTCCTCCAAGCTTGAGTTGAGGTGAAACTCCTGTAAGAACTTGCATTGCAAGTGTGTTGTAATCTATTGTTGATTTAATAATACATTACATGTAGCTTTTGGAGTGTGGGGTTTTTCTCCCGTGAGGGTTTTCCCCAAAAAATCATTGTGTTTTGTGTTTATTGTTATTTTTTAAATGTTCTTATGTGTTTCTTCAAATATTTTTAATAGTAATATTGAAATTTGCATAATCTTCCTCTCAAGATTAGAATAGGAAGCATTTCTGCACACCTTTTCTTTCTTACACTACCAATGCTAAAAACATTCTCCCCATTTCTTCCAAAATAAATGCAATTGAATTCCACCTTCAAAGGCAACCTAAGGTTAAAGTACAAATGCACAAATGATAGGAGATGTGAGAAAAATTTGAAATGATAACCAATTTAAACAAGAAAAAAACAAATGACGCTCCCAACATTAATCTCTTTATACAATAATCAACATTCCTTTAAAATCACATTAACATTACCAGACCAAGATGTTGATCATCATAGTCAATAATAAGTCAACTCGGGGTCTTTCAAAGCCCTACCCAATTCCCTTTATGTCTGCAATTTTCTCTACTACAAAGAAGACCTATTCCAACTCCTTACACCCATGTATGTTCCTTCACAATGGCATTGGTTTCTTATGCTAAGACCGTTGATCTCACAACCCCATTTGGTTCATTTTCTCCTTCACTAGATGCCAGCAACCAATTCCTTTCCAATCCCCCTGCCCCCAATCTGCCTCAACAACAAGTCTCCCTTTCTATTATATTCACACTCAAAACTTTCTCCCCGTTTCTTATTTACTTTTGTCTTCCAACCATTTCTTACCATCCATTAGCCCCCCAAAACTAACTCCAAACAAACTTTGAACAAACTACAATAGGTAAAAAGGAAAATCAAGTTTTGTTCGATGCTCCTGCATTAGAATTCCAACAACATACCAAAATATTTAGCAAAGAAGATATTGAACTAATAAAAATAATAAATTAAAAATAAATATTTTTGGTTGATGTAATATTTCTCATAGGCTTGGGATGCTCTTTCATCACATGATAAAGAATTTGGACCTTGACCACAATACACATTTAAATAATTACAATTGGAGAAACCTCAACAAAGACAAATAATGAAGCTCAAGTTAAAATCTTACACCTAAAAGAATAAAGGAGCTAGCAACAAGAAAATTAGAGAAAAATAATTTAGGTGTCAATAACTAGTTCCTTGTAGAATTAGCTTATTTAGACATCTTAGAATTAACTAGCATGCACCTCTCTTTTTAAAGGGATCCTTGGAGACATTTTGTTATGTGTTTAGGTGTATTAATTAAGTCACCCATAGATCAATTCACATCATAGTATATATTTAGGACAATATATTTACATATAGGTCTCTAACAATTTTATAGGTTGACAATAACCTTTTTTATTCTATTTTGTAGTTTCATATTTTCTTCTACACTCATTATTAACTTAGTTGTGGTACTTCACAAGGTGATGGGGAAGTTAGTACACTACTCAACCCAAATTACCAACCTCCATAAAGCTTCTAAGCACCAAACCCTTTCCATTAAACATTGACAATCTGATGTTTAGAATAGCTTTCAAAAACTTAATTTTTTTTTTTTAAATCAAAGGTGAGCGGGCCACCAAATATATATTATATTAAAAAACTGATTTGAAGGTTCAGCTGGGAAAGAATCAGCAAGAAAACCCAACATCATCACCCATTACAATAGTAAGTAAACGATTACATTAAAGCCTCTTTATCCAAACCAAAAAGGAGAGGCAGAGTAACTTGATAGAATCCAAAAAGGAAGAGGTAGAGAAGGGCATAGTACCCAAATTCACTTCATTGCACATCCAAAATCGAAGTCCTAAAACTGTGTTCTGTCATGACACCTGTAACCGTATGTGCTTCAGATGTTAATTCTGCCCTTGCTTCAGGTACTACAAATTGGGGGCCAACAAACTTAAATTGTTACCTAGATTTTTGGAATAACATCGCACAAAGGTTCAAGGTTACAAATATCAATATTACAGAATTTACAAGAATGTCCTAGTTTAGGTTTTGTTGTTTTTCTTTCATCACACCAAATTTTAAGCATTTTTGAGCTAACATTGAGATGTCATGATCAATATAGTGGACAACTAAAATTTTCAAGGATGAGGGCCGCCCAAAAGATTTAAGGCTACATTTTCAAGTTCAAAGTGACATTGAATTGTTTTGGAGCCATACTTATGACCTTGATCTATATCTTCACAAATTTCATGATTCTATAATATATTTTATCTTAATTATCTAATTTTTTTAGACTATAGGAATTGGGTATAACACCCTCTATAAACTGCAATGTGCCAGGTAAACTTTTAAACGTGACACGTGACTCTAACATGACACATCCTTTGGTACTACGTGTGATGGGTGGAAACTAGACCTTGTGACCTTGTGCCTTACCATAAGCTCTCCCCAATCGAACTAGACCTCGTCACTCTCTTAATTATTTATTTTCATTTTTAATCTTAAATTCCAAATATTTATCTTTTATCACATTCAAATCAATCTTCTTCCTTCTAACATCAAAATACAAATTTATTATAGTAAAATATCCTTATACTTCAATTCTAAACCTAGATACACATCAGACGGAACTTTACCCATATCCGCAAGTTAATAATATTATCAAATATCAATGATAAATAAGTTAAACTGCTAATCTTTTGGACACGGTATGTTTTTATCGAGTTCTAAACACCTATATATGTGTCAACTTGTTTTACAATAAATATGGGCTATAAAACCAATGATTTATGTCTACATAAAGGCTGCCATTACAAGCTAAACTAAACTATAAATAAATACATATAGTATTCAGATACATTACAAATACTTACACTGGTAAGTCTAAAAGCCAAGCTGCATCCTTAAAGTATACGGACACCAACATCCAGCTTACAGCTATCAGATCATGGATTTGACTTTAGATTTAAGTCTATTGTACATGCTTGGGGAAAACTCGTGTTATTGCTGAACTAAGCTGTCGATTTCTCCCGATCAAACAAAACAAAACAAACAGGTTACAGCTCCAAGAGCATGTCACTCTGTTCCTCGATCCATCTTATACACACTGGCTCAGTAAAAACCAATTTCAGAACAACTAAAGTGATTTTGCAGCGTCTATCGTGCATCGAGAGACTTGGAAGTAGAAGCTTCTGTGCTGCTATTGTAATTTGAAGGAGACTTCCACATACTGCTGGGTGCACTTGTGTCCATATAAAACGGAGCATCAGAATCCGGTAGGGGAGCTTCTTCTTCGAGTATCTGGAGAACTTGTCTCATGCCAAGCCTGCCTTCTGGGTGAGGATTGGAAGAAATCAACCCCAGTTTGAGCACTCTCTCCATCTCACCTTCAACATATTGTCCACCAAGATTTGGGTCGGCTGCATCCATCACACTGCCTTTGCCATGTAACTCTCTTGCCCAGTCCACCATTACTATTTTATCAGGTTGGAGGGAGAGATCCACAGGTCTCCTGCCGCATGCAACCTCCAACATAAATATTCCAAAGCTGAACACATCTGTGGCGGGACTTGCCTTTCCTGTGTGCACAAGCTCTGGTGCGATGTACCCCAGCGTTCCTGCCACACGAGTAGTGTGCGAGTTCTCCTTATGCTCGTACAAACGGGCAAGCCCAAAATCCCCCAGCTTCCCAGTCATCTCTGAGTCCAGCAAAACGTTGCTGGACTTGATGTCTCTGTGCACTACGCATTGCTCCCACTCTTCGTGAAGATACAACAACCCTGCAGCCACATCTCTGATCACTCTGTACCTCTGATCCCAGTCGAGCATCTTCTTTGGGTTTCCATATATCATCTTGTCCAGGCTTCCATTTGGCATGTAGTCATAAACTATGAATAGCTGCTTCTCCCGCCTGCAGAAGCCTCTGATCTGCACAAGATTTCGATGTTGAAGGCGACCAAGACTGGAGATTTCTGCTATGAATTCCTTCACGCCCTCGTCGGTTTCTCTAAGGATACATTTCACCGCTACTTGGAGGCCGTTTGTGGGAAGGACTCCTCTGTATACACGACCGAAGCCTCCGGATCCCAAAAGTTCTTCCTCTCGGAAACCCTTGGTTGCAATATGTAGGTCTTTGTACTTAAATCTGTGAGGCCAATACTCCATTTCCCATTCTTCCATAACTTCTCAGTACTGGTTTCTTTTCAACCGCACAACTGATGCTGCCACCAACACCAGGAGGAGCACAACGCAAGCTGTGCTAATGCCGGCAATCACTCTGGAATTTGAGGTCTTGGGCTTTCTGTGCATAAAGGATGGAAGATTAGATGTATTCAGGGATGGGGCGTGTCCATTTGTAGTAAAGCTCCAGGCGAGTATGTAATGCTCTTCAACAAGGGTTCCTGTAGCTGCTGAGAAACCAACGTAGATTTCTTCATCAAAAATGTTGGAGAGGGACAGGTTTTTCGCATTTATCAGTGGTTTTTCTGGGCGATGTGAGCCAGGCTCTGCAATGGTGACGTTGACCTCGTTTTGAAGATGATCATAATCAATCCAAGCTTGAATATTCTGACCGTTGTTGAGATCCAAATCTTGGAACTGGTTGTTGCCAGTCCAGTAGCCTGCAGTCTTAGCCTGTGAAGACACAAGGCCATTGAGATCCACACCAACATGATTGTCATTGATGTCCCCAAATTCTACGTTCTTTATTGTGTCAAATTCGACCGCAAAGAGATGATTAGAGGCCTCTCCCGTGCTTGAGATATTGCGGATCAAGCCAAGGTACTGAGCTGATATAAAACCCTCTGGAGATTTGTGGGGCGTCATTATAAACGCCAGTCCATGCCCGCTGTCTGTATCTGAAGAAGGAACAATGCTAAACACAAAAGTTGTGCTGAAAGAAAAGGTAGAATTCAGAGACCCACGATAAAAAGCACGGCCGATACTGGAGTGGGATGGTCTGTTAAGAGAGATGGCAGTGGACTGCAGTGAAGCATTCCCAAACAATTCGAGGGTGGAGGCATTGAATTGGTTGAAGGTAAAATTTGTATGAGCTTTTGCAACCAGCGAGGGATAGAATAGGAAAAGTACAAAGGCCACACATAAGCCTGCCATGCTCAATTTCAATTTTCTGTTCTTACTTAAAACATGATGATCAAGAGGAAAGGCAATTTGCTAATATCGAAGTAGGCGGAAGCAAACCTGAACATTAGAAACCCAAATTGAAGTAGAAATAAAATTTAAGCAAGCATAAAAGATGGTACAAATGTTGGTAAAGTTCCATACTCTTTCTGTGGTGCAAATTTTGCTGAAGTTTCATACTCTTTGTGTGTGCTAAGTTCCCACGTCTCCATTAAAATAATATAAACCTCTCTGGTTGTTCGAATATTAAAAGCTCTCTGGCTAGGTAAGTAGAGCTTGCTTGACAAAGGCAAGGAAGAACACGTCGGAAAGAGATACCTAAAATAAAGGCAAACCTAAGCTGTGTACTCACGTGGGGGTAGGTGTGCTCTTCCGTGAAGTTTAGTAAGTGTGAAATTCATTGATGGGGAAACAGGTACATTTTGGTTAAAGAAAAGAATTAATTGTGCATGAATTTGTATTTGTGTGGTAATCTTTTATGTTTGATAGGGACAAGATGAGAAATTATTTAGGATTGACAAGTCTAGTGTTTAAATAGAGTAGATATTTGGGAATGACAAGTCTTTAAGTAGAGTAGATATTTTAAATATAATGTAATATTTTATGTTTGATAGGGACAAGATGCGAAATTATTTAGGATTGACAAGTCTAGTGTTTAAATAGAGTAGATAGTTTGGAATGACAAGTCTTTAAGTAGAGTAGATATTTTAAATATAATGTTATTTTTAAAAATTATAATTAATAATATAATAAATCAGTACATTCTATATTTATGAGAGATAGAGTATATATTTTGGCATGACAAGTCTTTAAGTAGAGTAGATATTTTAAATATAATGTTATTTTTAAAAATTATAATTAATAATATAATAAGTCACATTTTATATTTATGAGAGATAGAATTGACGAGGATTATATGTGTAAATGTCAATTGAAAAATTTACATCACAATAAATGGAGGCTAAATTTAGGAGAGAAGGGTTGTATCATGATTGGTTTAGAATGTGAAATTATTACTAGTATTAGGTTGATATCATAATAAATCAAGGCCACCTTTCTTGGAGATGAGGGTTGTATCAAGACTAGTATTTAAAATGAAATTAGTATTATAAATGACATGAAAATGTCTAACCTCAAAAAACCAAAAAATTTATTCCTGCAAATTTTGAGTACAGTAAGGTTGTATAATGGTGTATTAGAAATGATTTGAAGTTGTCTAACTTATGTCTAAATGGCATATTGCATTTCTATGTAATTGTAAATAATAAATGAATTTCAATTAAAAAAGGTACAATTATTGAAAGTAATTACAATAAGGTTGCAATTTTACAAATTTTGATTACAATAAGGTTGTATAAATTTTTTTTTCATATGAAATTAGTATTACAAAAGATATGAAGTTGTCTAACTTATTTCTATATGGCATATTGGGTGTTTATTTAGTTATAATTAATAACTGAAATTCAACAACAAACTACAATTATTTAAATTAATTATACTAATTTTATTACTATTTATCTTAAATATATATAAAATGACTTACAATGTATTTATGCACATTCAATAGGCACAAAAAGTTCTACCTTTTTTAATTCCTAATATTATATTTCTTTAAAATAATTATATGTAGACACACAAAATTGATCATATTCAGTCAATTTAGCCTTGTTTCATCTAAGCCTTAATCATCTATATTAATTAAATAATATCATATTATTTAACTAACATTATCAATTTTCCTCTAATATTCCTAAATCCTAACCTATGGTAAATAATCATCTCTAATTATTAACCCATCTTTAGTCCCCTTCTTCAAAATAATTAAATAAATAGTTCTATTTATTTAATTTATCCCCTCACATGTAACATCCTCCTACTCTCCCACTTGCTTCCAAATCTTAATTTCCTCCTTAAGAATGAGCTCACACTTAATCCTTGATTAAGTGTAGTCGAATCTCCCATCACAACAAGCACATAGGCTTGTCCCTTCAAGTACCCAAAAGAAATCGTTTATTTCTTTTATTCCTCTCCTCCATCCTCCAAATTTGATCTTCATCTTCCGATCTCAACCATCAATCTCTTTTCATTTATTAACCTATATATCAAACACTTATCCATTATTATTATTATTATTATTATTATTATTATTATTATTAGTTGTAGACACCCTAAAATGGACATACTTGTGACCTTACATTACAAACACTACTTTTCATCTATTAATTAATGATTTTATAATCATTAATTAATCATCTATTTTCTTCTAATTTCATTCTCCAAATCATCTAATCATATCTCAAAAATTAATTAAATAATTAATTTTATTTAATTAATTAATCTTAATTGATCAATCTCCATTAATTAATAAAATTCAATTTCCTAAACTTTAAATTTAAATATTTAAACTTATTATTTAATTCTTCTAATTAAATTAATTTCATTAAATTTTATTCAATAATTCAATTCTAATCCAAAAAGAATTCAATTATCTCATATGTTGAATACTTTAATTACAAAAATAAATTAAATATTCAATTAAACCCTTTCTTTAGTTCAAAAAAGAGAACTCTTGATCAGATCTCTATTGCATGAATTACTCCACCTACCTCTTCAGTTTAAAAAGATAACTCCAAATTACCTCTTCAGTTCAGAAAGGTAATTCCAAATTACCCCTTCAGTTCAAAAGGCAACTCATAATCAGTTGTTCAGTTAACCAAACTTTATCTCCTCTCTCCAAGTTGAGGAGGTGAAGTTTACTGATGGCTTCTCCAGTTCCCTTTGATCTCCATTTAATTAAAATCAACCTTAATTGATTAATCTTCATTAATTAATTAAATTTAATTTCCTAAAGTTTAAATTTAAGTATTTAAAATTATTAATTAACTCTTCTAATTAAATTAATTTCATTTCATTCAATAATTCAATTCTAAACCAAAAAGAATTCCATTATCTCACATGTTGAATACTTTAATTACAAAAATGAATTAAATATTTAATTAAATTCTTTCTTTAGTTAAAAAAAGAGAACTCTTGAACATATCTTTGATTGCATGAATCACTCCACCTACCTCTTCAGTTCATAAAGGTAACTCCAAATCACCTCTTCAGTTCTAAAGGTGACTCATAATTAGTTGTTGAGTTAACCAAACTTTATCTCCTCTCTCCCAATTGAGGAGGTGGAGTTTATTGATGGCTTCTCCAGTTCCCTTTGATCTCAACCATTCATCCTCTTATATTTGGGATTGATCTCAATCGTTCATATCATTCTCATTTTCTATATAATCAACCTTTCATAACCATTTGAAGGATCCAGGATTTTAAGCTTTCGTGCGCCCTTACTCTATCAGATTGGTTCAAGTATCAAGCCTTCTTGCGATCATACATCCATGATTTCAAACTTTCGTGCGTCATTACTCTGTCAGATTGGTTCAAGCATCAAGCCTTCTTGCGATAAAAGCATTCAATATCATATTCTCGATGCTCCCAAGTCATAGACGCTTCCCACACCAATATTGAGCACCACACAAACAATGTTTCAGAAAGAGTAGAGAGAGACAATAGAAGATTCAAGCTTTGTTGGTTTGCATTCGTTTGTATTTCTCCTTTATTGCTTGTCATTTTATTGTTCATAGTTTCATTCTTAGTAGTAATTGATTGATTTCCCCCATTACAAATCGGTGCTACTAACCCCCCTCATTAACCCGAGATTGTGGAAATACGATCTGAGCCTACGACATTTTGGTGAACCCGATGTAAACTTACAACCCGCATGAAATTTGGTCATATCTTTCAAACCGCATGGAATATTTTAATAATTTTTTTTTGTAGGTTGACGCTGATCTAAGGAGGCCACAAACCAAAATTCACATTTTTCTGAGTTTTTTTTTATAATTGTTTTATGATATTTCATAAAAAAAATCATTTCTGGGCACAAATCAGAGTTTCTTTTCACAAAAATTACTTTTTTAGAAAGGTCTTGAAATTATAGAGGGGGTTTATTCTCTGTGAAATTATTTTGCAAAAATAATAGATCTTTTAAAACTAGTTTGTTCTGATAAAATGGGTCCCTAGGGCACAAATTAAGGAATTATGATCTAAATTTTTTTTGGAAGTATTTTTGATGTAAGAAAGCTATAGTCCAAAATTTAGATTTTTATGAATTTTTTTCAATTTTTTATAATTTGTTTATGATATTTCATAAAAAATTAATTCTGGACACAAATCACCATTTCTTGTCAAAAAAGTTACATTTTTGGAAAGGTCTTGAAATTATACATGAACTTTATTCTCTGTTATTTAATTTTTTCTGAGAAATATTTTCAAAAAAAGAAAGATCTTTAAAAAGTTTTCTTTTTGTGTGTTCTTTCTTGATTTTTGTGTAGGATTAAGAAAATGACTAATGGCCAAGAGGATAATCAGACATACCCTGGGTATTAGATCACTAAGAATTGCCATAAGAAGGACTGCAAACTATCAAACGCAACAAAGAGCCATCCTTGCAATCACAACAAAAGATCAAAGCGGAGCTGACAATAGGTATCTTGATTCTATCAAATGTTTCACAGCTAAGTACAAGGTTACCATTATCCCTAATGCTCTTAATAATTTCAGAGTTGCTAGATATTCTTCAATTGTTAGTTAGAAGATTTTGGTACTAATCACTTTTTGACAGCTTATGGCGAGGAAACAGTTAACAAAGCAACCTAAAATTCATTCATTTGTGTTTTTGGTGCTTAAAATGAATATTTCATGCAAATATTTTGAACCTCAATTTTCCAAATTTCGTGCTTAAAATTGACATGGTGATTAAAAATTGAACAAACACAAAAAATCTTGCAATTTGGTGCATTAAAATTGAACAAGAAAATCATCACCTACTTTGGACTTTAAAATTGAACATTGGTGCTTGTATGGATGATTAGCTTAGTTCACGCTTGGAATTTTGGGTTTAATCGATTACCTTGTGTCTTGAGTCATTGGTGCGCTTGCACAAATCTGTTAGATTAAAAACCTTTATACTTTTTGGAAAGGATTGTCTGGGGAACGCGCTTCTTCGTTGGAGAATGACCTTAAACCGATAATCCTTTCGATCAGTATATAAACAAGACGTAAATCAAAGTTTCATTTTATATCTAGCCAAGATCGGTCGAGGTGTGTTAATGATAGCCTGGATAGAGTTAATATGCCTAGATAGCTAGCATGGTCAACTAGGCTCTTAAGTGAGTCACACACGTACAAATTGATTCGATAAACGCCACAGACCCTACTACAACCTTGTTAAAATAGAGGCCAACCCAATTCACCTCTGAACAAATACCTTATTATAGTGCAAGAGGTTGCAAAATTTCCCCCCAAGATTCCCAACATATGTGTTCCAGGGTATTGTGTTAGTGAAAGATATCTTCACTAGCACGACAACAATATCTGGCAATGACAAAAATGCGTGCGCTTATGTCGTGGACCTTTGTGTCATAATAGTGTGACACTTGTTGTGTGATCTAACGAACAATTAAGCATTGGGAATATAACATTGTATTTGAAAGCCAATTTTGACCTAGATTAATTTGTTTGTCCTTGTCTCAAAACCCATGCTAGATTACAAAACACATTGTCTATTGTGCTTGTTCTATGATCAGCTACCAAAAATGAGAATCAACATAAAAAACTATCAAAATGAGTTCAACGTGTTCAAGTCTAGGCTGTCAAAATCAAACCTATTATGCAATTAGAAAACTTGTTCCAAATATCAATTTCACCGCATTTGATCTTTCACTTTACCACAATCGGTGGAAGTTTGTCGCACTTAACCAGAGACTTTGAAAAATCTATTTTTTACCTAAAAACCTTGGAAAGACTCCTCATTTTGTGTAAAATATTAGTGTATATCCCATAAAATGCGAAGAACATTGTGTGAATCTCTAAAATTTAAAGATCATCCATTCTTTGAAAGCACGATTATTGTCTAAACATTGTTAGTTCAAAAGTTCATACTCGATTATCTTGATCCCGTTATCTCAAAATCATCATATCTCTATCAGTGACTTTGTTCCAGGCAATAGTCAAGAATTCTATTCTTGCATGACCAAGTCTTTGAGATCAAGATAAATGAACATCTGTCCCTAAATTACCCTTGTCCAAACATAACTAAAACTCTCCTAGAAAGGTTATCCTTTTCTATTTGTTTTATATCACTTGTTTTAGTCAAAAAATATGGAAAACACTATGTCTCACACACCTTATGGAGGGCCTTACACTAGGTCAAAGGCTAAAACTCTACCTAAGCAGTTCTATATCAATCAATTCCCTATGGAACAAGAGCTTGAGGATGACCTTTTTGAAACACTAGTCCTACTCTTTTCATTGAGAATCCCTGTAGACCAACATTGTTCCACGATGTCACAGAAGAGGAGCTCAAAGATATAGAGCAAGACGCCTATTACGCACAGGTTATTGACGCTTTTGTAGAGAGAAATCCCTAATGATTCTTAGCCATGTTGATTAAGAAGGGAGTCAAACTCCCCTTCGAATTTAATATGTCAACAATATGGCCGGAGAACCCTCTCACAGGTCAAAACAATACTCGACCCTCTCAAACGGAACCTGTGATATCCCAAATCTTTCCATCTTTGACGACAATGACATCTACACAGACTGTGTCAAAATAGAATAGCTCTACAAATCAAGCTAGCACATCCCCTACACAAAGCATGACAAGCTCCCAACTAAGTGCACCCATGGTCACTAGTGTACCTCAAAGTTTGGCCTCATGGCCTTTTTTATCAAGCTCTCATGCTACGCCCTCAATTCTGCGAACAAGAAGCAACCCTTTTGCGACTATTCCAATACTACAGTCAATCCCTGCTAGCCTTGGGTTCAATACCTCACTCCCACAGGGATCCATCTCTGCGGGTCCAAAATTTAGTCAATGCCCACCCAAGGTTACGCCTTTACTTCTACAGGGACCACAACAACCCCAACAACAACAAAAACCCCAGCAACAACAACAATCCCAACAACAAGCACAACATAATCAATCTTGGGCCAATCGAATGCCCCAATATCAGAATCACATGCTAAGGAACCAATATCAAGTCCCAAGGACTAGATCATATGTCCCAACTCAAGGGACACAAAGGTGCAACCTCATACCTACTACAACATAGAGGTACAATGTCACCAATATTCCTCAATCTCAGATATACATGTTAATCTAGCAAGTGCAAAGCCTTCAAACCCAAATGATGGACATGCAGAATCAAGGGAAAGCCAAGTCCTACACCACAAAGGATTTATATCGATACCCCTTTGATAATTCATTGTACATGTCTACATTTCCCACTCATTTCTTACTACCCAAGTTTGACAAATACAGAGGTAGCACCAACCCTGTTGAACATACCAAAGATTTCTTTACTACTTGTATCAAAGTCACACATGATGAAACATACCTAATGTGACTACTCCCATAAAGTCTAGCCAAATGAGCAATGGAATGGTTCTCACACTTACCTCATGACATCCTTTCCTGGGGAGAGTTGGCCGAAAAATTTATTTCTCACCTTCATCACAATATCAAACACAAGGTCAACATCAAGGACCTCTGCAACATTAAACAGAAAGATGGAGAATCCTTTATGAAATTCCTACAAAGGTGGAGGAGAAATGCGAATAGAATAACATATGGCGTGCACGAGAAAGACCTCATAATCATGTTTGTTGACAATTTGATCCTAGATATGTCATTTACCATAGAATTGCAGCTGGACCCTAACTTCAAGGAACTCATCGAACAAGGAGTTTGCTGTGAGCAAAACCTGGTCAAAAGAGGTATCGTTACAGATCCTATCCAGAAAAACACAAACAAAACTGTAATGGATAAAGCCAAGTGGTGGAACAAGAACAAAAATGTCACTAGTGATGGTCTCATTGATGTAAAAAGGGTAAACTATACCCAACCAAAGGTGTCACAACAAGGCGCACCTATGGAAAACTAGAAACCCATGGTGCCCACTCAATAAGTGCACAATCAGAACCAAGCACCCCATGTTCAAGAAGAAGCAGTGTCAAACAATCAACCAACCGTTCAACACCCACAATGGTTTCCATTGCCTAAATGAGACTAAACACCATTGGGGGAGTCGATAGAATCAACCTTAAGAAAGTTGATACAATCCAATGTTATCACTTTGCCTAAAATTAGAGAATACAAACATGGTGCTGTAAAACCAAAGTGGTACAATGACAATGAGTTTTGTGAATTTCATCGGGTAAAGAGACACAAAACACCCAACTACTATCGATTGAAAAATGTCATTCAAGATCTGATTAACATAGGGGTTATCGATGCCTCCAATGCCCATTCAAAAGGAACTACTAATCATACAATATTCAACAACACATTACATGATCACAAAAAGGGAAATCCTCCAGGTCTGGTGGACAGTCAAAACAAGTAAACTACACCTATGCTAACAGTGACAACACCATCAACTGCATCAACCCTTCTGATAATTGTGTGTCTACTATTACTGTTAGAGATCCAAGTGCTAAATGTGTTGTCACCACACATCATACCAAAGTTTTCTTTCAATGAGTGCCTTCTACATCTTCTATACCAGCTAACTCTCCAACAACCTCCAATCTAGAGTTTAGCCTTGTGGATTAGCTAAAGCGCATGCCTACCAAAATATTTATGTTCAAACTTTTGCGCATATCCTTGTAGCACAAGAAAGCCCTTGACCAAGCACTCCAAAATGCAGTTTTCCCAAGGGGCATAAATGTGGAAAGATTCCATACCATGGTGAACCACATAGCTTCCAACAAGCACACAACCTTTATGGACCATGATGTACTACCACACAAGCCTCTGCACAACGATCCCTTGCACTTTCTCATCCAAGTTCAAAAATACGTGATTTGTAGTGTCTTCGTTGAGGGTGGAGTTGGATTAAATATTTGTACTTTGAAAGTAATAAAACACTTGGGCTATTCTGAATCCAACATTGATGTCATGGGGATAATCAATATCAAGGCCTATGATGATGAAGAAAGGTCTTCCAAAGGTATCATCATACTACCAGTCTCAATAGGCTCAGTCATTGAGAACACCCTGTTCCACATCCTAGACCTAGATTTGGGATATAACATGTTACTAGGAATACCATGGATCCACAAGATGCAAGCTGTACCCTCCACATATCATCAGTGCATCAAGTTACCATACTAGGAGGCGTAAATTATTAATAAGGGAGATCCAAACCAGTTCCAATACTGTAGCCCCATTAAAAGCAACATTGACAATCAAGTTCCTTCAAACCAAGAGGCAAACATCTCTTCCACCTCAAATTCTATTCCCAAGGATGTCACAAGAAGAGTGGGTAACATATCCATTACTGACAAAGGATGTGGTGAATACAACTATGAGGAAGCTTTAACTATCACCGACATGCCTCAAATCCCAAGGTCATACAACATGCCACAAACAGTAACAACACCTGGAACCTTGAAACCTATTTTGTTTAGATGTCCACCCACCACCTTTTTCAAGTGGAGAGACATTGCGGAAGAGAACCCTTTTGATCTAGATATAAACACATGGTTATGTCAAGATACACAAGACACACTTCAAGCACACATACCATTCTCAACATATGGAGCCGACTTCACAATGCTGCAAAATTTTGGGTATGATGGTACGACTGGTCTAAGGGAAAGAAAACAAGGTCTAATGGAACTGTCTTTACCACCAACCTGGAGAAATAAGAGAGGGTTAGGCTATGGGAAAAATAGAACTAGTCCTACCACCAAAGACATACCCATTGATCAAGAACAAGTAGCAGAGTTACACCTGGGGAAAAAAACCCAGAACATGCCTTGATCTGCAATATACTCCAAGATTTATTGCCATCTAAAGTGGGAAAATCTTATTGAGCATTCTAGCGCAACTGATTTTGATGAGTACGAGTGGAGATCCCTCCACAATTCTGAACCAGCCTCCCGAGACTATTCCCCTTAGTTAGTCAACATTATACACCTTGAGGATATGTTCGACTAATTAACCATAGAGGACCAACCATGCATCGATAAGTATATCAATAAAAATTATTGAGGTGATGCATATGCATCACATTCTTGATTTGTCAAAACCATCACCATTGTCCCATCTAACCAAACAAAGTCAACCCACCACGAGGACCTTTGTCTGGTACACCCAGAACTAATAGAGTGGGACCAAAAAGGACAGCCTGATATAGATCTATTTGAAAATGATGAGGTTATCACAGAATTCATGGGACTCAGAGAAGGAATTCCATCAAGGGACCACAAGGTAGGTTTCTTTATTGACCTAGACAAATCAACATATTTCAGGGAGGAAGCTTATCTTTCTAGTAAAAAAGAAAAAAAAAATAGTCAGTTAGTGAAAACTGCAAGGCTCTTGCTGACACAAAAAATGACAAAAAGACAATAAAAGACGTATCTTGTAGTGAAAACCTCACTAAGGTGCTAGAGGATGGAAAGTAGGACCTCCTCCCCTTGATAGAGGAAAAATCAACATTGCTAGCTAAGGAAATGGAAGATGTCAACCTAGGTGATGAAAAGAACCCAAAGAATATTTGCTTGGAAAAATCACTCACTCTAGAGGAACAAGAGAAATTCATTAGCTTCTTCAAAGAAAGCAAAATCAACTTTGCATGGTCCTACTCATACATGCTAGGCCTAGATCCAACGCTTGTGTTGCATCACTTACCATTGTTACCAAATGCTAAACATGTCAAGAAAAAGTTGCGAAAGATGCATCCACATGTAGCATTACTTGTCAAAGTAGAGTTGAAGAAACTCCTAGATGCTAGATTCATACAACCAATTCCATACATAGATTGCATATCTAATCTGGTGCCAGTAACCAAGCATAGTGGTCAGATCTGCATTTGCAAAGATTTTAGAGATCTAAACAAAGCTTGTCCCAAGGATGACTTTCCTTTACCAAATATTCACATGATAGTAGATCTTAGAACAAGGTACCAGATGCTATCACTCATGGATGGATTCTCAGGATATAACCAAATAAGGATTACACCAAAAGACCAACACAAAACTACCTTTACATGTGCCTGGGGCACTTACTATTGGAATGCCATGTCATTTGGCCTTAATGTAGGAGCAACATATCAAAGGGATATGACCACAATCTTCCATGATCTCATTCATAAAACAATGGAAGACTATGTTGATGACATACTTGCCAAGTTAATTCTCATAAAAGATCATCTATAAGTATTGGGATCCACATTTGATAGAATGCAAGAATACAAAGTCTTACTAAATCCAAAAAAGTGTGAATTCGGGGTCACCACAGGAAAGCTTTTTGGATTCATTGTGTTGCATCGAGGCATAGAGGTAGACCTAGAAAAAGTCAAGGCAATACTTGACATGCCACCATTGACCAATCTAAGGAAACTAAGGGGTTTAAAAGGTAGTCTTCAATCCATAAGGCATTTCATCACCCGATTAGAAAACAAGTGCCATCCATTCCAACATCTACTACAGAAGGATGTGACATTCATATGGATAGAACAATGCGAGCAAGCATTCCAAATATTCAAGGATTATCTACTGAAGTCTCCCATATTGGTGCCACCCGTTCAAGGTAGTCCATTACTTCTGTACATCTCAGCAACTAAGTGAACATTAGGAGTGTTCCATGAACAACATGATGACCAAGGCAAAGAAAGAGCTATCTACTATCTTAGAAGAACTTTGGTAGGCTATGACCTCAACTACTCACCAATTGAAAAATCATGCCTTACAGTAGTCTTTGCTTCCCAGAAGCTGCAACATTACATGTTAAGCCATTAAACCAAGATGATAGGACACATTGAACCCTTGAAGTATTTACTGAGAAAAGCAACACTGATAGGACAACTCACTAAATGGGTGATGATCTTGAGCGAATTTGACTTAGAGTACGTGGACATAAAATCTATCAAAGGAAAAGTAATTACAGACCAACTAGCAAAGAAACCCATACAGGATCATCAACCTATAGTATCTAACTTTCTAGATGTGTCTATTCTTACAGTACAACCAAAAATAGAGCTTTGGAAACTATACTTTGATGGGTCATGCACGAACCATGGAGAAGGAGCAGGGATAGTTCTCATTACCCCAAATAATGATGCAATCCCTAAATATTTCTGACTCAAATTTTCTTGCATAAAAAATTTAGGCTGGGTACAAAGCTCTAGTCATTGGAGTGAAGACAACTATACAATGGAGAAGCAAGAACCTCAAAGTCTGTCGTGATTCACAATTGGTCATCAACCAAGTAAACAATGACTATATGACAAAAGATGAGAAGCTAATGCCATATAGAGAGCAAATGGACAGGCTATGCACTTCATTCCATTTCATCATATTTGAGAAAGTACAGAGAGTTCAAAATAAAGCAGTAGATGTGATGGCTACCATAGCATCCTTGATCGACATGCCAGGCAATGAGATCTGATTCTAGTTTCTGGTAGAGCAACTCATGATAGCGACACACCAAGCACCAATCATAGAATCAACGTGCATCCTTGTTGGTCCTGAAACCCCATGGTACCATGATGTGTATAATTACCTCTAAAGTAGTATCCTCCATCCCGATTTGTCTAGAAACCAAAAGAAGTCCCTCATCCTCCAAGCCTCTAGGTACACCCTTCTCGCTAGTACTCTATATAGAAGAAGTCTAGATGGAACTCTTTTATGATGTCTCACTTCCACGGAATCCCAGAGAGCCTTGCACAAGGTACATGAAGGAATTTGTGGAACCCACATAGGTGGAAATAACTTAGCAAAGAAGATCATCTGAATGGGATACTACTAGCTCACAGTAGAGACAGATGCCAACAACTATGTACAAAGGTGTAGATAATGTCAGATTCATGGAGACCTCATCCATGCATGAGCCCAAGAACTCAATCCCATCACTTCACCATGGCCATTTTCTAAGTGGGGATTTGACCTAGTGGGTAAGATTACACCAACCTCATCTAATGGACATAAGTATATCATTACAACAATAGAGTACTTCACTAAATCGGTGGAAGCCATTCCTCTCACCTACATCACTGGTAAGCAAATCTCCATGTGCATACTCAACAACATCATCTATCGACATGGAATTCCTAAAACCATACTAACAGATCACGGTACACCTTTCCAAAATCAAGATGTTGAAGATCTTTGTGAGCAGTTCCACATCAAACAAGGTTTCTCTTCCTTCTACTATCCCAAAGGGAATGATCAGGTAGAAGCAACAAACAAAACCATACTGAATATTTTAAATAAAATAGTCAATGAATAAGGGTGAGACTGACATTTACAGCTTATTTCTGCATAATGGGCATACATAACTAGTGTGAGAACACCCACTTGAGACAATTCTTTCTCAATAGTATATGGATCAAAGGTGGTCCTACCTCTTGAAGTAGAAATTCCATCCCTGAGAATCTCATTGAAGAACCTTATTTCAGATGAAGACTAGAAAGGAGCAAGGCTTAGTGAACTAGAACTGTTAGATGAAAGGAGACAAAATGCACTTAACCACTTACAAGGCTATCAAAATCGCCTTAGAAGAAACTATCAAAAGAAGGTGAGGCCACAAAATTTTGAGATAGGAGACCTCATACTTATGATGAATCAAAAGAACCAAGCAGAGAGGGTGAAACCAGGAAAGTTTGAGGCTAACTGGCTAGGACCTCATGTCATTGTCACATCTTGCAATAGTGGGGCATATAAACTAGAAACACTAGAAGGAGATCAGTTCCCATGATACATCAACAACATGCACCTCAAGAGGTTCTACACTTGAAGTCTCAAGGCTAAGGCACTTATCTACATTTCCAAAAAATACAAAAAAAAATAAAAAAATACAAAAGCTTACCTTGGTGAAAACCTGGCAAATAGGCGTCTTGGTGACAAAAAAAATCAAAAAGAGAAAACAAAGTAAAGAGAAACAAAATCACTCTCTCAGTGAAAACCTGTCAAACAGGCACTATTGAGAAGGCACCTTGGTGGAAACCTGACAAATAGACACCAAGTGTTCAAATCCAGCTTCACCATCAATGACAAAGATCAAAGCTTGAGCACCCCGAATGCAAGACTGGCTACCCAATATATTTTCAGAAGCACAATCCCCTTTGCATATCAACACTTATCCATGGTTTTTTCTGGTACACCAGACTAGGAGGAAATTCTAAAAGTCCTAAAAAAATCCCTAAAAATGAAAAAACTCATCAAAAATCTTAAAAAAGAGAAAAATATCCTAAAAAAATTAGTCTTCATAAAAAAAAATAAAAAATTGCAAAATCTCAAAGCAATAAACCAGTTCGGTTATCAAGCAAGCGAAAGGTGATCAATCCAATCAATCAATGTCAAAATCATGAGATTGAAAAATCAACAATGGACTCATATGACTTAGCTTTATCAACTATCCAATCTATTAACAAGCGCATGACAATCAAATTCAAGCCAATCAATCAAATTTCAAAATCATGAGTTTCGCAAGTCAACGATGGACTCATATGACTCAGCTTTATCAGCTATGAAATTTGTATTCAAATTAGCTATCCAAGTGATTAGATTCAAAATCAATCAATCTTCATAACAAACAAATTAATTGTCTTACACAGTAATAGATACACTCAAAACCAGTCAGATCAGTCTTATATGAGTCATCCATTCTTGAAACCAGACACAATCAAGCATCAAAGAAACAAGCAAATCAAGGAACAATAAACTGTTGACTAGGTCAGTCATGTCAGTCGGATGTTAGTCTATCTTTCGCGGTTATGTTCTTAAGCTACTCCAGGATACCACCAAGTGATGAGAGTAGCTATGATGGATCATGATCTTATTTTATTTTATTTTTATTTATGGAATGTTTCATTTCAATTCTCGGGTAATGACGATTTAGGATAAATGCAGTAGGCACTATTACTTATTTAGCAACCGTGCAGTTCCATGATTTGAGCTTAACCCTGGGAAATAATTGGACAAACCTTTTTTGTTATTTTCTTGTTCGGGTACCAATAGAATCATAGCGGTATCCAGAGTGTCTGTATCTGGGTGCATTAGATTTCTATCTTGGTTTTCTCTTTCTTTTCAAAATCAAGAGATCATAGCAGTATCTAGATAGTCTGTATCTGGGTGCATTGGATTTCTATCTTGGTTTTTTTCTTCGAATTGTTTAGAGAGCATAGCGGTATCCAGATGGTCAATATCTGGGTGCATTTTGGATATCTTTTCAGAGAACATAGAGATATCTAGATGGTCAATATCTCGGTGCATTTGGTTCTCTTTCTATTCTATATCTCTACTCCTAGTTATCAAGAGATCATAGGGGTATCCATATGGGCATTATGTGGGTGCATTGGATGCTCTTCTATTTTCATAATAAGGTGCAATGATGAACAAAATTGGAAAACCTGGCAGTGACTTGGGTCACCCATCCTATTCTAGCAGTCCAAATCTATCAATCGATTCTAGAGATAACTTCACACTAACTTTCATCTAACTAACACATGCATTTACTCAGATATTTTGTGCATAGTAGATTGCATTCATTATTGCATAATAAAAATCCAAAACATGTGCATAGTAGATCATATAATCAATGCATCCATCATCAATAACATCATAACTAACATAGGAATGCATTCATCATCATCATATAGTGATTCACATTTTCAACAAATTAATGCTCATCTGAGACATTTTTTATGCTTAATTTGTTGAGGGGGCATATAGTCCACCTGTTGTCACTGGGACAAACTAGGGCATGATCAAATCTAAAAATTCTTTGGCACGCCATGATGAATAACATTGTATCAAAGAGGGGCAAATGTAGACACCCTAAAATGGACATACTTGGCAACCTTACATTACAAACACTAATTTTTATCTATTAATTGATGGTTTTTTAATCATTAATTAATCATCTATTTTCCTCTAATTTCATTCTCCAAATCATCTAATCAAATCCCCAAAATTAATTAAATAATTAATTTTATTTAATTAATTAAAATTAATTGTTTAATCTCCATTAATTAATTAAATTCAATTTCCTTAAGTTTAAATTTAAATATTTAAACTTATTAATTAATCATTCTAATTAAATTAATTTCATTAAATTAATTTAATTTATTTCAATTCTAAACTAAAAAAAATTCAATTATCTCACATGTTGAATACTTTAATTACAAAAAAGAATTAAATATTCAATTAAACCCTTTCTTTAGTTCAAAAAAGAGAACTCTTGATCAGATCTCTGATTGCATGAATTACTCCACCTACCTCTTCAGTTCAAAAAGGTAACTCCAAATTACCTCTTTAGTTCAAAAGGTAACTCATAATCAACTATTCAGTTATCCAATCTTTATCTCCTCTCTCCAAGTTGAGGAGGTGGAGTTTACTGATGGCTTCTCCAGTTCCCTTTGATCTCCATTTAATTAATTAATCTTAATTGATTAATAACCATTAATTAATTAAATTCAATTTCCTAAATTTTAAATTTAAATATTTAAACTTATTAATTAATTCTTCTAATTGAATTAATTTAATTTAATTCAATAATTCAATTATAAACTAAAAAGAATTCAATTATCTCACATGTTGAATACTTTAATTATAAAAATGATTTAAATATTTAATTAAATCCTTTCTTTAGTTCAAAAATGAGAACTCTTGATCAGATCTATGATTGCATGAATCACTCCAGCTACCTCTTCAGTTCATAAAGGTAACTCCAAATTACCTCTTCAGTTCTAAAGGTAACTCACAATTAGTTGTTCACTTAACCAAACTTTATCTCCTCTCTCCCAGTTGAGGAGGTGGAGTTATTGATCGCTTCTCCAGTTCCATTTGATCTCAACCATTCATCCTCCTATCTCTGGGATTGATCTCAACCGTTCATATCATTCTCATTTTCTATATAATCAACCCTTCATAACCATTTGAAGGATCCAGGATTTCAATCTTTTGTGCACCCTTACTCTATCAGATTGGTTCAAGCATCAAACCTTCTTGTAATCATAAATCCAAGATTTTAAAATTTCGTGCGTCATTATTCTATCAGATTGATTCAAGCATCAAGCCTTCTTGCAATCAAAGCATTCAATATCATATTCTCGATGCTCCCAAGTCATTGACGTTGCCCACACCAATATTGAGCACCACACAAAAAATGTTTCAGAAGGAGTAGAGAGAGACAATAGAAGATTCAAGCTTTGTTGGTTTGCATTCGTTTGTATTCCTCCTTTATTGCTTTTCATTTTATTGTTTGTAGTTTCATTCTTAGTAGTAATTGATTGATTTCCCCCATTACAAATCGGTGCTACTAACCCCCCTTGTTAACTCGAGATTGTGGAAACAGGATCTGAGCCTACAACATTATTATTATTTTGGTCTCTCTTACTCATTTTGCATTTGATCACTGTTATTTCGTTGAAATGATGAGCACACATCCAAATTAAACATATGTGAGAATCTAAACAACATGAGGTTTTATATACTTCGTTTTATATTATTATTATTATTATTATTATTATTGGTCTCTCTTACTCATTTTGCATTTGAGCACTATTATACTATTGAAATGATGAGCACACATCCAAATAAAAAATTTGTGAGAATCTAAACTAAATGTGATTCAACAACTTTCGGAGGTCATAACTTTTGACTCGGATGTGGGTTTTTGCTGAAATTTTACAAGCAGATGTTGGTGGCCATTTCAACATTTTTTCACAAGCTTGAAATTTCATCTTCACCTCCAAAATTGGCTTTTTCTATCTCTTTCCAATTTTTAGAGTTTTGCTTTTTGTAATAAATCCGAAATCATGTTTATGATTTCGTGGGTTAGTTGGCAATTCATCTTTCCTTAGTTGGGGGATTTTCTTGGGAAAAGTAGAGATTCGTAGGATGAGTTTTGAAAGTTACCAAAAATGGAAAAATCTATTTTTCCTGAAAATTTGCCAAATATGGTAATTTTTGGAATTGTAATAAGTAGGAGTTTTCTTTCATTGTAGAGGGAGAGTAAGTTGGACGTAGTTAATGAGAATTTGAAGTTCTGTTATACTGGCATTTTTTTTTCAGAATTGTTGTTTCTAAAGGTTTTGGGCTATATCAACATGAGGTTTCATATACTTTGTTTTAGTGTTACTTCGAACTTATTTGACCTTTTTTGTCATATCTTGAGTGTTTATTTTTGTTTTATTGCCACGCCATTCATATATTGAACTAAAATTTTAACACACATTTATGACACACCCAATAGAACCCACACCACATGTTTAATCTAATAATTATTCTAGTTTTTTTAGCAATCCCCACTTTGATGGTTGCATTTGAGATTTGGTACATTCACTTGCATTCTAGCGAGTTTACAAGTCAACTATCCATTTTTCCGTTCTAACTTCTAACCAATCCAATGGTCTTGCACTGTAGACCACTAGGTTTGAGCTTTAATCTGGCAGATCTACTATACTTTGGAATACCTACCTGATCTCACATTTTGCCAAACTTGATAAACCCACTAAAACCTATAAAGAATCATAATTTAGTGGGTTCAATATAATATAGCGGGCTTGCCTTTTAATCCAGCACTTTCTTAAAACTTTTGGTAGATATGCTAGATCAATGAGACCATCTTTTCTATATTCTAGAAAGTTCTCACTATCTTTTAGCAAGATCACAATATCATTCCTTTAGGATTACATAGATTGGTGGGTTCATATTGTCATTTGGTGGGATAAAAGGTAATTCAATGGGATCACTATATTGGCAAGTTGCTTTCTATTCCAATGGGATTGAATGTATTTTGGCAGATTCTCTCTACCTTCCAATGAGATTATACTATAAACCAATATCAAAATCATGCACATAATCAAATCAAATTCCAATTGAATTTTCATGAAAATTTACTTATGATCACTTTCGACATCTAATCTACTTGTTGTGCATCTTTTCAAAGATAAAATCATACACTAATAATGCATCTTCTTGTAGCATCACAATCAAAGATAATATTTTCCCACTAATCTAGGAGCACTTAATTATTTAAATGGTCAATTAATCTACTTCACACATTTTGGGTGTTCATATCGATGTATGCTATCCCCTTCTATCAAAAGGTGAGCTTGGGGATTATAACCCCCCTCCCCCCAAGTCACACACCTATGTCTTTTTGTGTTCATCTCAAGAGTGAGCTAGCTCACCTAGCATTTGGATCTCTTTAGGATGCCTTTTGGGGATTTGATCACCCCAACACCATGAACTAGTAATGTACATACAAAGGGGTGAGAGAAAAAGATATAACCCAATCTAGTCACATTGTATCTTTACCAAATTCTCAAATCCTGAGTGATTCTAAGATAGGGGTACATGGTTGGTTTGAGTTTCTTAATTGATGATCCAAACCCATGCTTGTGATGGGATGATATTCACTGATGTGTGCCATGTACCATTTTAGTATTTATAGGACTCACCTAGTTTCCTGAATAGCCTACTAGTATAAGACCATTTGACCGTTTCTTAGTGCGGAGTAGGGAACATATGGATTAAACCCCAAATTTACTCATGATGTGCTCCCTTAGGTTGGAATAGAAATATCTATATTTGGCTTGTCTAGCCTTCCTTGAGAGAGAGAGAGAGAGAGAGAGAGAGAGAGAGAGAGAGAGAGATTCTTTTTAGGCCTAATACAATATTTATTTTTCTTTGAAAGAGAGTTGCCTTCACTTCTCATAGGATATTAGCACTTGCATTGTGGGTCCACTCTAAGTTATCACTCCCATTTGAATAATTAGAGGCATATAAGTGTTTCAAGCATGACTTATTATTCTTATCTAGTATCTATCTCCAATCAATAAATTTTGATTTATCTCTCATCTTATTGCTTTATTTCTTCAATCCTTTTTCCATGTTAGTCTGGTCAATTCATCCTTTGGTAGGATTTCCCTATTATTTTGGTGGTTCTGCCTAATCCTAATTAGTTCATCCTTTGTCCACCACATTATCTTTTGGTGGGTCTTCCTAATCGTAGTTAGTTCATCCTTTGGTAAGTCCAACTAATCTCAATCACTTTCATCCTTTGATGAGGTTTCCCTATCTTTTTGTAGGCCTACCTCATCTGAGTTAGTTTTCCCATTGACATGTCTATCCTATCTTTTGGAGGGTTCACCTAATTATAGGTAGTTATTTCATCCTTTGGTGGTTTTTCCTTGTCTTTTGGCAAGGTTTCCTCATCCTACTCGTAGGCGAGAACTAATGAGAGTAAAGGAGATTAAGAGGTTAATGTAAATGAAGGGATTAGATTGAGTGGTAGGTAAGAAATATTGACTTTTGGTAATAAATCAAAACATGTATTGAATATAGAAATTTTTAGAGACATGAAATAGAAAAGGCCAAATGAAGAGACAAGTGATATTTGTCACATGCCTACAAATTTAGAGTTGATCCATACGAGTGGAAATTATTGGTTGAAACCAGAAATAAGACAATAATTAATTTATTAAATATGTAAAGGTATTTATTGAATTAATAGTAGAAAAGGAGGTGGAAAGGAATAATGAAATAAATAAATATCTATTTAACTAATAGATGAAAATGTTAATGAATTAATTATATAAATAGAAAACATCTATTTAATTAATACATGAATTTTGGCAATGTAATTAAATAAAAATAGTTATTTAACTATATGAGGATAATTTTAGGTGTGTAAAAGTCTTGTCATCTCATCAAGGTGAAATAGGATTTCTCACTTTATCTAAATCGGTCCCTTTTCTTATTCAAAAGAAATTTCCTTAGCATCAGTTGATCTTATAGTCTGAACAATTTCATTGTTGTTCATTAGGAGTTTTCTCAAGTGTTTCATACATTTAGTAAGGTAGGTCTTATCTATGCTAGGTCATATCATTTTATTGAAAGGGATATGTGGGAAGGTCCAATGCACCAAGGCTTTCTGGTATAAATGTCCGTTAAGGAGCTACTAATACCATGTCATAACCGTTACCCAATGTTCATCACTTTCCTATATCATCATACCATCATTACCATCTCATTACACATACATCACGACATATTTCATTAAGCACCATATTCACATATATATTTTTCTGATAATAAAGTCGATGAGAGTATGCATCATCGAGACTGATATTACCATACATCACCATGATCGGGCATCACTTTTGATTCATAGATCAATAGATACATATTATTGTGCTATCCTTCTATCCAATGGGATTTTTGGGCTAGCCGATTAATAATAATCATGCAGTCGATTATTTTCAAGCCAACGCCATTACCGAGCTTGCATTATCAATTGTACTTAATTATCGATTGTACTTAATGATTCATGATGATTATACTATCAGCGATAATCATCCATGATTAATTCATAATAATCATGAATTATTATCATGAATAACAAATAAATGTCTATGAAGGGTGAAAGCCTTCCACTCGTGCCTCTTCATGCTTCAAAGAACATATTTATACAAGCCGATCGACTTACCAAATGCATAGTGAAGAATTGATATTTTATAAACTTAAATATATTCCGGTGGGGAAGACGCTCGACATAGAGCATACACGGTTACGATAGAAACCACTGGTGTAGGCATTTCATTTACATATCAGAGATGACATCTTAATTGTGGAGCATACACCATTATTGATATATTTGAAATGCCTCATATATAAAAGACTTTGCATATACAAATTTTAGAATATTAGAGATGACACATCTCTGCCTAAGATCTTATAGCCTCCTATAATTGCAACATAAATCACATTCAAAAGATCAAATACAACCATTTAGGGTATTGTGCATATATTACATTGTTATATCATAAAAAACCTCATATTATAAACTGGATTCTTGAAGCATATTGATGTTTTGCGTATGCATTTGGAATTATCAGTAATATAAATATCTTTGTGATCATCATTGCAATTACATTTACATTGCCTTATTTATTGCTTGGTGACTAATTGAATAAACATTTCAAGAAGGAATTATATAAATGAAGTAATATCTCAATTATAGTAAAAAGAGGACATTACAACTGGTATCAGAGCCAAACTTCCTAGAAAAAATGACCCATTTTGATTAAATAGTGAGGCATCCACATACAAACTTTAGATATCTGCAAGAAGAAATGAAGGAAGATTGGGAAAATAGAGAATTACAAAACAAAATTTCACCCTAAAGACTATATGGAAATAATTCTTCAACATCTCCCAACAAAATATTTTGATCCCCGAATGAGGAAAGAGCCAAAAAGACTTAAACTTCCACATTTTGATGGTGGGAGAAAAACACTAGCATGCTCATGGATCCAGAAGTAGATACTTACTTCCAATTAAATCTCATGATTGAGGAAGAAGCCATAAAATTTCCAAACTACATCTAGAGGGAGAAGCTCATGAGTGGAGGTTTCACATTTTGATAAATGCTAATCATTTTGAGATTATATCTTTTATGGAATTCACCGAGAAGATCATAGAAAGGTTCAACCCAAGGGATCCAAAAATTTACATTAAAGAGTTGGCACTATTATAGAAAACAAAAAAAGGTGGAAGACTATATCTAAGAATTCCAAAGAGTTTTGGTTTTTATAACAGACATCTCCTCACAAAGGCTGATTGCACTATTTATAGATGGACTAAAACAACCACTTAAAGGACGGATAAAGGAAACCTTGAAAAATTCCATCAAAAGGGCCCAAAACATAGATACCCAAAGTCAACTAGCAGTCACCAAAATTGAACAAACTATGAATACTAAGGGTAAATTGAGATATGTTTTATTTGCAAAAAGAGATGGGAGGCTAGTCAGGCTAGTCATAATTGCACAAGAAAAGGGAAAACACATTATGTTGAAGTTAGAAATTGCACACCTGAGGAGGATGATACCATTAGGAAGAAGGAAGCAACCAAAAATATTAGCAACTCAACTCGATAATCTCCACCATGTCCACTCCTAAGTTCAACTCATTCAGAGTAAGAGGACTCATACACGGGCAGAACATTACATTGCTTATTGATAGTGGAGAAACACATAATTTCATCAATCACACCTTGGTTACAAAACTCAAGATACCTACACAAACTCATGAAGGGTTTAAAGTAATGGTAGAAAATGGATATCATCTATATTGTACTACCTTAGTACCACAGTTGAAACTTATTATAAATGACCACACTATAAGTGATGACTTCTATATTATGGAACTAGGAGACATCGATTCCATCCTAGGAATCCAATGGATGACCTAAATTGGGAAATTTCAGAAAATTTTCAATCTATGGAATTTATATTCAAGGAGAAGGGAAAGAAAATCACCTTTCATGGGGTTTTAAGAGGACCCAAGGTAGTTTCAGCCAAGGGAATTGAAGGTATCTTTAGAAAATGAGGTGTAGCAAGGGAAACATAATGTGTAATAACATCTGAAATCAAAGGCAAAAACCCAAGGTATTTTCAAGATGAAGATATAAAATCCGTCCTTAATAAACATAACATTGTCTTTGGAGACATACCTCCAAGAAGGCCACCAGATAGAGGTTTGAACGCTCTATTGAACTGGAAGAAAGAACCAAACCCGTCATTATAACACCATACCAACACCCAAAGAAATTTAGAGATGAAATTGAGAAAAAATCAAGGAACAACTAGATATGGGTCACATAAGGCCATGTTCCAGTCCCTTCACATCATCTATTATATGGTCAAAAATTAAGACAAGACCTTAAGAATGTGCATAGATTACATAGAACTTAAAAAAATGACAATAAAGAACAAATATCTCATACCAATAATTTACGAATTGTTAGATGAATTACATTGGGTTGTTTACTTCTTCAAGATTGATCTACAATCAGGCTATCATCGAATAGGAGTAAAGGAACAAGACATGCACAAAACTTCTTTCTGCTACCACTATGGTCATTTTGAATTTCTAGTCATGCCTTTTGGACTCACAAATGTACCTGCCACTTTTCAGTCCTGCATGAACTACATATTATGGAAACACTTATGCAAATTCTTACTAGTCTTCTTTAATGATATTTTGATCTATAGTAAAACATGGGAAGATCACCTGAGACACATAGATGAAGTTCTTGACATAATGGAAAGTCACTCACAATTTCCAAAATAATCTAAGTGCAAGTTTGGAATGACTGAAATTATATATCTAGGTCATGTCATAAGTAAGGGAGGAGTACAAGTACACCAAGAAAAGATCCAATCCATACTTGGCTGGCCACCACCAAAAAATATATCATATTTGAGAAGATTCTATGAACTTTGTAGCTACTACCAAAGATTTGTAAAAGGATTCTCTCACATAGGGGCTCCCTTAACCGACCTAACAAAAAAGGGGGAATTGAATTGGAATAAAGAATAACAACTGTCATTTGAAAAGTTGAAAGAAACAATACAAGTCAATGCCCCATCCTTTCTCTTCCAGACTTCAACATGTCATTTTTATTAGAGTGTAATGCTTTAGGAACTGGGATAGGAGTTTTTATCATGTAAAATGGGCACCATATTTCCTTTAAAAGAAAGAAATGGAAAGACAATGAAAATCTCTATTCAACTTATGACAAAGAAATGTTGGCCTTCATTCACGCCCTCGCCAAATTTTGACAATACATAGTAAGGAGTGAGTTCATAGTCAGGACAGACCAAAACAGTCTCAAGTATTTTCTAAATAAAAAATATTTGAATGAAAGACAAAAAATGGATCACAAAAATACAAGCTTATGATTTTTATATGGAATATGTTAAGGGATAAAGGAATGTAGTGAAAGTGATACATTATCAAGGAAACTATCCCTATGTTGGCTAACCACCATCTGTAATGATTGGAAGACACATCTCCTAGCCGAGTACTCCAAAACTACTCACACACAAGAATTAATGGAAGGGAAAGGAAAGAAGATCAATATAAGGTACAAGATGGAGTCATTTACTACAATGACCAAATCTACTTGATACCATAATCTAAGATAAAGGAATGGGTACTCAAAGCATTTCAAAATAGTCCCTTTGTAGGTCACCTGAGGTACTAAAAGATATATAAGAAAGTGAGGGAAATATTCTTATGGAAAGATTCTCCAGCAAAACAAGGATGAACACTCATACCCATCTGGACTACTAGAACCTCTACCTATACTTGAACAAAAATGGGAGAGAATATCTATGGATTTTATCAGAGGACTTCCAAGGGCTCAAGGAAAAGATTGTATTTTTGTAGTAGAGGATAATCTAACCAAATATGCACACTTTTTTCTATTACCACATATTTCAATGCTTCATAGGTAGCTGAACTATTCTTAAAAGAAGTGTTTTTCTTGCATGGATACCTTGCACTATAATTAGTGACCAAGATTGAAATTTTATGAGTAATTTTTGGATAGAATTATTCAAGGTGATTAGAACCAAATTAAATCCCAGTACTATTTATCATTCTCAAACCGACGGTCATACCAAAATTGTGAACAAATGGGTGGAAGGATACCTTCACAATTACGTAGATGGACACCAAAAGTCTTGGGTCAAATGGTTACATCTTGGAGAATATTGTTATAACATAACACATCACATGTCCATGGGAATGGAACCATTCAAAGAAAATTATGGGTATAATCTCCACTCTTTCATAGACATCATCCCCGAGGAAAGAAAAGTCCTCGTTTCCAAATATTGGGTGTAAGAAAGCCAAGAGATTAAAAATCTTAAGGGAAGATTTTCACCAAGCCCAGAATCAACAAAAGATATATGCAGACAATAAAAGGATCGAGAGAAGTTTAGAAGTAGGAGACATGGTTTACTTCCATTTGCAACCATACAGACAATCAACATTGAAAAAGAGTGGTGCTGAAAAGTTACAACCTCGATTTTATGGTCCATATAAAATAACTAAGAAAATTGGGGAAGTAGCATATGCTATAAATCTTCCCCGAAGAAAGTAAAATTCATAATGTCTTCCATGTGTCCTGTCTCAAAAAGGCATTGGAAAATCATGAAAAGATCTCTCCTATCCTCCCTCCATTTAATGATGGCAGGAAATTAATCCCCTGATGTTAGAGAATTATCAACATGAGAGAGAGGAAACTAAGGAACATAGATACTAAGGAATAACTTGTAAAATGGAAAGATTTTCCATAAGAAGATGTCGCATGGGAGAATGAGAAAATTCTCCTGCACCCAAATCTAAGGTTTCTTGTGGGAAAGAAACATTAAACGGGGGTGAATTTGAAGTTGATGCTTTCAAATGGTGTTTTCATTGATGTCAACATACTTATATATATCTCATCTTCTAAATGTATTGGTTACTATTATTAAGGACAAACTATATCGGTTGGAGTATCTTGCTGTATAGTCAGAAAATGGAAGCACTTCCATTATAGACTGCTTTATCCCTCCTAGTAAGTGGTTTGGGGTCATGTCAAGTGAATTGAATGGTTCTCTGACTTAGATCTAGCTTTCCCCCTATTCTGCCCCATTTCCCACTTCTCTCCGATCTATTTCTGGCATCCTAAACTACAAACCTGAGATTTTTGACCTCAGGGTCAAAATTGACCTTTATGGGTCAAGGTCGATCTGGAACTTGACCTAGGTCAAGGTTTACCTCAACCCTGAACTATGTCAAAATTGACCTTGATTCTGACCTAGGGTCCAGATTTCATGTTTCTGGGGTTTCCGGATGTCGGGCTTCGAAAAGATTTAATTCCCGCTTCCGGGTCGGCTGTTTCGGTCTTCAGGGCAACAACTCTTGAAATTATATTTAATATAGGTGCACTTATAGGGATATAGGTCTAATTGGAATTTAATTCTCCTATGTAGGCCTCTCTAGAAGATTGTGACCTAGATTCATATATAAGGAAGCCTTGTCCTCTCATTTTCTCTAAGACTTGGAACCATAAATCATCAACCAAGCAAGAAAGATCAAAGTGAAATATAAGTTTGAAGAGAAAGATAAGAAGAAATTATCTACTCTCAAGAATCAAAGCACCTTCAAACATTCAATTCATCAAGGAGATCCATTGGTAGCCATTGAATGATTCAAGCTCTATGGAGCCCTCTTGTTGAAGATTCCTCCATCCACATTCCTCCAAGCCTCTTCCAATTCAAAGATCCATTCAATATTGGTTTTGAAGATCTACGAGGAATTGATTTGAGACATCCTACATTCGACATTCTTTTGGAGCATACATACTTGTGGATCCAAGGATTTGAATCCGCCACAAGGATTTCTATACAAGCAAGGTGAATTTGATCATTTACTTTGTTTACTTATGCAATTTCAATTCAATTATAAGGTTGATTCCAAAACTGGGGTTTGACCAAGGAAAGCCCCTCCCCCCAAAAAAATAAACCATTTTTCTTGCAGGGACAGGTTTGGAAAATCAAATTGGAGTGCAGATTCAGATACCCTTTTCGGCAAACTGTCACGATCTGAAAATAGATTTTCCGTTGGACTGTGCAGGTCAGAATCAAAAATTCTGGGTCACAATCAAAACTTTTGGGTCAAAAGCAACATTCATTTCTAGGTCAGAATCAACATTCTATTTTGGGTCAGAATCAGAAATTTTGGGTCAAAGGTGACATTCACTTTTGGGTCAAAATTAGACCTGAGTCAGATTCGGAAAAGATTTCTGGGTTTTGTTTGTCTCTATGTTTCTGTTCCAAATCTAGTTGTAAAATATCCAAAAACTCAGTGCAAACACCTGAAAAAAAAATTCTTATGATCTGTTGCATTTTGAGGTTAGTACTTTTCTTCAATTCATTTCAATTAAAGTTTTAATCTTCCTAAATCTATTACACACTCTCTTCTATAAAATGGAAGTTAGGTTTTTCCTCTTTATCCCTATCCTTAATAGGTTGATTCATTTATGCATTGATCCTTTCTATGGGGTTAATCAATTTGGATCTTCCCTTTATGAAATTTGGGATTAAGAGGACAATCTTACCTTCTCTTCTATCTCAACAATACATTCAATTACTACCCCACATCATTATTTAATCTTACATTCTAAATAAACCATGCCAATTTTATTCTCTACATATACATTATAAATATTTATCTGTTACATTTTGGTAAAACCGTGATAGACAACTCTTTCTTTTTGGTGTTAGATTTACATTTTTATGTTAGATCTTTCATGCATAATAGATTATATTTCTTTTATGTTCTTGCATTTACATTTCAAAAAATTAAAATCAAAATCTTGTGTTTCCTAAATTAGTTCATTTGCATTGCATTGGTGCATGAGCTTTACTACTTCTAGTCCTACTTATAGTATCCCGGTTAGAAGAAGCCATAGAATTATGGGTTCCTTTGATCCTGAGTCTTTCTCTCCTTTCCTTAGGATCCCAAATGACAATTTGACCACTCATGATTCTAATCCTTCTACATATCATAACTCTTCTCACTCATCTCATGACGAGGATGATGCTTTAAGTGTTCCTCCTGAACAAGTCCAAAAACTTTCAACCAAACTTGATAAAATGGGAAATTGGCTTATTCAAAAAAACCATAATCAAGATTCAATCCAAGCTATAGAGGCTCTTAAGAAATTTCTTTGTGATAGTGATCAAGGTGTTAATCTCTTGCGTGGTATCACTCATCTTGTGCATTTGAATGTTAAACCTTTAGCTCAAGAGGCTCAAGATCTAGGATTCACTCCTCCTATCACTAGTGGGGAACCTTCTTCCATTACTTTACCTAGAATTCCTACTTACACTCCTCCTTTAATGACTACATCTCTTCCAATTCCATCTATTCATGTGAGTGTTCCACCGGTGTCTCTACCTACCTCACTACATTCTTACCATAGCGTTCCTTTTTCTTATTCTAATCCTCTTCCAACTATTGTTTGAAGTGTTCCACTGGTTGTGTCTTCCATTCCTGCCACTTCCTACCCTTTTCCTAGTATTCCTAGTTTTTCTATGCCACCTATTTCTTCTAATGATTCTACAATTATTAGTTTGGCTTAAACGGTGTCACATTTACAACAAAAACTTGCATCCTTAACCTAATCCAAGTTTAGTATCCCCACATGTGACATGGGTAGTCCTTTATCCTTAGACATTATTTGTGCTACTGTCCCTCAACAAGATGATATGCCTCATCTTGAGAATTACAATGGTAAGGGAGATCATGTTACTCATGTTAAAACATTTCAAATCCTTTGTAGTGATTATGCTCATGACCATAGGATTTTAGCCAATTTTTTTGCTAGAACTTTTCGTGATAAGGCCTTGCAATGGTATTGTTCTTTACCTCCTTATTCTATTGATTCTTTTCCTAAAATTTCTAATACCTTTATCTAACAATTTCAAAATAACATTGGTCCACAAGTTTCCTTGATTGATTTAATTCATTGTAAACAAAACACTAAGGAAAAATTGACTGATTTTATTGGCAGATTTAAGCATTTGTATGCTCAGATTTCTTATCCTATTCCTGATATTGATATTCAACATATGTTTATTTCAAATTTGCAAAAGAATATTAGAGATAAGATTCTGCTTACTGAATTTACCTCTTTTCAACAACTTTGTGCAGCACTTCATAATTATCAATTACAAGTGAGTCAATTTGAGAGCAACACTCCAATGGCTCCTAGTCCAGTTGATAAGAGTGATGCTACTCCTAATCCTAATAAGTTTCAGAAACCTAACAACTATGTCAAGATAAATAAATAGGTCAATGCAGTCATTGATCAAGTTGTTGTTCCATCCAACAATGCTACTTCTGCATCCACTGCTTTCCATATGAATCATACATTTACTCCTCTCTCTGAATCTTTACATTCTATTATGAGTAGGTTGTTAAGTTCTAATATGATTACCTTGCCTCCTATTTGACTTCTTCTCCCTACTATGATGGCATAAAAATCCTTTAATCCTAAATATTTTTGTCAATACCATTGACATAATGGCCATGATATTAAAAAATGATATTCTCTAAAGCATAAGGTTCAAGACTTAATTGATTCTAATGCTTTATCCGTTGATAATTTTGATGGTAGTGGGAACAAATCTGTCTCTCCTCCTAATCAAAACCTTCAAATTTATACAAATCCTTTACCTACACATGATACTAATACCATTTCTCAACCATCTTCAGTGGATATTGTTTACGATTTGAAGATGGATGATCTCAATCACATTGTTCATCATGTGGAGAGTGCTATTTCATCTCACCCTACTATTCAAGATCCTTCACCTCCACTTCAACTTCAACTTCTACCTAAACCTCAGAAACAAACTAAGGATAAATGACCTAGGGAACTCTCAATCACCTTTGATGATTCTGATACTATTAAGGTTCCCGATGGTCCCTTTTATATTTATTCTAGGATTGCTAAGATAGCTATGCGTGGTATTCTTGTTGATCCCACATCTTTAATAAATGTCATTACTGAGGAATTTTTTTTTATGAAAAATCTACAACGTGATTGTTATGATACATCTGATGCATGGATCCAAACTTGTAATGGTTTTCTCCATCCTTCACTTGGTTCTATTAAATTGCATGTTGAACTTTGTGGTAAAGTTGTAGATACTACCTTCATTATCATTCCTATTTCTTATCAGTTTCATGTCAAATTTGGTTTGCCTTGGTTAACTGCCATGCATGTCATTGCTTCTCCTATTCATAACTGTATTAAGTTCATTTATAATGGAGAAGTGAAAATGATTAATCACAGTTTGTATCATCCTTCTAGGCCTATAGATTGTGCTACTCTTGATTTCTTTTGGTCTTCATTACCTAATTCATGTCCTCATCACCCTGATAACCTATTTCGCTCATATCAAGCCTATAAACATCGCAAGATTTTTTAGTTAAGCATGCCTCAAATAGATCTTAACCATGGTCTTTTGCCCACTCCTTCTATACCTTCTCTATCCATTACTTCTAGCTCTATTAATCAACCTCCAAGTGTCACTTCTTAGCCTACTGAAAATCCTCCTCTCGAGCCCGTGAAAGAACCAGTTGTTCCTCCTACTTCTCAACATGTTTCAAACAAAGTGAAGGGTAACCGATCTACTAATGAACATTGTAATAAGTGTAGGGCTAATGCTAGGGCCCTTGCCTCTGTTCTTTGAAATTCTTTACCTTCTTTTGACCAGCTTATGCCTGATGTGTTGGAGGAAGTTAATGCTCATAATGATGTTAAGATGAATGATTATTATGATTCTATTCACATCTTAGATGCTATTTTAATTAATCTTGATGAGGAAGATACTCTTGATGATCCTATCAATCTTAGTGATGAATATGAGACCATCAATATTGATAGTGATTTACCTCATATGGTTTCAAATCAATTTATAATTACACCTAGTATCAAACATCATGATTCTCAAGAGGATCCTTGTTTGGAAATGGCTATTATTCCTAATATGTTGGATATAGTCCCTCTTGTGATTTTCCCACCTTCCCTAAATGATATAAACCAAGATAGGGAGAGTAGGTGATGCTCTTGTTTGGATTGTCCTTCATGGTAGCCCTTCCTGTGTTTTCTTGTTGTATTGTGCTTCTCCTGTGATATGTTTGCTAAATGTTTGTTATATTCTTTTATACGACCCTTGTTACTTTGTTGGTGCAAGGTGATAAAGGAATCAAGCCTTTTGTACAATTCCTCTATATGTATCTCTACTCTTCTATATGTTGTTTACATGTTATGTTTTACTAGTGCTATTGTTCGTAAATGTTTTCCTTGTGTAGTCTGCTTGGATCTACGACATGGTAGCACTAATTCTTTTTGGTCTCCATGTTGTGGTCTGAAAAGACTCTTCTTTGTAACTCTTGTGTTTTCTTTCCTCCATTGTGATTTTGGTTCTACTTTCTTTGGGGAATGATGTCAATTCATTTGCAATAATATCATATCTATATATACATATTATCTTATTATTATACTGACCCCACAGAAGGTAGATCCCTTCTATGTTCTTTGTATGTTTATGTGGTATTTCCCTTTATTTGTCTTCGTTTGGGGGCATCTCGTAGTGGAAACGTAATCAGTAGAGTTGTTTATGTTTCTGTTAAAGCCATTTCTCCTGTTAAAGTGTTAGCAAAGACTCTAACGTGGGGTCATACACTCTACTCACTTTTTGTACACACACACTTTCAAAATATTTTTAAACTTAAAAATTTTTCCCTTTATGGATTAAAGACTAATCCTTAAGGCATTGATTTTTACCTTATAGGATCTCGTGATTCCTCTAGTTTAAATTTATACAGATCTCTTGATCCCTCCAGTTTCAATTTACAATGTTTTTGATCCCTTAAGGTCGAAAGGTGTCCTTAAGACCAGATCTCCCTGATGGGTTGAATATTGAGTAGCCACATTCACTAGGAGGTTTGAGGCCATCTTTCCATTTGTATTGTTTCCTTGTGTGGTTTACAATGGGAAATAAGTTCTCTTTGGGAGAGGTAATCACACCCTCTCTCTTTTTCTCTTTAACTAGTGGTATCTCTCTTATCATGATATTAGGGTTGATAAAGAATTATGTTCCTAGGGGCTTGAGGATTCCTTTTTCCCTTTTGATTTCAATAAGATTATCTTTTCTTCATGATCTCCTTTACCAAGAGTTTGCATCGAGTCCGCACTCTTACTAAAGTAGGGGCTAAATGTATAGTCATAAAATGGAAGCACTTCCATTGTAGACTGGTTTATCCCTTCGAGTAAGTGGTTTTGTGTCATTTCAAGTGCCTTGAATGGGTCTCTAACTTGGATCTAGCTTTCCCCCCTGTTCTGCCCCATTTCCCACTTCTCTTCGGCCTATTTCTGACATCCTAAACTGCAAACCTGAGATTTATGAGCTCAGAGTCAAAATTGACCTTTCTAGGTCAAGGTTGACCTCGACCCTGACCTAGGTCAGAATCGACCTCGATTCTAACCCATAGTCTAGATTTCATGTTTCCATGGTTTTCGGATGTTGGGCTTCAGAAAGATTTAATTTTCGCTTTTGGGTCGGCTATTTTTCATCTTCGGGGAAACAACTCTTGAAATTATAATTACTATAGGTCCACTTCTATGGATATAGGTCTAATTGGGATTTAATTATCCTATGTAGGCCTTTCTATAATATTGTACCCTAGATTCATATATAAGGAACCCTTCTCCTCTCATTTTCTCTAAGACTTCGAACCATAAATCATCAACCAAGAAAGAATGATCAAAGTGAAATCTAAGTGTGAAGAGAAAGGTAAGAAGAAATTATCTACTCTCAAGGATTAAAGCATTCAAGCACCTTCAAGAATTCAATTCATTAAGGAGATCCATTAGTAGCCATTGAAGGATTCAAGCTCTATGGAGCCCTAAAGATCCATTCAAGATTGGTGTTGAAGATCTAAAAGAAATTGATTTGAGACATCCTACATCTGATTCTACATTCCACATTATTTTGGAGCATAAATAGTTGTGGATCCAAGGATTCGAATCCACCAAAAGGATTTCTATACAAGCAAGGTGAATTTATTCATTTACTTTATTTACTTATGCAATTTCAATTCAATTATAAGGTTAATTCCAAAACTGGGGTTTGACAAGGGAAAACCCCAACCCCCAACAAATAAACCATTTTTCTTGCAGGGATAGGTTCAAAATAGTGAATTGGAGTGCATATTCAGATACCCTTTTCAGAAAACTGTCAGGATCCAAAATTTTTTTTTTTATCAGACTATGCAGGTCAGAATAAAAAATTCTAGGTCACAATTGGAACTTTTGGGTCAAAAGTGACATTCATTTCTAGGTGAGAATCGACATTTTGTTCTTGGTCAGAATAAATTTTTTTGGGTCAAAGGTGACATTCACTTCTGGGTCAAAATCAGACCTGGGTTAGATTCAGAAAAGGTTTCTAGGTTTTCTTCGTCTTTGTGTTTCTGTTCCAGATCTGGTTGCAGAATTTCTAGAAACTCGGTGCAGACACCCGAAAAGAGAATTCTTCAGATCTGTTGCATTTTGAGGTTAGTACTTTTCTTCAATTCATTTCAATTAAAGTTTTAATCTTCCTAATCTATTACACACACTCTTCTATAAAATGGAAGTTATGGTTTTTCTCTATATCCCTATCCTTAATAGGTTGATTCATTTATGCATTGATCCTTTCTTTGGGGTTAATCAATTTGGATCTTCCCTTTATGAAATTTGGGATTAAGAGGACAATCTTACCTTCTCCTTTATCTCAATAATACATTCAATTACTACCCCACATCATTATTTAATTTACATTCTAAATAAACCACACCAATTTTATCCTCTACATATACATTATAAATATTTATCTTTTACACTTGCGTATCGGTTGAAGTGCTTGGCATGTTCACCAATGGATTCTATGACAAACTTACCCAGAAATTCCTTCAACATTTCATTCATCAACCTAATGAAAACTTGGTGCATTAGACAAACCAAAAGGCATTACTAACTACTCATACAAACCTTCATTAGTATCAGTTCAAGTGCTTGGAATGTTCAGCAATGGATTCTAGTCCCTGGAATCTACATTGTGGTATATTATATGCTCGATCCTACGGGGATGTGTTTTTCATCCCATATTTTGTGATTGTAATATGCTGATCATAACCGTTCAAACCGTGTACCTTGGAGAAGGTGTGGTGTAGTGTGCCATGTTGTATTGATTGTTGTGGTCCTCTTTTCATTCCTTCCTATTGTGGGAGTGTTGTTGGTGTGACCTATTTCAAATGGTGTGGTTGACTTTTTGGATCTCATGGTGTTGTATAGGTAAGGCATGAACATTAGCAAGTGTGAGATGCATATGAATGTACAATTGTATGTATGTGTGGCATATCTGTGAAGCATATGTGAAGTGAATAAAAATTCATGTGAAGGAGATCTATGTTTGTGAAGAATAGTTTGTATATCTCAAAGGTGGATTCTATTCATTTTCATATCTTCTGGTAGTGATTCCTTGTGTATTGGCAATGAGCCTCTTTGTCAGCAATGAGATGACTAACAGTGAGCCTTCTTACAGTGAGCCTTTATATCAAATCACCTTTCAGTTTCACCCTAACAAGTGTTTTATTTTTCATGAGAATTAGTTTCTTTGTAGTTTTATCCATCTTGGGGTTTTCATGTAAAATGATCTAGTGTTCTTTGTTTTATTGTTCTTGCACATTTCATGTTTATATTTTTTGTGGATTTTTAATGTGCTAAAATGACAAATCTTAAGTTGTTATTGGAAATTTTTAAGTGTTATCCAATAGAGAGAAAGTTTTGTAAATTTGTGTGGGAATAACTAATTCCCCCACTCTCAATTATTCATCATGTTCAATAAGGGTGACTGCCATAACCCTTACCCAAAATTCATCCCTTTCCTATATTATCATACCATCATTACCATATCATTACACATACATCCTTGACATATTGCATAAGCACCATATTCACACACACACACACACACACACACACACACACACACACACACACACACACACACACACACACACACACACACACACACACACACACACACACACACACACACATGTTTGATAATAAAGATGATGAGAGTATGCATCATCAAGACTGATATTACCATACATCACCATGATCAGGCATCACTTCTGATTCATGGACCAGAATATACATATTATTTTATATCATTCTAGCTCATGGTATTTCTGGGCTAGTTAAATAATTATAATCATGCAGTCAATTATATTCAAGCCATCGACATTACTGGGCTTGCATTATCAATTGTATTTTATGATTCATGATGATTATGTTGTCATCAATAATCATCTAAGATTAATTTATAATAATCATGAATGATTATCATGATTAACAAATAAATGGGTATAAAGGGTGATGAAATTCCACCTGTGCCTCCTCATGCTTCAAAGAACATATTTATACAAGTTGATTGGCTCACCAAATGCATAGTGAAGAATTGATATTTTATAAACTTATATATTCCCATAGGGAAGACGCTTGACTTAGAGAATAGAAGGTTGCGATAGAAACCACTGGTGCATGAATTTGATTTACATATCAGAGAAAACATCTTAATTGTGGAACATACACCATTATTGATATATCAGAGATGGCTCATATTTAAGAGACTTTACATATACAAATCCAGAATATCATGTTGATGACAATTATTCAATTGTGTATTTTCATTGACGTTTACACAAATATAGTGATGTCTACACAAATTTATAATCTCATCCAAACACAATCAGTATATGCCAAGATCTCTCGGGCATTGAACAAGACGAAAGTGAATTTCAGTTCTAACTGAGGTCACTCAGGAATTACAGTATTGGTCGGGCATTGAAGGATTTGAGTATTAACCGAGTTACTGTTTTAGTGTCAGTCGACTAAAAATAGTTTACATTTGATGGTTAATTGGTTATATGCAGTCGAAAGCCTTAAGTTTTATTATTTATTTGAAAGGTTGTTCAATCCGACTTGACAAGGCTTATCATATATATATAAGGTAAGTGTGGATTTAATGTTTGCAATTGAGTAAGTTTATGATATGAAGAGTGAAGGTGAAATCAGATGGGATTCTGATTAAGGACAGAACATACAGAGCTACAATAGAATATTCGGTCAGTAAGGATCAAGTTTTAAAGACAGAAACAGAGATTTGAATCAACAAAGACAATTGCTTCATCAAACAGGTCAATCCATTGTTAGTCTCTAACAATTGTAGCAGTGAACCAAAATCTCTTAACATAGTAGACTTAAAACATTTTTTTGTAAATCCTCTCACAAGGTGACATTTATACATTGAAGTGTTTGAAGACCTCTCACAAGGCTACTCCTTACAGGGTGATTAAATACTCTAACAGGGTCACACCTAATAGTGTGTATTGTAACCTTTAACAAGGTTGGATCCTAGTAGGGCTCACTACAGAAGAGAGAAAGATAGTAACTAGTTGCAATTGGTGGTTTTTCCCATATTGGGTTTCCACATTAAATCTTGGTGTTATATATGTACATGTTATTTTCTTTATGATTTATATTTCTGCAATGATTTACTAAAGAATAATCATAGTTAATATCTTAAGATTTTCTATGTTAATTGAGTAATAGTAGAATATCTGTGTTAACCAAGAAATAGTGATAAGTTTGTTTACGACATCTAAGGGACTTGGACTTGTTTTTGTGGTAACTAATTCACCCCTCCCCTCTTAGTTACTCAACTCATTTCCAACAATTGGTATCAGAGTTGTTGGTGCTTTCAAGAAAGGTCTCAATGTCTAAGCTAAATATTAGAGATGTCTTACAAAAAGGAGATCCCCAAGATTAACAAAGACAACTTCACTACATGGCAAGATTTGATGAGGCTACATCTATGTACTATTGGAGACACTGGTTTGAAATTCCTAGATCACAAGTATGTGGAATGACCAAGACCTATGTCTGTGGAAAAAATGATGAACATGAAGAATCATAACATAATGATGATTGATATTGCTTCTTCACTCAGCTATGCCGAATTTGATGAAGTCAAGGAATTCCCTACTGCCTATGATATTTGGAAGAAACTACATGATATAAATGGAGGAGATGACAATGTAAAGAGAGCCAAAGAAAAAATTCTCAAAGGTTAGTTTGATCAGATGAAATGAAAGAAGGAGAAGACATTACAAAATATAGTGAAAGAATTAAGAAAAGTGTTAGTGCCATCAGAACTTCCGGTGGAACAATTGAAGAGAAAACAATGGTTAGTAAGGTATTGAGAACTTTACTTACTATTTATGCAATTAGAGTTTTAGCTATTCAAGAGATGAGGTGGACTAATGACATAACTCTAGATGCATTGGTTGGAAGGCTAACAACTTTTGAGATGGACAACTTTGACAATTATTCTCCTAATCCTAGCAGTTTTGAGTCTGCATTCAAAGCTAAATTAAACCTTGGTAAGATGGATAGAAACTCAAAAGGAAAACAGATTGACAATGATAGTGATGATGATTCTGATGATGAAGATCTGGAAATCATTGAAGCATTACTTGCAAAGAGAGCTGCCAAAGGAAAGTACAAAGGAAGAATAGCATTGATTTGCTTTTCATGTAATGAGGTTGGTCACATTGCTGCTAAATGTCCAAAAAAAGAAGACAAAGATGAGAAAAATTTCAACAAGTACAAAGGCAAGAAAGATTTCAACAAGTACACAATCTGCAAGGACAAAGGTAAGAAATCTTGTTATATTCCAAAAGATTATGATAGTGATGAAGATGAAGATGAAATGGTTTACATTGCTATTAAGGATGAGTTAGACAATAAAGATAACAAACAGACAACACTATACTCTCATATTAGCAAGAATGACACTTGGATAATTGATAGTAGTTGTTCTCATCACATGGCTAGTGATAAAACCAAATTTGAACATCTTGAGCACTATGATGGTGGGAGTGTTAGTTTTGGGAATGATGAACCTTTCTATGTGAAAGGTAAAGGTTATATTGCTCTAACAAAAGGAATCAAATGTGATAATTCTTATTGGGTTGAAGGACTAAGGCGTAATCTACTAAGTGTGGCACAACTAAATAACATTGGTTTCAAGGTAGAATTCATGAATGGTAAGGCCAAGCTCCTAGATGGTAAGGGAGACCAAGTTGGAATTGGCAGGCAAACAAAAGGTAATCTATTCTATCTTGATCTCACTGAAAGTTCATGTTTTATTTCAGAAGTAGAAGAAAGTTGGTTATGGCATAAAAGGTTATGTCATGTGAACTTTGACAACTTGGTCAACATAAGAAAGATCAAAAGAGTAAGACGTATTCCTATTCTGAAGTAACCTGAATTGGCAATATGCAAACAATGTCAAATTGGGAAGATGGGAAAGACTAGTTTCAAGACCAAGAATTACAATACAAAAGAAGTCTTGGAGTTAGTGCATACTGATTTGTGTGGACCAATCATAAAAAAAGTTACATAGGTGAGAATTATTTCATTCTCTTTGTTGATGATCATTCTAGAATGATGACTGCTATGTTTCTCAAAGAAAAATCAAAAGCTTTTCAGAAGTTTAAGTGGTACCTTGCCAGAGTTGAGAAAGAAATAGGAAAGAAACTTAAATGCTTAAGATCTAACAGAGGAGGTGAATTCATTTCTAATGAGTTCAATGAAAAGTATCTGCCCTAGGTACACAATAGCAGAATGGGATAGTAGAAAGAAGAAATAGATCTATTATGAATTGTACAAGAACCTTGATGATTGGAAAGAATGTTGCTACCAAATACTGGAAGGAAGCCATAAGCACTGCAATTCACACCTTGAACAAAGTTCAATTGAATAAAGGTACTGATTAGACACCTTTTGAACTATGGTATGGCTATAAACCTAATGTTCATTATTTCAAAGTATTTGGAAGTAAATGTTACTTCTTTAAGGAAGCAAGAACTGGAAAATTTGATGTAAAAGGTGATGAAGGTATATGCCTAGGATACTCCTGTAAAAGAAAAGCATATAAATGTGTGAACCTTGCTACCCAAAATTCATAGAGAGTGTACATGTAAAGATTTATGAGTTTGTAGAGAGAAGTGAAGAACAGTGTAGTAAGAAGCCTGAGGACTACAACTTTTTTTTGTATATTATGAACCTGATACTATACCTAAGACATAAGAAATGGTGATTGGACAACAACCTTGTCAACCTTTGAATTCATCTGCACAAATCTTGTTGCAACTTGTGCAACCTGGGCTTCTAGCTAAATAAACCAAATCACAGAGAAAGGGAACTGAGTTGTAGACAGAGGCACCCGAGTCTTAGACAGAGGCACTCGAGTCTCAGACAATGGAACCCAAGTACCAATTGGAAGAGCATAACAGAACATTTGAACATCGTGAACCAAGTGGATCAAGCCCAAAATCAAAGAGGAAGGAACCTGTACTTGCAAAATATGTCAGAAGGCATCATGAACCTGAACAAATAATTGGAGACCACAATAGTAGAGTTGGCACCTTTTTTTGATGAAAATTGGTCGAATGTTCTGCCCGAATTGGTCGAATGTTCCAAAAATGATCGTGTCACTAGTTTTATAGTCAAAATTTTGACACATCATTTTTAAGGTCGAATGTTCTACACCAATCTTGGTCTGAATTGACATCTGTAAGAAGCAAGTTTATTCATCAAACTTGTGACCAATGTCGGTCAAAATTTTTGGCCCATCCAACCAGGATGCCAAACCCATGAAGCTAAATTTTGACCAATGTCGGTCAAAATGTTTGACCCATCTGACCAGGATGTCAAACCCACGATGGTAAATTTAAACACCGAATGGTCAATATATAGACAACTCTTGGTGAGGGTTTCGACCAAAGTTAGTCAAAATTTTGACCAATATGGAATTTTAAAAGAAAACACCTGAAGATAAATATCGGGAGTAATCACCAACGACATCTTGGTCGGTGATTAGTCTAGATATTTATCTTTAGGTATTAATTTTCATTAATATATATACCTGAATTTCTCTTTCTTTTCTCTGTATCATATTCTCGTTGCCTCTGTATTTCCTGCACCTATATATACGGCTATACAAGTAGAGGCATGATATAAAATTCATATTTTATTACATACAAGATCGTAAGATAAGCTACATCAATAACTTAGATAAATCAATCATAAAGTATTTAAAAATAGTTTCGTAAAAAGATGCAAAATATGTAAAATAGTGGTACAAGACCTCAGGGCCAGACCTAATGCCTCAGGGGCTCATCATAGATGGCCTTTCCTACGTAACTCATAGAGACATAGTAGTTCAGGTTTAACTTTAAAACCAATCTTTAAAGGATGGTAGAAGTGTCAAGCCTCTTTATCTAAAGGGTATCAATGGCATTTCTCTCTTTACTGGAATCGAGGGTGCATAAGTTGCCCTGCATAGTTTGGGTATAGCACTCAATTTCTATACCAAATCGATGCAGGGAAACCTTCTACACCCCTTATTCGATTGAAGATAGAGGACATTGATCCTCTTTTGATAAAGATTCTTCAAGAAAGATGGATGGTATCCTACCATTTCTACCTGAAAAGCATTACCAAGGGAAAAAGAGACCATAATTGTACCATTGAATTGTTAGCCTAAATTTGCACATTTGCAATCTAACAATCATACATATAAAAAATTGCATAAATGTACATCTTTTCCATATTTTTTTATTTAGAAGATGGTAAAAATACCTTGCTATTGCATTCATACTATCAGAAAATTGTATTCTAAGTATTGATCATGTTTTGAAATTCAAAATTCTAATTGATCATTACATTGTGCATTCAAACTAAATATAGTATGGATATAGGTTTCATGTTACATCTTTTGGATTCAAAACTTAGCAGTAATTACAGAGAGAAAAGCATGACTATAGCATGAGTAGGGGTCCATGCATTGCCTTGTATGGTGAAATATCTACATTTGGTGCTGATTGTCTTCCTTGTCCAGTCTTCATGGTTTTTTCTATCCATCCTTTAGTCAGCCCTACATATTAGGTCTAGGGTCCTGTCCTACATCACGAAGAGAAAAGAGATGTTAGATCCAATTGGATCTAAGCAATACATGAACCACAAAACAACATACATCAATCAGGTTTTCAAAAGCTGAATATTTACTGATAACATCAATATGATAGCAAGATATACCTTAGCATCAACTGAATAAATAATATCAAACAGACATATCCTTATGAAACCTTTCATTACATATGGTTATTAGTCTGCATTTTTAAAAAAGTATTTTTGTTTTTAGAACCAGAAGAATTTGAATTAAAGGGATTTACGTCTTGAATCTGAGAAGAACTTTCTTTAGAATGACATCAACTTGTTAAGTTAACAAACACAAATAAATCAAACAACATTCATGAATGAGTGTCATCTTGAATGACACTCGCCCACAAACATTAATTGGCTTATGTTGTTTGCTGACCTAACAAGTTGATCAGTGATGTGTGTGCAATAGGTGAACAAATAACTAAATGCAGATAACAAAAGAAATGCAGTGAGTGTCACGAGCCCATGCTCGAACCTCATTGGATTAAGTATGCAAGAGTTCATAAGTTTAGGAAAGAAAAGAAGACATAACAGAGTAATAGTAATGTTGTTACAAACTAGAGTGCATATGCAAAAGAGTTAAATGTATTGTTATCAAAATGGAAACTTCATACACATGGTTTATACATTATTGACAGCACACAAGTACTTCATCTCAGTACTGTTCTGGACATTATCATCTTTAAAAAAGAAGAATACAATGATATTATCAGCTATAATATGCATGATGATAGCCTATGTTCAAGAAAACAAAGGTACATATACAATGAAAGTATCATTTCCAAATACTATTGATATTCAACAAAAGAGATCAGAATTCAGCAAAACAGTATATTATTTAGAAGGGGATAAGTTTGGCACTGTTATTGATCAAAATTGAGGTTCAAATAAATACAGTAAATAGTAGTAACATTCTTCATGTTTAAAGGACAAATGCTGTATTTCAAAGTGCATATTAAAATAAGCAGAGACATTATTGGGTGTTGTCATTTCACATGATCAGATGATTAATACAAGGATAGTGCATGTATGATAGTAGTGTTTTGTCATTGAAGGAGTATGCATGTGTAAAGAACTGCATAAATAGTGTTGCTATTTTGCATATTCACCATACAGTGTATGTGCGGGTATTGAAATGCTATGGTTGCATACTATTGTGCATGGTCACGTAGCAGTATATGCTGGGAAGAATATGCATATATAGAAATAAAATGGAATAACAGTGTGTTTACATGTTGTTAACTTCTATTATCTGCACAATGAAACTACATATTTAAAGTATTCAGATAGTGGTCCATACAGACAAGAGGTAATGACAACCTACAACAAACAACATTGTCTCTATAAAAGACAAAGACCATAGACAACATAAAGATGGAGTTAACACAAGGTAAAAGCTACAAAAGTTCAATAGAATGCAGAGAAGGTCCATCAAATATAGACACCCATAGCAGCCGACAGATTCCTTATCTATGAACAACATCCATCAAAATACCTAAATGTCAGTCTATTCTAAATACACAAAAGCTTATCTAACATTGAAAGCTATGGAGTATAAAACTATATTCAAACCAAAAGAAGACAGAAAGATAGCATAAGAGGGTAAGAGTTACTTATCGGGAGTTGAACATGTCAAAGCGTGGTGGAATCCAAAAACAATGCAAAATGTCATAGCATGTGGGATAAGATTCCAGTCAAAATGTAGAGTTTACAAAGAGAGCCCGCGTTTTGTATGGCATACATGAGGTTGATGAAGAAGATCCCGCGTTTTGTATGGTGGGAAGACCTAGTTAAAGATGTTGTGGCATTCTCAGTATAGCCTGATTTCATGCTATAACAACAAGTGATTCCAGATTACAATTAGGGCCCGCGGGTAAGACTCAAAAGTCAAACTCAAACATGATTAGTCGATTCTAGCAAAGAACCCAAGGCTCTCTATTTGCAAAATGGTGAACTCCATGCTCACGCATCAAACATAGAAAAGCACAAGAAGATAGTAGTGTGGCGGCTCTAAATAGTTAGGGCTTTCAAATAACCATAAACTTCTTTCCCAAAACATGGAAATGAAATGAAAGATAATACCTATGTCAAAATAGAGGGAAATTTGGAGCCCATCAAAGTACCAAGCAATTAATGCCTTTAATAACTGCAGCTGCAAAGATGAGCTCTCCTAGTGCCATGATGTGGAGGAAGATATTTATCAAACACTGGTCATGTTGACCATGGTTATAGTGTCAGGTTGGCCAGGTGTCTTGGCTATGTACTATGGTCGGTTTTGATGAGTTCCGGTAATGTGTTATATACTATGGTGTCAGATAAGTCATAGGAGTTGGAGTTTTTATGTAAATATGGGAAGAATTTATGCATTTGGAGCTATGCATTTTGATGGTTCTTTGAATATATTTTGTCATAGGTTGGTGCACTTTAGAAAAGGATGTAAAATCTTTAATTGCCAACTCTAGGGGAGCAATATAGTTGGGCTTTTACTTTATTATTGGAGGGCTATCTCATTTTTGAAATGAGCCTTTGGGGGGCTAGATTTTAGGCACTAATTGTGCCTAAGATTTAGAGATATTTTTTTTGAGGGATAGTTGTTGGAGGCTAACTTTTAGGCATGATTTTGGCCTAAGAATTAGGATGATCTATCTGTCTAAGGAGTTCTTTTTTGAGGGAGATCTCATTTTTGAGATAAGCCATGTGGGCTATTTAGTGGGCCTTGGACTTCATGTTTGGGGGTTCAAAATCAGGAGAGAAGGTTCTTTTAGTGAACTATTGGTTCCTATAGACCTTTTTGATGCTTTTTGTATCCATTTGAGTTCCAAATTTGGGACATAGTGTATATAGTGAACTTATTGTTCCTAGATGTTTTGGAGACCATTTTGTAACCATATTTTCAGGTTTTTGAAGGAAATAAGAGTAGGCTTTCTGATTACATCAATTTCTGAGTATCAGATCCAATCCTATTCTTCTTTTCTGCATTAGGTGTTGTGTATTTTATGTGATCTAGTAAAGTGAATTATTTCAGATTCCTTTCCTATGTTATAAAAATAAGGCCTTTTGCAGAATTTGTAAGTTTGTTGACAGTTTTAACTGTTTGTGGTCTTAACCCTTATAGTGAATTCTAGTCAACATTTATGTTGAGTAGAGAATGATAAATACAGCTCAATGATTTTGTAGTTGGGGATGCTGGTTTTTGAAAAATCCTGATAGATCTGGAGTAAGTTTTGGTGTATCACCCCATTTCCCATTCAGTTTTAAATCTTTCTCCCTTTTCCCAATTCAGTTTTCAATCAAGAGGTGATATCCCAAATAAGATAGGAACCGACCTAGAATCTAGAGACTCCTTCTCAATCATAGTCCACCCACAGCTAGAGAAGGTTTCCATTGTCATGATGGAATTGTCATGCAACCCTAATGCCTGAGTTGGGGTGACAATTCTAATTCTCAACAATTTTTGGCACGCCCGATGGGACATGTTCTTTAGCGAATGGGTCAAATTGCATTACATCACTTTCTAGTTTTGGTGTGCTATCAACAAGATTCAAACCTTAAAGAGGTCAGATTTTTCATATATGGTGGATCCGTGAAGGAGAGCCTATTATTTCAAAAGGAGAAAAGCTAGTATGTTTCAAGTTGTTTCATATTATGATTTCCAATCTTTCAGTTGAATAAAGATGTCATGTTATCAAGGAGGATATGCTTACCCAAATGGTAAATTTTCAAGTTTTCCATCATTTCAAGAAAATTCTGTTCAAGAGAATCATTTTCAGTCTTATCAAGGTCAGCAATCCCAATATGATTTTCATCATTCTGCAAATAATAATGTTTCACAAAATAGAGATGCTGCATGTATGTTGTAGAATATGCTTATGCAGATTGAGGATAATAAAAGGCAACAAGAATTTGGATTCCAGCAAGAGCTGGACAGGAGGCTAGAGGAGCATGTTTATCAAGCCCATATTCAACAGTAGCAAGCATTGGCTTAGCAAGATCAAGGTCATCAAAGGTATCTTGCTGAGAAATATAAGAGAAATGAAGCCAAGATTTCAGGAGGGTTGGAAGCTCAAAAGAAGGTTCATCAAGGACAATTGCAAGCTCAGAAGAATGCTTATGAAAAGATGATAGTTTCCATGTTTAATCATGGTCATGAATTTCAGTTTCAAAAAGAAAAGGAACTGAGAGCTCATCAAGAGTTTCATGAGAGATTTCAAGAGGAGAAATAAAAAGAGCTACTGCATCTCAAGAAAAATATAGGATTCATGGCTTCTACAGCTGACACATACAAGAGAGGTTGTCAACTTCAGATTGAGAAGTGTTTTTAGCTTGAGGAAGAGAAGGAGACCATTGAACATGAGGTTGCTGATCTAAAGAAGAATCTTTCTATACAACACAAGAAAAAGAAGATTACAACAAATCAGGATAATTGTGCTGATGATAATGTACTTCTCCTACAAAAGAAAAAGGAGGATGAAGAAGATGATCATTTTTGGGACAAGATGGAGCAATTTTGCATTCATCTTGATGTCAAGCCCGCACTTCCAGAAAGCACCTACAAGCTACAGGAGGAGATTATTTCAAGTTAGCATAATGATGAGAAGATCAATCAGACTGAAGTAATTTCTCAAGAACCTGAGGCTATCAATGAAGGCTCTAGATTCATTATCTCTCACGAATGTCCTATCAGACATTTGGCCAGGATGGATGGTAGCAAAGAAGAACAAGTTGTGCCAGCATCTCTGCATGATATCCTATAAAAATATGTAGATGAGGAGGAATTGAATAAGTTTGTTGTCCCAATTAATCAAGTAAGTAAACCTCTTTTGGATCTTCATCAAATATTTCTAGTTGCTGATTCTCTTCAAAATGATGGTGTTTCCAGTCAGCTTGATCAAGTAAGTAAAATTCATATATATCAGATCCTTGTCAGGCGATTGATCACACATATCTCCTATGTTCATTTTATATTAGCTTTCCAGAAGCATGTAGATTATTGTGAGCTTAAAAGGATGGGAAGTTATTTTTCACAATTAGTGAATAGTTTTGTTTAACCAAGCTTGAAGCTGGTTAAAGTAGGTTAGTTTAGATTTTCATTTCAATAAGTGCAGTCCAGCGCTAGGTCTTAGGTTACATGAGTCTAGGTTTAGGTGCATTTTTGTTTCAATAGGGTTGCATTCATGCATGTTCTAATTTTATGACCCCTATTGCCCAGTGATAAGGTCTGTGTTCATGTCTAGTAGGCAGACATCCAGCAGAAGTTGCCAGAATTGTTACCCTAAATTTGCACATTTGCAATCTAACAATCATACATACAAAAAATTGCATAAATGTACATCTTTCCCATAGTTTTTATTCAGAAGATGGCAAAAATACCTTGCTATTGCATTCATACTATCAGAAAATTGTATTCTAAGTATTGATCATGTTTAAAATTCAAAATTCTAATTGATCATTACATTGTGCATTCAAACTGAATGTAGTATGGATATAGGTTTCATGTTACATCTTTTGGATTCAAAACTTAGTAGTAATTACAGAGAGAAAAGCATGACTGTAGCATGAGTAGGGGTCCATGCATTGCCTTTTATGGTGCAATATCTGCATTTGGTGCTGATTGTCTTCCTTGTCCAGTCTTCATGGTGTTTTCTATCCATCCTTTAGTCAGCCCTACATATTAGGTCTAGGGTCCTGTCCTGCATCACGAAGAGAAAAGAGATGTTAGATCCAATTGGATCTAAGCAATACATGAACAAAAAAACAAAATACATCAATCAGGTTTTCAAAAGCTAAATATTTACTGATAACATCAATATGACAACAAGATATGCCTTAGCATCAACTGAATAAATAATATCAAACAGACATATCCTTATGAAACCTTTCATTACATATGGTTATTAGTCTACATTTTTAAAAAGTATTGCTATTTGTAGAACCAGAAGAATCTAAATTAAAGGGATTTAGGTCTTGAATCTAAGAAAAAATTTCTTCAGAATGACATCAGCCTGTTAAGTTAACAAACACAAATAAATCAATCAATATTCATGAATGAGTGTCATCCTAAATGACACTCACCCACAAACATTAATTGGCTTATGTTGTTTTCTGACCTAACAAGTTGATCAATGATGTGTGTGCAATAGGTGAACAAGTGACTAGATGCAGATAACAAAAGAAATGCAGTGAGTGTCACAAGCTCATGCTTGAACCTCACTGGATTAAGGATGCAAGAGTTCATAAGTTCAGGAAAGAAAAGAAGACATAATAGAGTAATAGTAATGTTGTTACAAACTGGAGTGCATATGCAAAAGAGTTAAATGTATTGTTATCAAAATGGAAATTTCATACACATGGTTTATACATTATTGATAGCACACAAGTACTTTAGCTCAGTACTGTTCTGGACATTATCATCTTTAAAAAAGAAGAATACAATGCTATTATTAGCTATAATATGCATGATGACAACCTATGTTCAAGAAAAGAAAGGTACATATACAATGAAAGTATCATTTCCAAATACTGTTGATATTCAACAAAAGAGATCAGAATTTAGCAAAACAATATATTCTTCAGAAGGGGAAAAGTTTGGCACTATTATTGATCAAAATTGAGGTACAAATAAATACAGTAAATAATAGTAACATTCTTCATGTTTAAAGGACAAATGCAGCATTTCAAAGTCCATATTAAAATAAGAAGAGACACTATTGGGTGCTGTCATTTCACATGATGAGGTGATAAATGCAAGGATGGTGCATGTATGATAGCAGTATTTTGTCATTGAAGGAGTATGCATGTGTAAATAACTGCATAAATAGTGCTATTATTTTGCATATTCACAATATAGTGTATGTGCGGGTATTGAAATGCTATGGTTGCATACTATTGTGAATGGTCAAGTAGCCGTATATGCTGGGAAGAATATGCATATATAGAAATAAAATGGAATAACAGTGTATTTACATGATGTTAACTTCTATTGTCTGCACAATGCAGCTACATATTTAAAGTATTCAAACAGTGATCCATACAGTCTCAACACAAGGCAGAGTTCTAGATTTATGCTAAATTCCATGTATTATGGCATGTTTACAAACAGTAAAATGACAGTGCATAAGTATGGTGTTCGTTGTTGCTAACAGACAAGAGGTAATGATAACCTACAACAAACAACATTGTCTCTATACAAGACAAAGACCATAGACAACATAAAGATGGAGTTAACTCAAGGTAAAAGCTACAGAATTTTAACAGAATGCAGAGAAGACATAAAATACAGACACCCATGGCAGCCAATAGATTCCTTATCTATGAACAACATCCATCAGAAGACCTAAAGGTCAGTCTATTTTAAATACACTGAAGCTTATCTAACAATGAAAGCTATGGAGTATAAAAGTATATTCAAACCAAAAGAAGATAGAAAGATAGCATAAGAGGGTAAGAGTTACTTATCTAGAGTTGAACATGTCTAAGCGTGGTGGAGTTTGAAAACAATGCAAACTGTCATATCATGTGGAATAATACTCTAGTCAAAATGCAAAGTTTACATAGAGAGCCCACGTTTTGTATGGTGTAAAGGAGGTTGATGAAGAAGAGCCCACATTTTGTATGGTGGGAAGACCTAGTTAAAGAAGTTGTGGCATTCTCAGTATAGCCTGAGTTCAGGCTATAACAACAAGTGATTCCAGATTACAATTAGGGCCCGCGGGTAAGACTCCAAATCAAACTCAAAACATGATTAGTTGATTCTAGCAAAGACCCCAAGGCTCTCTGTTTGCAAAATGGTGAACTCCATGCTCACGCATCAAACATAGAAAAGCACAAGAAGATAGCAGTGTGGCGGCTCTAAACAGTTAGGGCTTTCAAAGAATCCTAAACTTCTTTCCCATAACGCGGAAATGAAATGAAAGATAATACCTATGTCAAAATAGATGGAAATTTGGAGTCCATCAAAGTACCGAGCAGTTAATGCCTTTGGTAACTGCAGCTGCAAAGATGAGCTCTCCTAGTGCCACGATTGGGATGAAGATTTTATCAAACACTGGTAATGTTGACCATGGTTATAGTGTTAGGTTGGGGTTTCTTGGCTATGTACTATGGTCAGTTTTGATGAGTTATGGTAATGTGTTATATACTATGGTGTCGGCTAAGTCATAGGAGTTGGAGTTTTTATGTAAATATGGGAAGAATTTAAGCATTTGGAGTAATGCATTTTGATGGGTCTTTGAATATATTTTGTCATAGGTTGGTGCACTTTAGAAAAGGATGTAAAATCTTTAATCACCAACTTTAGGAGAGCAATATAGTTGGGCTTTTACTTGATTATTGAGGGCTATCTCATTTTTGAAATGATCCTTTGGTGGGCTAGATTTTAGGCACTAATTGTGCCTCAGATTTAGAGATATGTTTTTTGAGGGGTAGTTGTTGGAGGCTAACTTTTAGGGATGATTTTGGCCTAAGAATCAGGATGATCTATCTGTCTAAGGAGTGCTTTTTGGAGGGAGATCTCATTTTCAAGATAAGCCATGTGGGCTATTTAGTGGACCTTGGACTTCATGTTTGGGGGTTCATAATCAGGAGAGAAGGTTCTTTTAGTGAACTATTGGTTCATATAGACCTTTTTGATGCTTTTTGTATCCATTTGAGTTGCAGATTTGGGACATAGTGCATATAGTGAACTTATTGTTCCTAGATGGTTTAGAGACCTTTTTGTAACCACATTTTCAGGTTTTTGAAGGAAATAAGAGTAGGCTTTCTGATTACATCAATTTTTGAGTATCAAATCCAATCCTATTCTTGTTTTCTGCATTAGGTGTTGCATATTTTATGTGATCTAGTAAAGTGAATTATTTTAGATTCCTTTCCTATGTTATAAAAATAAGGCCTTTTGCATAATTTGTAAGTGTTGGTTGTATTTCGTGTTTTTGCTGTTTTGCCCTGTTCCTTTCCTTGTTCTCTAAAAATTTTCAGGTGCTCATGCTTTTTCCCTTGCCAAAATTGTCAAAATCCTGATAAACCCTGCAAAAAACCTAAAACCCTAGCAACCAAGTAATAAACGATGCATTTTAAACCCTTAGCCATGTCTTTCTTTTTCCTCGTTACCTTTTTCAGTCACTAAAGGAATGTGCTATATAAAAGGTTAAGTCAGGTCACTTGATCGCTTAACCCAGAACGAATATGCTAAAACATCTCCCGACCTTGCTTTTACCTTGTGTCGCATAGTCTTGATAAGAAACAGAATATTCCATCAGTGTATCGAGACTTAGCGATTTCCTTTTAGTCGGGTTGTCGCTTGATATTATGTTATGAGCTTTAAAAGGAATGGGACCCACCTCAGTCGGGTGATCACGAGAAGAGTCAACAGGTCAAAGAAATGTCTCCCGACCTTGCACCTCCTTCATGTCGCATGGTCGCTGGATCAGAACGTTCAAGCAGTTAAGGCTACTCTTCAGTCGCGTGGTCTCGTGAAAATTGGCGGTTAGTGGATAACAGTCACGACCATGCGACTAACAGTTTCATGTTATGTGATTTCCCTCAGTCAGGATGTCGCCAGAATAGGAGTGATGACTCAGATTTCCAGAAAGTATCACATGGACGAAAGAAAAGATGACATCTGTCAGAAAGCTAGTGGTTGTCGGGAGGTCGCCATAAAGAATAAATGGATCACGCGATAACAAGACTAAGGTATTCTTGCCTTCGGTCGTGAAGTCTCCTGATAACTTAAGGGTATGTCAAAATGTAAAGCAATTAAAAGATAGCCGTGCGATGAAAAGATGAAAAGATCTGACGGTGGTCGCTAAGTCTGGTGATAAAAGTGCCCCATGGAAAAAGTGCTTCCGACTAAGCGATTAAGGTATGTCGCGAGGTCGCTGAAAATAGAAAAGGGCACGTGCTTCAAGTTAAAGGTAAAGAGACAGGATCTCCTGACTAAGCGACCAAAGAGATCATGAAATACGAACAACGGTTTGTCGCGTAGTCTGGAGATGGAAACTGAGTTAAGGTTAACCCTGCGCGACTTAAATTTTGCTATAGTCGCCTGATCGCTGGAGAGACTTGGGTCAGCCGAGGTTAAAGAGTTACATTGTCACCAAGTCTGAAGAGTAAACCATGGTTAAAGGAATGTGCTTGCAACAAAGAGACTTTATGAGGTCGCAAGGTCGCTTGATAACAGGATCCGTAAAGCGGCGCCAAGTGGAGGACGTGACAAAGGAGATCACTAGGCGGCCAATCAGATAAAAGAATTTTTGATTACTGTGTACAAAAGGTAGCTGAGATGTATGATAGAGGATGAATCACAGAGTGCCATGTCAGCTATCTTAACCATTTTTTGATTGCGCCAAAATTCTCATGATTTGAATTTGATTTCCTGTCACCTCGCTCAACTACGGCTAGGTTTTTGAACGTTTCAC
>MU224554.1:2807752-2821569 GCA_018584345.1 Thuja plicata
TTAGGTTGTCCCTCCTATCAAGAAAAGGAAGAAGGATTGAAATCCTTGTCTCACTGGTTTTTTGTCATATTTAAGGTTATGATTTGTATGGTTAAATCCTGTATATGATTATGCTTGATCATTTACAAGGCATTTTATAAAGTTGGTTCAATAGAAATACATGACAAATCAGTGTCCACATCAACAAATACTGTGTTAACAGCCATCATTAAAGGTAAAACCTGCCTGAGTAGTTGTGGAACTCAAAAATGAGGAAGGACCTTATCCAGTCCTTAGCAATTAGGATTTTCTTGTCTCTGAATCAGAAGTAAAGGCACAGGATTCATTTAGACATTTCAAGCATTGTGATTCATACAAGAAAAATCCCTAACAGTAAGTTTGTTGTCAGTTTTTACTGTTTGTGGTCTTAACCCTAATAGTGAATTCTAGTCAACCTTTATGTTGAGTAGAGAATGATAAATGTAGATCATTGATTTTGTAGTTGGAGAAGCTTTTTTTTGAAAAATCTGGATAGATCTAGAGTAAGTTTTGGTGTATCATCCCATTTCCCATTCAGTTTTAAATATTTCTCCCTTTTCCCAATTCAGTTTTCAATCAGGAGGTGATATCCCAAATTAGATAGGAACCGACCTAGAATCCGGAGACTCCTTCTCAATCATAGTCCACCCACAGCTAGAGAAGGTTTCCATTGTTAGGATGGAAATGTCATGCAGCCCTAATGCCTGAGTTGGGGTGAAAATTCTAAGCCTCAACATGAATTTCTACCCATCTAGGCCTTCTAACACCATATGGAATGTGTTGTGTTTATAGAAGAGATACCTACCTATAACTATATTTCATAAGCTGAGACATACCAAAATTAGAGTGGTAATGGAAGCCCTGAGTGGCTACATAGTTTACTAGGGTTTCAAATAGTACATCACTTCCTGGCGTCCGATCATAATTTTTGTAAATGCAATTTTTGGTGGGATTCATTCCAAAAATATTTAGTGGCCAGCATGGGTGGCATTTTGGTAAATCAATAATGGCTATTGTATATGAATGAAGCTGTTGAGCATAGTTAAGCTATTAGTGACCACCTTTTCTCAAAGACATATTTTGAGGTGTTAAAAAGCTAACGTTTGGGTAACCACTATTAGTGAAACCAATGACTTAGGTCATCTTTGTAATAGGGAAGTAGTTATAATATCAATTTATCTTTTGTATCGAGCTATGAAGCTTGGTTTTCTTACTGGTTCTTTCTTGACAGAGCTCTCAAACTAGTTTTATTAAATAAGTATATCAATGGTAATTCCACTTTTGCCTAAAAAAAAAAAACTATATTTCATAAGGTATTTCAAACTAGTTTCGTAAAGAGATGCAAAATATGTAAAATATTGGTAAGGGGTGGCAAGATCAAGGAAGAACTCAAAAGTACAAGAACTAAGGGCCAAACCTAATGCCTCGGGGGCTCATCATAGATGGCCTTGCCTACGTAAATCATAGAGACATTATAGTTTAGGTTTAACTTTAAAATGAGTCTTTTAAAGGATGCTAGAAGTGGTATCAAGCCTCTTTATCCAAAGGATATCAATGACATTTATTTCTTCACTGGAATCGAGGGTGCAGAAGTTACACTACATCATTTGGGTATAACACTCAATTTCTATACCAAATCGATGTAGTGCAACCTTCTGCACCCCTTATTCAATTGAAGATAGAGGACATTGATCCCCTTTTGATAAAGAGTCTCCAAGAAAGATAGATAGTATCCTACCATTTCTACTTGAAAAACATTACCAAGGGAAAAAGAGACCACAATTGTACCATTTAATTTCTGCCCATCTAGGCCTTCTAACACCATATGGAATGTGTTGTATTTATAGAAGAGATAAGTACTTACAACTATATTCCATAAGGCCTTTAAAACTAGTTTCGTAAAGAGATGCAAACTATGTAAAATACTAGTAAGGGGTGGCAAGGTCAAGGAAGAACTCAAAAGTACAAGACCTAAGGGCTAGACCTAATGCCTCGGGGGATTCTCATAGAAGGCCTTGCCTACGTAACTCATAGAGACATCATAGTTCAAGTTTAACTTTAAAACCAGTCTTTTAAAGGATGGTAGAAGTGGTATCAAGCCTCTTTATCCAAAGGGTATCAATGGCATTTCTCTCTTCGCTGGAATCAAGGGTGCAGAAGTTGTGCTCCATCGTTACGGTATAGCACTCAATTTATATACCAAATTGATGTAGTGCAACCTTCTGCACCCCTTATTTGATTGAAGATAGAGGACAGTGATCATGTTTTGATAAAGAGTCTTCAAGAAAGATAGACAATATCCTACCGTTTCTACCTGAAAATAATTACCAAGGGAAAAAGAGACCACAATTATACCATTGAATTTATGCCCATCTAGGCCTTCTAACAACATATGGAATGTGCTATGTTTATAGATGAGATAACTACCTACAACTATATTTCATAAGGCCTTTAAAACTAGTTTTGTAAAGATATGCAAACTATGTAAAATACTGGTAAGGGGTGGCAAGATAAAGGAAGAACTCAAAAGTAAAAGAACTAAGGGCCAGACCTAATGCCTTGAGGGCTCATCATAGATGGTCTTGCCTACATAACTTGTAGATAAATTATAGCTCAAGTTTAACTTTAAAACCAGTCTTTTAAAGGATGGTAGAAGTGGTATCAAGCCTTATTATCAAAAGGGTATCAATGGCATTTATCTCTTCACTCGAATAGAGGGTGTAGAAGTTGCTCTACATCATTAGGGTATAGAGCTCAATTTCTATACCAAATCAATGCAATGCAAACTTCTACACCCCTTATTTGATTGAAGATAGAGGACATTGATCCCCTTTTGATAAAGAGTCTTCAAGAAAGAAAGATGGTATCGTACCATTTCTACCTGAAAAGCATTACCAAGGGAAAAAGAGACCATAATTGTACCATTGAATTTCTTCCCATCTAGGCCTTCTAAAACCATATGGAATCTACTGTGTTTATAGAAGAGATAACTACCTACAACTATATTTCATAAGGCCTTTAAAACTAGTTTCATAAAGAGATGCAAACTATATAAAATATTGCTAAGGGGTGGAAAGATCAAGGAAGAACTCAAAGTACAAGACCTAAGGGCCAAACCTAATGCCTTGGGGGCTCATCATAGATGACCTTGCCTACATAACTTGCAAAGACATCACAGTTCAAGTTTAACTCTAAAACCAGTCTTTTAAAGGATGGTAGAAGTGGTATCAATCTTCTTTATCCAAAGGGTATCAATGACATTTCTCTCTTCATTGGAATCGAGGGTGCAAAAGTTGTTTCACATCATTTGGGTATAGAACTCAAATTCCATACCAAATCAATGCAAAGCAACCTTATGCCCCCCTTATTTGATTGAAGATAAAGGAAATTGATACCCTTTTGATAAAGAGTCTTCAAGAAAGATAGATGGTATCCTACCATTTCTACGTGAAAAAAAATTACAAAGGGAAAAAGAGACCACAATTGTACCATTGAATTTCTACCCATCTAGGCCTTCTAACACCATATGGAATGTGTTGTGTTTATAGAAGAGATAACTACCTAAAACTATATTTCATAAGGCATTTAAAACTAGTTCTGTAAAGAGATGCAAACTATGTAAAATATTGGTAAGGGGTGGCAAGATCAAGGAAGAAATCAAAAGTACAAGACCTAAGGGCCAAAACTAATGCCTTGGGGGCTCATCATAGATGGCCTTTCCTACAAAACTCGCAGAGACATCGTAGTTTAGGTTTAAATTTAAAACTAGTCTTTTAAAGGATGATAGAAGTGGCATCAAGCCTCTTTATCCAAAGGGTATCAATGACATTTATCTCTTCACTGGAATCAAGGGTGAAGAAGTTTCTCTACATTGTTTGGGTATAACACTCAATTTCTATACCAAATTGATGCAGAGAAACCTTCTGCACCCCTTATTTGATTGAAGATAGAGGACATTGATCCCCTTTTGATAAAGAGTCTTCAAGAAAGATAGATGGTATCCTACCATTTCTACCTGAAAAGCATTACCAAGGGAAAAAGAGACCACAATTGTACCATTGAATTTATGCCCATATGGGCCTTCTAACACCATATGTAAAATATTGGTAAGGTAAAATATTATGTTGAAGGTAGCACCTGATGCTGATGCAACGACTACATACATTAAATTTTGCATCACTGCTTGATGTCTTTGAAGCGACATAAGACTCCACCTTCAACACAATATGATCACTAGACAGGTCTGTATGCCTTCTAATTTTAAGTTGGACTGTTTCCATTCTTGTTTGATGAAGCTAGGTGATCCTTTCAAATGTCTCCGGGGTTGAATCTAGTATGCTCCTATATGATCCAGAACCTGCAAGGAAGGAAAATATGGGGTTAGACCCAAAGGATCTAAGCAATGCCTGACACCCTATTAATGATCCTCATCTACAATTATGCATGTGCATAGTCAAGCCCTACACTTCTAAAAGGAACAAGGATAAAATTTACAAAAACCCATCCAAGATATAGAAAATCATAACAAAGTCATAAACAAAAAAAAGTTCATGAGTTTATCAAAATATGTCCAACGTATCTACATGAAATTCTAAAAAATTTTCAGTATCCACAACAACCCTTTGTTAATCACATTTATGCATATGGTCCCAACAAAGTAGTGCACAAACTACACATAGAAGGCATCAAAGAAACATGATTTATGCTTTTGCCATTGAAGCAATCTCGGTGGCACTAGCTATCTCTTGAGCCTTGCACAAGTTGCACTCATTTCCTACATTAGGTATAGATGTAGATGGGGTAGATGTAAATGTGGTTTCACCGACCCACCAAAATTATTGAAATCCACTATTTCCCTGCAATACCAAATCTACATCAGTTCTTCCTAAAATGATTACTTGTTAGATTACTTTTAAACATAAAATATAATTCCATATCCAAAACTTTTTCCTATTTGGGCAACCCTAAAATTGACGCCCATGATTAATTATTGTGTGTGACATCTTCAACACACAAGGGCCAACACCACATTGACACATAGGCATATTGACCAAAGCCATCGATGCTATATTGATAAATATTCTACTATCATTCCAACATATCATTTTGTTTAGTTGATTATTTTGTTCATTCATACTAATTATAATTGCAATAAAAAGAAACATACTAATGTAGAAAATGTCTCAAATCAAATTACAAAATGACTATTGTCAATATATAGTACAAAACCAAAAAGGAGGCAACATCAAACATAAGACCTATTTCATCCAATCAACAATTGGGGGGAGTTTAGGACACACATTGAATCAACACTTCCATAGACAGTCAGCCTCAGTAACAAGCGGTGAGCATTTTATTAGGAAAATTTAACCATCAAATTAGACAAACTCAATAACTAGTCAGTCACAGTCCAATCAGTAATTCTGAGACATACAGATTACTCTATGTAATTTCTAGACTATCCTATCCATACAATGTCAAAATCAATTCCTGATCCAAGATCTCCAACTTCCAAACTAATTTTTTGGGTAATGAAATCAGTTATATAAACATCTTGATGCTTCAATATGCATTTTGCACCTTATCCCAAGAATTGAGAATATCTTTCATTACCTTTATCTCGATTTGGAAACATGTGATCTGCCTCAAGGGCTATAGATCTCAAAACAAAACAAGGAATCACATAGTCATTGGTGATTGATGAGAGCATGTTGAGTGTCCTCCTTCCTTTGTTTCCTCTTGTCTCTAAAATTGAATGAAAACCTGGAGAAATTGAGATTTTTGTATGTAACTATAATTCATAGTGTCACTTATAATGATTTTCAAAGATTGCAACTCTTGATGTAACATATAGAAACATAGATACCCATACTTGTGACTATTAGTGACTATTAGTTAAGAATATTTTAGGCCTAGGGAAGCATTCATTGAACCATAGAAAGAATCAATACCAATGCTGACAATGGGAGGGCCTTATTAAAATGAAATCCCCATTCATAGGTACAACTAATTATGACAATTATCCTACTACTACCTTTCCACAATTCAGGCTAAAACCAAATAGAACATAGCTACATATAGATACAAAATTTTAAAATGTTGCACACCACTTTTAATACTGTTGAACGACATCTTCCTTTTTGCCACTACATGAAGACATTTGATCAATAGGAAATGACCAATAAATACCCAGAGAAGGTGTGGACGCAATGGTAAATTTAAGAAACTCAATTTCCCATTGAGACTAAAGCTTCAAAATTCATCATTTATCCCAATTGCTGATATAACAAAGGGTATCCATAGAGCCATTGAGACAAGATTGAAAACTAGCCAAAAATATACCCTTGGATGAAACCCAACTCCTATAACCATATAAAAAAGAATAGACTTAAGACATTGGCACCATCTAGGTTTAATCAAAGACTAAACAACCACCCTAATTACCTCGTTTGATCCCTCACCTCCAAGAAAATGACATGACTATTGAGTAAATGCATGTGTTGACTATGCATCCATGAATAGTTAAAAGGAATTTAAGATCTCCAACATCACCCACACCGCATGAATCATAATTTGAGCACTAATCATGAAACAAATCCTTAAATGAAAATCAACGATTTCCCTCAAAAAATAAATCTACCCCTTCTTTGGTATTAGCCTCACCATGGTATCCATCTTGTCAAAGAAATAAATATGGCATGGTTGCAAATGATGAGAAGAAATAATAAAACCACCACCCAATCTCTCATCATATTTTCCATGATTATGCAAGTACTTAATAATATTGGATCAAAGAAATAATTCTGAAGTTTATTTGTTTATTTATTTACGTTAACATTTCAGATCATATTGGATAATCTATCATCATCTGAATGGTAGAGATTTTGTATAATCATATAATCGAATTCCAAAACAATTTAATAATAACTCTAATATAATTCAGAGCTATATCTTTATGATTGCATTGCAGAAGGATCAATGCCCATTTTACATTTGGGTTCTGAAGAATTGATGGATCAAAAGTACGAATCCTCATTGCCCATTTGACATTTGGACTATGAGGAGAAAATTAATCATGTCAAGTGCATAAAATTGTTATTGTTTGGGGACTCTTCACACAGGAAATTGAAGGGCAGTGTGAAAGCAATTAGGAGAAGTACATCACCACCACCCCCTCCTTCAAATAAATCCAAAAGTAGTACGGCTATTAAAACATGATACTGATTGTTTGGAGATCTCTTCTTTGTACTTGTTTGAAGATCATCATGGGATTTAAGCTTGTGATTACATATTTGGTTTTCTTGGCTGCAGATCGATAGAGTTTAAAGGAGGGATATTGTATTTAAGGGGTATAGTTGTGGGAGGCCAAGTCCTAAGAATTATATTATATAATTTATTGTATAATATAATTTTACTTCTTATTTATCATAACATAGATGGAAACTGTGGCTTCAAAAAAAACATTTTTACATGAACACATAACATACAATTACAAACACAATTTTACAATGTTGAATCATGGAAATATATACACTTCAATCTCTTATTGAATCTTCTTATATGTGGAATTTATTGTTCCTACATCTATAATCCTCCTCCCACTTCAATTTTTTTCTAACATAAAGATGAAATTCTTGGCAGGATCCTAAAGATGGGAACTGGTGGATGGAGTATGCAAATGACACATTGATGGGGTACTAACCTTTTGAACTATTTACTCTTCTTGCAGATCATGCAACCATGGTGAAATTGGGAGGCGAGGTGGTAAATATAGAGCCGGGGGGAAAACATACTTCCACTCATGTGGGAAGTGGTTATTTTCCAGATGAAGGATTTGCTAGAGAAAGTTGCATTCAAAATATAGATTTAGTGGTGCTGATAATAGCTTGAGACCTGTTGGTGCCATGTCTACTATGATAGATCATGCCAACTGTTACAATATGCATTTTATCTATAACACTAATTGGGGTAACCATTTCTATTTTGGTGGAACAGGGAACGACTTTGGGAGCACCTTAGGTTGTTCTTAGTAAACAACTAGTCTACTTTTGGAGGGAGAATTCCCTGAAGATGAATGAAATGGTTCACTATAAAGGATTCAATACCTTATATTGAGTTTATGCATCAAAAGCTTCCAGAACTAGGTAGTCCACTAATTAATTTATCTTTGGAAGGACAATATCTGCATATTATTATGTCTCATTTCTTTTGCGTGAGTCAATTTTTCATAGAGAATTTCACTTTGTCCTCTTCTCTAAGATATTAATTTCTCTTTTCCATAAAATATAAAAATAAAATAGCTTACAACTAAGTTGCTGAATCGGGTGATTCTAAGAATGAAACGTATCAGAATTAGATTCCAAAGCAAATTTCCTGTGATGCATTTTGATTCATGTTTTTAGATGTAGAAATGTTTAGTGATTCTAGTTTGATCTTTTGGTATTCTTAAGACTGGTTTATAGAAAAATTATTTATTGTATGTTTTTTTTCTTTTTTCTTTTTAATGCATGGATATTGATTAAAATAAAAGAATGTATAAATCAATTTGAAAGAGGCTCAACCAATCAAGTCTAGGAGATGCAACTAGGGTAAAAAATTAAGAACCATTACAGAGAGACAAAATGTACCATATGTATTGATTATATATGATATAGGAAGGTAACCTTCTTTCCTTTGCTTTGAAACATGGAAAGTTGAACTCCAACTTGATCTATTATAGAGGGGACTTCTAATAAAATCAATGTTGAAGGGTTGCAGAATTCCTAACTGAGATAAAAATTAGAAGATCCAATTTACAGATGAAAAAATAGATCTAGTTTGTGGGAGCCTTTTGTTTTGGGTTTTTCATGCCTTTTTTGGTTTCTGACTATCCGTGGGTCCCATAGCAGAGTTATTGAAAACTTTCATTCATTCAAGAGTGTTAAAGTTTAAGCCAGACATAAAAAATCCTGATGGTATCATATTTGATGACATGGCCCTGAAACCTTAGTTATACGTAGGGGAATTGATAAGTAAGTTGTTGTAAAAAAATTAGGAGTGATTCGAAATTTTGGATTTTGAGAAGCATGAAGTTAAGGTGCTCAACTATCAGATCCTTTCGCCTAGATGCCAGTCAGAATTAATCTAAATATTTTTTAAATTGAAAGTTATATACATGATAACATCATTTCATATACTAGGATCTTAAAGATTGCTTGGTCTCGTGAAAAGAAATTATTGAAAACTTCCATTTCAGCCTTTTGAAAAAGACCATACATACAATTTTACTATCAAAATTTTAAATCGCAGTTCAGAATTCATCATCATTGATTAAAGTTACAAAATCTATTTTAATCTATTTCTTTGACACCCTCTTTATTTTAAATATAAATCAATGGTGGGATCTAACTTTCTGATTCATCATTCAAACAACGCTACAGATCGAGCTCATATCAAGATATACAAGTTCATACATTCATTCCTTTCTCCCTAAATTAAATACTCAGAAGCAGCTACAACAGTTCTAAATTCAAAATCCATGGTGGAATGAAGCATTACATTTATGTTTTTCAGTATAAATGTAGAGAAAGCAATATCCCATGAATTTTAATTTGCTGACTTCACATTGCAACCTTCATACCAAAATCATTTAAGAAAAAAAGGTAGATTGGACACATCTCTAGTTCTTTAAATTTAAACTCATCTATACAATAGAAACTAAGTTGCCTTTGAGGGAGTCGTTATGACTAAGCATCTTTAAACAATAATGTTAGATAACCACTCTCTTACTCTCATATTTATATACGTAAATATATATATATATATATATATATATATATATATATATGTCAAAGTCTTTTTATTTGTGAATGTAGATATATATATATATATATCAGCCGTTAGACATTTCATTAAACATTAAGGATATTTTTATTAGTAATACTCTCATGTCTATAATTTCATTAAATCAACTAGCAGAAACAAAGATCAGTAAGAATTTTTTGCACACTTAATGTTTCTATGTGTATGCCTTCTAATGTAGTATGAAAATATTATCAATTTTCTTGCTGTGCACGTTTGGTTATGATGAATTGAATGCATCTTTTTATCTTCATAACACTTTACCATTTTTCTTCTTCTATTATTTCCTCAAAAGTGTTTGGCTCATGAGCACTTGGAATAGAACCATCAACAATGTATGATTGAAATCATAGTCATGAAACATAATGAGAATTCTACTTATTATCTTATATATCCTTAGAGGATCATTGGATTTTGGAGTGGATAATTAGCTTGAATTCAAATCATTAATAACTTTTTTTCTTAGATTCTAATTCAATATCACCTATAGTTTCAATGCCTCAAGTTTTTTGGACAAGTACATAAATGTATATAAAGTTATCATCTTTATATTTGAGGAAATCAAAATTTAAAAATGATAGAAGGTGACAGTCTCCCTTGAAAATTAAATCTATATGCATGTGGATTTTATTTACGTTGGGATCAAACATCATATCTAACAAGGATACATTTTTCTATTATCACTGAATTTTTATATAATAACACTTGTAAAGATTATCAAAAGCCTAATTGGTTCTTTCTTTCTTGATCATAGAGAGCTGAATTATAATGAATTCTCAGTAAATGAGTTCACAGAGAGCTGACCTTGAAAGATCTAATGGAGGATGACTACACCAACTGTGAATGAAATAAGACATACAAGGACATGAAAGAAAACATATAATGAACAAGCATATGAATAGAACACGGCAAAGAGTCCCATGTATGTGTAGTGGAAAAAATTGCACTCTACAAGTTTCACACTATGTTTTACATGTTTTTAGGTCCATTCAATCATATGCCAACCTTTGTCTCACCCTTAGTGACCTAATGTGGTCAACCTTTCTCTCTAATGGGAGATATGGATCAACAAATGTATGAAATTTTGAATCTTGATTAGAAAGCCAAGATGTTGCAATGCAGCAAATCTTTAAATCAAGAAAACATAATTGTAAAAAAGAGCTTACAATAACTTTGGTTTGACCTTTGAAAATGGTTTTAAAATAGTTTTTTAGGATAATAAAAAACAAACGCAGCAGAAGATTTATTGAATTTGGCAATTCCTTCTTTTGACTGTCAGGAATTAATATATCTAATACATGTGTTGTTGCAACTTTTAACTGATGGTAAACAATTAACGTAAGGAGACCCAAAAATTGGGGTTGGCTTGCTTCCCCACCACTTGTGATTGGCTTACATCAGCGGAATAATGTTGAAACTTAAGGTGTTTATAAGTGGAAAATACCTCTTATATTCCAAGAGATTGTCTTGATTATTATTCTTGTTATATATTGTCTTGATCTTCATCCTATGTGATGCTATGAAATGGAAGAACTCAAACTTTCCAAAGTTTAATTTATGTTATAACTTTTGGAGCCATTTGTATGAAACCGTCCAAAACAGTATTTTGACTTTGTGAAACTCAATAGAATTTGATCGATTATGTTTTTTCCTTACTACAAGATACTTCAATTTTAAGGAAATAAGCACATCTTTTATATATAGAGAGATGGGATTGAACATTAAAAAAGAAAAGAGAGGATAAAAAATAGTTCAATTTTGTTGATTAATTGTAGTTCGCAATTCTATTATAATATAAATGTCAAATATATTATTGAATTAGCAATGTTTTAGTTATCATCTACTTTGTTTAGGAATTTGACTCCATTATTATATGTAGTTATACTTGTAGATTTATTCAAAGATATCAGTTTTGGGCAAGATTTGTCTTCTACACCTCAATACGTGCACACGTGCAAGCCTATTTGTTTATGAATGTGTAGTGTTGAGAATTTTTTTTTGGGGGTCATTGGTGTGCTATGGGTAGACTTAAACCTTCTTTTATGAGAAATCAATCCCATTATTCATAAATAAAATTATCAGACGTGTTAATTAAGTGATAAAAGGTATATCTATATATTGATGTTATCTACTTATGTTATGGCAATGCAAGCTATGATATGGTTTTTTGATAAGGTAAAAAATTTGTTTCTCTATGACTTAATAACATAAGATTCTCCATTAAATAAAAGATTCTAGAAACTCTTGATTTAAAATATTGTGTATGTAAACTGATGAGCAACAATAAAAACATAAATTACACTTAATCTTCTACAATGATCTTCCATTTAAATTAGAATAAATTTTACCACTTGACTAATGCTATGGAGCATGCCATAATACATGTTTTAACACTTAACGAACACTATATGGTAGAATCAAATCCACTAAAGAAAATATGAATACAATCAATAGAGTCTCCCAAATATAAAAGATATGACTCTACAAACAAAGATGCAATGTCATCAAGTACTCATCCCAAACTAGCCATATTTGAAAGATAATGTATATATGCTGCACTGAATCACAAGGAGTTACAGTGAACAAATAATCATGGTGATGGTAAGTCATTGTTGCAAGAGCAGTTAGAAAAAGATGTGGACTTTCATGTTTCACAACATCAATTTTGGAGGGTAGAGTGGTAAAAGAATTTTTTTTTAGAATTTTGATGATGAGTTAGAGGGTTATCATGTAATAATTATATAAACAAACTGAGATGTTTTACTATGAAGGCTCTATCAACAAATACAAGAATGTAATAAAGAAGGGAAAAGGGGATGAGCTAGAAAGAGAGTGATATTATGGACAAATGGAAAAGAACAACAAACAATAACTATCATGTCAAAAAAGACAATCATAAGACATTGTGACAACCTATATTTTTTCAATGGCATGCTTTGAAGAGAAGGGAAATGGTTCATCAAAGCTTGAAGGATGTAAGAAAGGATGATATATCCTAGGAGGTAAGAAGTAGAGAACAAATGACAGTCCCTAGAAAATATGTTAAAATATTACCACCCACTAAGTTATGATGGCCTTGACATGGGAGTAAAACATTTTAAAAGTCAACAAAGGCAAGCATTGTGAAACATGTAGGAGCGGTGGCCATCTTGACAAGGAGAATCATAAGATGTTATAGATTCCATAAGGTTTTAGAGCCATGTTTTGAAGAATAGATGAAGAATTCAACATCAAATTGTTTGAGAATAAGTTAGCTTAAAGGATTGTATGACAGTGCCAATTCACCAGTATAGAGACAGTCAATGTCAAACTCTATAAAGTACAGATGACATTTCATAGACAACAGTGCCTGATTTACATGGCTAGGGATAGAAAATGTCACTTCTAAAACCAATGAATTAATTTTTCTTGGACTCCCCCAAGTTTACACAGTGAATGTTCTTGTAGCATGTTATTTTTCCTTGCTATGGTAAACATGAATGAATGGATGCATATTTCTGATTCATCATTGACAAGAATGAAATGCAACAACGTTTGTCCCCCTTTATCATCTTTTTGATGAGTAATTATAGGCCTTATAATATGAGCCATCTATGTGCTCTTCCATTAATTACAAAATATTTCTTTCTGAGTCTCCTGGATATTGTAGAAAGTTCTCTCTTGCAGTGTTATCTTTTGGTTTTGGCTTAAATCCTGGCTGCAATTTAATTTTACATAGAGATTGCATGTCTATGGTATCTTTTATCTTGAAGTCTAAAGAGAAAGCGCTCTCTATGGACTTCAGTTAGAGGATGCTACAACACTGCTCTCATTTAGTCTCTCCATCTTCATTAGATCCAGACATGGTTTGATGTTATCATCTTAACAGTGCAACATACTAAAAATCACTTTACTTTCAATAGGGCCACTAGATAATTTTAGACAAATTAATGGAGTATTGTATGTCTGAATGTCTGGTT
>MU224554.1:2821636-2835367 GCA_018584345.1 Thuja plicata
TATATATCAGCTGTTAGACATTTCATTAAACATTAAGGATATTTTTATCAGTAATAATGTCACGTCTATAATTTCATTAAATCAACTAGCAGAAACAAAGATCAGTAAGAATTTTTCACACATTGACAAGAATGGATGCAATAGTGAATGTTATTGTAGCATCTTATTTTTTTCCTTGCTGTGGTAAAGATGAATGAATGGATGCATATTTCTAATTCATCATTGACAAGAATGAAATATAGCTATGAAAGACAAAAACCCTAGCCGTGTTAATGGACAAGAATGTTTCCCAAAAATGAGCTGTAAAATACCAAATAGAGCTATGAAAGAAAAAAATGTAGAGGTATATAAGGAGCACATACCTGTTTAGGGGAAAAAAAAGATTAATATTGCCCTAAAACATGTCAAAATGTCAATGCAGTGAAAGAACCTGCAACAAATGATTCAAGGAAAATGTCAAGGTAAGGGTAAATGTGGAAGGGCAAAAACACACTCACCTCAACTAGCTCCCGCGTGCCAAGACCTTCAAACTTCCTCCCCACAATATACCCAAAGAGTGATCAAATGATCTCAAACCCTTTTTTTAATGTTTATAAGCCCACATCAGTCAAACTTTCAACCAAATTAGGCTCATAAACAAAAAAGATTGAATCTAACAAGCCAAAAAAAGGCCTTGGTCGAAATTAAAGGTCAAAAATTGACCTCAAATGTATTAGTTCCAGATAGAAGGTGTAATAACAAGGAACAAAAATAAAGGTACATGTTTGCATAGTGAAATTGAACCTAGATCTTTTAAAGATGCATTGAATGATGAAATATGGATAGAAGCCATGAATGAAGAGATTGAGTAGATAGAAAAGAACAAAACTTGGACTCTTGTACCTAGACCAAAAGACAAGAATGTGATTGCTACTAAGTTGGTTTTCAGAAACAAGATGAATGAAAAAGGTGAAGTTTCCAGAAACAAAGAAAGATTAGTATGTAAAGGATATGCTCAAGAAGAGGGTATTGATTATGGAGAAACTTTTGCTCCTATTGTAAGAATTGAAGGATTCAGAACTCTTCTGGCATATGCTGCACATAAAGGATACAAGGTATATCAAATGGATGTAAAATCTGCATTCCTGAATGAAATTCTTGAAGAAGAAGTCTATATATAGCAACCTAAAGGTTTTGTTGATCCTAACAAAAGGAATATGGTTTGCAAATTGCACAAAGCATTGTATGGACTGAAGTAAGCTCCTAGAGCCTGGTATGAAAGATAGCATGGTTACCTAGTAGGTATTTGATTTTAGAGAACTAATGAAAATAGTAGCTTGTATATCAAAGAAGGACCTCAGTAGAAGATATTATTAGCAGAGATATTTGTTGATGATATACTGTTTACTGGATATGATAATTTATGCAAAGTATTCTCCGAAGCTATGGGTAAGGAATTTGAGATGTCTATGTTTGGTGAAATCAAATTCTTTTTTGGTTTACAAGTGTATCAGATGAAGGATGGTATCTACATTACCCAGTCTTAACACATCAAAGAGATACTGAAAAAATTTGGAATGGAAGACTCCAGACCAGTTGGAAAACCTATGCCTACTGGACATAAGTTGTGTAAGGATGATGATTCAAAGGAGGTAAATCAGACTACCTACAGATTCATGATCGGTAAACTTCAATATGTTGTTCACACTAGATCTGATATTTCATTAGTAGTTGGTATTGTTGCAAGGTTTTTAGCTAATTTTAGAGAGAATCACTTGATGGCTATCAAAAGGATTATGAGATATCTTAAGGGTACTAAAGTGTATGTATTATGATATAAGAAAGGAGGAAATGTTGATTTGAAGAATTTTACTGATGCTGATTGGGAAGGAAGTGTTGATGAAAGAAAGAGAACAAGTGGTGGAGCATTATTTCTTGGTAAGAGATTAGTCTCTTGGACCAGCAAGAAACAAAATTCCATTTCTCAGTCTACAACAGAGGCAAAGTATGTTGTTGCAGCAGTAAATTATTCAAATATCATATGGTTAAAATAGATGTTGTCAGGTATGAAGCAGGAAATCAAAGAACCAGTTATTATCTACTGTGACAACACTAGTGCAATTAACATTTAAAAGAACCTTGTGATGCACACAAAAACTAAACATATTGCAATAAAGTGTCATTTATTGAGAGAATTGGTTCAGGACAAGGTAAGGTTGGAATATGTAAATACTAAAGAACACATTGCAGACATATTAAAAAAAAACATTACCTAAGGATGCATTCTTGTATCTTAGAGGAAAGCTAGAGGTGATTCCCCTAACTAAGGCTCACTAATGGAGAGATTAGTGATGCATCAACCGAGCTACAGAATAGATTTAACATGTTGATGTAGATTGTCAGAGCTTATTGCATATGAATCAGTACAAATAGGTACATTGCAACTTCATTGGATATGTATTGGATGGTGTATTTAGCATTGGTTGTCAAAGAGGGAGATTTATTGATGTCATTCCTAAATAAATTATTAATGGAAAAGATTATTGATGACAGAGGGAGAAAATTTTATCAGAAACAAAGATTAATGTAAGAGGGAGAAATCTGTATTTCAGTGATTGTGAAGACAAAGGGAGTTTTCTGGATGAGGATCATAATGAAGCTAAGGACATTAATAAAATCTTATCCTTGTTACTATTGCTCTATAATTCTTTGTATTATGACATGTTTTTTTGCCATCAATGCCAAAGTGGGAGATTGTTGATGACAATTATTCAATTGTGTATTGTCATTGATGTTTACACAAATATAGTGATGTCTACCCAAATGTCTAATCCTATCCAAGAACAATAACTATATGCCAAGCTCCCCCGGGCATTGAAGAAGACCAAAGTGATTTTCAGCTCTAACCGAGTTCACTCAGGCATTAGAGTATTGGTTAGACATTGAAGGATTTCAGTATTAACCAAGTTATGCTTTTAGGGCCAGCCGACTAACAACAATTTACATTTTATGGTTAAGTGGTTATATGCAGCCGACAAACTTAAGTTTTATTATTTATTTGAAAGGTTATTCAAGCCAACTTGACACGGCTTATCATATATATATATATATATATATATATATATATATATATATATATATAAGGTCAAGTGTGGAGTTAATGTGTGCAAGTGACTAAGTTTATGATATAAAGAGCGAAGGCAAAATAAGATGGGATTATGATTAAGACAGAACATGTAGAGCTGCAATAGTCAGTCAATAAGGATCAATATTTTAAGCCAGACACAAAGATCTAAATCAGAAAAGACAGTTACTTCGTCAAACAGGTCAATCCATTATTAATCTCTAACAATTGTAGTAGTGAACCAAAATCTCTTAACAGAGTAGAGTTAACAGTCTTTTGTAAATCCTCTCACAAGGTGACATTTCTACATTGAATTCTTTGAAGACCCCTCACAAGGCCACTCCTTATAGGGTGATTAAATCCTATAACAGGATCACACCTAAGAGTGTGTATTGTAACCTTTAACAGGGTTGGCTCCAAACATGGCTTACTTCAATGAACCAAGATCTCTTAACAGAGTAGACTTAACAGTCGTTTGTAAATCCTCTCACAAGGTGACATTTCTACATTGAACTGTTTGAAGACGTCTCACAAGGTCACTCCTTATAGGGTGATATAATCCTCTAACAGGATCACACCTAACAGTGTGTATTGTAACCTTTAACAGGGTTGGATCCTAACATGGCTCACTTCAGAAGAGTGAAAATAGTAACTAGTTGCAATTGGTGGTTTTTCCTATATTAGGTTTCCACATCAAATCTTGGTGTTATCTGTGTACATGTTATTTTCTTTATGCTTTATGTTTCTACAATTAATTTCTAAAGGATAATCACAGTTAATATCTTAAGATTTTCTATGTTAACCGAGTGACAATAGAATATCTGTGTTAACTAAGCAACAATGATAAGTTTGTTTAAGACATCTAAGAGACTTGGATTTGCTTTTGTGGTAACTGATTCACCCCTCCCCTCTCAGTTACTCAACTCATTTCCAACATATCAGAGATGGCATATCTCCTCCTGAGATCTTATAGAATCTTGTAATTGGAACATAAATCACATTTGAAAGATCAGGTACAACCATATAGGGTATTGTGAATATATTACATTGTTATATCAAAAATAACCTCATATTGTAAACTACATTCTTGAAGCATATTGATGTTTTCTGTATTCATTTGGAATTACCTGTAATAATTTTATTTTTTTGATCATCATTGTAGTTACATTTACATTGCATTATTTATTTCTTTTTGATTAATTGAATAAAAACTTCAAGAAGGAATTATATAACTAAAATTGTTTCTCAATTATAGTAAAAAGGGGACATTACATACCACCTTAAGTGGCGTGCATATTTTATCAACTAGGATAATGTCTTGCTTAAAAAAATATGACATTCATATTCCTTATGAATACTCTAGCTTGCACAAGGCCATTAACGTACACAAAATATGATGGTATGATGTTTCTAATTTTGTGCACTTGTATACCATATGATTGATTCAACATCATGGCTTAGGAAGGGTCTACTTCAATTAGTCATGAATTAGCACATGCTAGTTACATTTCTATGCTAGATGATCATGTCCTCATAGATATTAAGGTTACACATTGTGTCATAAAGAATTATTCCAACAACATGCTTTGTTCGCACTAATATTACTTTATTAATCTCAAGTGGTTTTGTTAACTGCACCATGCCTCCAATGAAACACCAATAACTCATACACCAAAGAGACACTAGCTCATATAGTTTAAAAGGACTTAGAAAGATGTGTTCTAAGGGTTACCATTTAGAATCACATCCATATATATATTTTTTCCAGCCTAACTGTGGTTATCCATTTGCAATCACTTTTGTTGTTTTGTGAGGTTGGTTCAACTCACTTACTAACCCTATTGTTTATCCATTTTTTTTTTATAAATCCTACTTACATCAAATAGAATATTATGTAACCTCCTTTTTTAAATGTTGATATTTTATCCCTTTTGCATAAGTGAGAGAAGAAATTTAAGATGCATTTATTAATTGGCTTATGTTTTACTAGTCAATCACTTATTTTTCATGGTCATTTATTGAAAACTAAAAATAGATATCTCAAATATTAAACACCATTCAAGTGCTATCTATCATGAGATGAGACCCAAATTTGGAAGACTTACCTAATGGTTTTTGTAAGCATATCCATATACATTCCCCAAGCATGAGTACTCAAAACCTTTATCTCTAAATATTAATACAACAAGGGTCTCCAAATATTTTTTAAATTTTGGTTAGTTAAGACCATTATGCCTTTTACTCAAATTTTTATTGGTGACTCATAAGCTTCTACAAAATTTGACCCAATGATCCCTAGAGTTGCTTGTATTTTTAACCTAGTTCTAATACAATTGTCAAGTAAAAATTTTATAGTCGAATAAAGCACCAATTTTTTTAATACATTTATTTGAATGAGATGTGCCTTGTTCATACATTTACCATCCTTGATAATAAAATATTCACTATGAAATAGTGTATAGATTATGTCAATAAGGTGGTAAGGAATAACCAATACCAATTTGAATAGAACATTTTGAAAAATAGTAGCCTTTGGCTAGCCACTTAAGCTAATTAAATAACATAGCAAAACTTTTTATTATTTCACCCTCATGTCCTAGAATCACCACATTCAAGTATGAAGATATTATTGTAAACACTATATTTTATCTAGCTATTAGAAATATAATTATAGTCTCAACCCAAATAGGGCTAAACAGTCACAACTAATACCATCTCACATATAACTCAAAATAATAGGTTATAAGTCTTTAACTAAAATCTTTCTTATTACTATAAATAATTTCAAATAACCTATCTCTTGAATCATTATTATTTCTACAACTAAGAGTACATACCAATTATGAATTTTCTATTCATTTTAAGGTTCATTATTTAAAACCCAGCTCCTAAATTATCATAACTTTAGTTTTAATTAATGAGTGTAGGTGTTGGAATAAGTAGCCACTTGAGGTAAAGAAGGTATTTTTTTTTCTGTAAATCTATTTGTGTTGTAGGATTTATCAAAATGGTGAATGTATAGAGAAATTTTTTTATTTTGATAAAAGGTCAGAGTCAAAAAAAAAAAATTTATTAAAAAAATCAATTTTTTTATACCTTCATTCGGTGTGGGCACCGGTAGGAAAGAATGGAGGAAAGAAAACCTCCAGTATCACTAAAATATAAATAAAAAAATTGTAACATCAGCAACCACAACATCAAACCACCCCCCATTCGAAAAAACCCATCCTGAAAAAAACATATCACCAAAATGACATCGATTCATCTTAAGAAAGCAAGAAAATAACCCCCATAATCCTTGATGCATATGAAATAGAATCCTGCACGGAGAAAATGAAAGAAGGATATGAGAAGGAGAGAGATGAAGATACCATCACTGAGGAAGTTGGGCCATTGTCTAAAATATCCGTCACAGTAGCTGAAGAAGAAGGACCAGCAATTACAACAGAAGTGGAAACCATATCTGTAGAATCAGGGGTCAATCAAAAAAGCTGAGCTAGCAGCCCAATCCAAGACATATACAAAAAATCTATCTCAACCTTTGGCTAATATCCATATTAGTGATGTTGAAATGGACAATACATCCTAGTAGTGCAGATATAGAAGAATATCATACTCACCAATAAAAAAGAATAAGAAAGAAACTTGCTTCTTATACTTAAATGAAGCACACATAGAGGAACACTATATCATCCATTCACATCCTGTGATCAATATCCACAATAGTAATTATAGAAATTACCATGCATTTAGAAACTATTAAAGATGATCACAACTGTAATCAACACATAGTGAATTTTAAGAAGCTAACCAGATAGAAATATTTGATTAACTCAACAAATGTCAACAACTATTTTAAAACATTTAATGCCTTTGTGTATTACTTGTAAACATTTGAAAAACATTTATTTCTATTGAAAAAGATGAATGGGAAATCATATAGCATTTAAAAACATTTAATGCCTCTATGTATTACTTGTAAACAATAGCTAGGAGGAATGAAATGAATGAAAGTTGTTTCCAATCCCCCAATATAAAAGAAGCCTATCAACCATAATGATGTTACACTATTCATCATGGTCATGGTGGATGGGGAACAAACATACTCAATGGCCAAATGTTGGCTCATATAAATTTTTCATTTAAAAATCCCAATATGTAATACCAAGACAACTGTCATCCCCCATGACAAGGATGAATAGACAATATAACTCTCAATAAACCAGAGTGGTTAAATCCTTTTAACAATAGAGCAATATAAAACTTGAGCGGGAACAATTTCATTCTCCCAAGATACGGAAAAAGAGGCTTGTAAAGAACTATTGCACTACTCATCCAAATCATGGAGAATGAGGACCAACAGAATATACAATGTCAGGAAAGTAAGGGAAAATGGAAATGGCATATAGTGACAACAAGACCAACATCATGCAAGCTGATCCTACATGCTGAAAGAGGAAGATTATACTAAATGATTTAGAAGATTCTCATGCACTTCCTATTATAGAATTCCATCATTTATAGATTATTAGCCAAGAAGTATGCAACCTTTTTGGCCTCTCTTAAGCAATGCATAATTTCAAAAGATGGAAACTTTTGTAATATACTCATAAAAACATTTAATCTGTAATGTAACTTCCAACAATCCAAGGACCCTTTTTTAAAAATATTATAGAGAACAAGGGAATCCCACTCAATCAGGAGGTTAGGAGCATTAAAAAATAACACATTTATCAAGCCTAAAAGAAATGATTTAAATTAAGACACATTATTAGTGTTAGGAAGAATTTTCTTACAAATTGATTTAATAATTTGACCCTCAGAATTATAGATAATAACACCTGCCCCATAAGGCCCTAGGTTTCCTCTTGAAGCACTATTAAAGTTCAGGTTATAGTACCAAGGAGGAGGGGGAGCCAAACAACTTGTAGCCTAGAAAATGAAGAATCTTATCCTGACAACCATGGGGAGGAAGATATTGTAAGAGAGGCCATTTGTCTTGAATGTAGAAGTCCCATTTGGAGAATGATTTAGAAGAGTGGATGTTATTGATATGGTATGATCGCATAACCTCAGAGATTTATTTCTCAACCTTGTATTATACTGTTATACACCAAATTTGTACCCTACTAAACTCGAGAGTCTAGTGATATAGTATAGCATGGGATTCACTTCTAGGTTGTGGGACCTTGCTAAATTTGAAGTGAAACCTTTAAATTCTAGGCCGGTTCCTCTTGGATAATCACCTATTTTTCTCTTGAAAATTAAAATAAAACTTGGGAGGAAAATGGATAGAAGGAAACCGAAAGACAAAAAGAAAGAAATTAAACTATTAGGTGATACACCAGAATGACATGAATCATAAAAAAAGGCTAAGAGTTAGCATGAAATCTTTGAATCAAAGGAAGCACAACTTTCTGAACAGGCCTGCAAAAGTGTTTCATAGAGAGGTCTGAGATGAAAACTGCTCAAGGAAAGAAAATATTTCAAAAAAATAGCTTTCAAGAAGATCGACACAGACTATGACCTTCAAGAAAACATTCACCCCAGTAGATAGGTACAAAAATGAGACAAGATAACAAATAATGAACAAAATTCACAAGATTGTCTTTATCAATCATTCACAATAGTACACAAAAATGCAGAAAGAAAGAAGACTAAAACAACTTAAAGATTTCTCCAACAACTAGCCACTGTATTATGCTTAAGAGAGAATTACAAACATATGAAAAACTTGAGTGATGTATCACTAGTCTTGCTTCCCCTAGCTTCTTCTAGGGTCTCATAGGCCAATCTTATGACCTACTAGGGTTCTTTCACTAACCCTAGGCTCCTTAGGAATCTTATCACAAGATCCTAACTCTTTCAACTAGTGAACACCATCTTGTAGAACAAAACACTTCCAAACTTCCTCCTAGACCTCAAACGGTCTTTCTTGCACCTTTGGCCTAAAAGGCTCCAATTGATCCAAATTGATCAATGTTCAATCCAGAGAGAGGATTAGGGTTTCCAATATTTTCATAGGACCCTTTCTAATACGTACAAGCATACTTTGTATCAGAACCCTAGTCGAGTTCCAAGAACCTACACAATTGCTTCCCAATTAGGGCTACAAGCAATTAGCCCTATTTAGTCACTTTTTCTGCAATAATATACAAAATCTCTTAACAAGTTCCCAAACAAGTTTAGGATCCAGACTCTCTTTACTAAGACACTAGATATTTTCTAGGTCTAGGGCTTCCAAGCTGTCCATACAACTTTGTCTACAAACAAGGCTAAAAATTAGGGTTTTGAGGGTTTCAAAACTAGTCTGATAGAAACTTCTTTCTTTCTATCAAAGAAACCTTTAAAAATATTCCCACTCACCTTGGGATATAAATAAAAACCACCCTACTCCTCTTCAAGATTTGATTGAAGCTATGAATGTTTTCAATCCACCAAAATGGCTCTGCAACTAATGGTGATCCCTAGCCATGCCACACTGGCTCACCTAGGACATCACCTTAAAAATGGCTGCCATAAATTATAGGGCCCCTCCTTCACTGTACATCATGTGCATGGAGTCAACCACCATAATCCAAGAGCCCATCCAAGTGCCACGGTGGAAAATGGAGTTAAGACCCCATTTGCAAATGTTACTCAAATCAAACCAGCGACTGGACTAAATTTAAAAGATTTTGAACAAGAAACTAAAACTATTGAATCAACCAATATAACACCACAAGAAGTCTTTAAAAAACCTAAATTATACTAAACATAGCTTACACAAATTATTTCAATCCATTAAACCACCCGATCACCTCAAAAACCATAAACAGTCACTGTAATTGCATTATACAATCCGTACACAAAATTAATCCAACTTGCCAACCCTTCACACATCTCAAGGATTGTCTTATATAGTTTAACCCAACAAAAATTCATCGGTTTCATATATTTATCTCACCAATTCCACCAAATATGCATTCTTGTCATAAAAGTTGTCAATGTTGTCAAAGACAACATTGACAACTTTTTGCAACTTTTAGCTATAGTGTCTAAACTTGGTCTAAACTTGTCCAAAGTTATCCAATCCACAAAATATGATGAAATAACATCAAATAGGACCTCTAGTCCCTTTTTTGGCTCATTTTTTCACAAAATGCCAAAAACACCCTATTGGACCTAAATGGACACAAAGGTCTCTACAGACCTAATAAGACACATCCTCCTACTAAATCTCTACACACTAGGAACAAGATGTCCCCTTATTAACCTAGTGGTCTTGATAAAACCACTACGAGCCAAAAAAATAAAGAATCCTTAGGTTACAATGCATCCACTAGCCTACCTAGGTGCTCCTACACCATACTCCCCCAAAAAGAAAAGTTATGTCACTCCTGTGGACAATAGATCCTCTAAAATGCCCACTTTCTTGAAGTCTTCTTCTGCAATCTAGGAAGCCTCTAACTCTAGCCTATCCTTCCATTGAATCAAATGCTCCATGTAGAATTTGTGTCTAGTAGTCTTCTTAACCCGGGAGTCCAGAACTTTTTCAGCTACCATCTAAAACTTTGGAGGTAAGGAAGCAACCTCCACATCATCACTGATCCCCTAATTATTTGGAGTGATCTCATCTACTAGCCCTCTAAACTGGATTAAGTCTTGAACATTAAAAACTGGAGATATGCTCAAATCTGATGGTAAGTCCTCTTTATAGGCATTAGCCCCATATTTTGCCAAGATTTTGCAAGGGCCCACCCTCTTCATCTGAAGCTTGGTAGGTACACCCTTCTATATCCTTGATTTGTTCAAGTGGACTAGACATAGTCGCCCACTTCAAATTGAACATTCTTCCTCTTTTCATCAACTTTGGCTTTCAACTTATGTTGATTGTCTTGGATCTGCTTCTTTACTTGGTCTTGTATCTCTTTCATGGTATGGGAGAAGTCCTCTGCATGGCGACTTCTATACTCCATGCCACCAAGATCCCTGATCTTACAAACACCCCTAGGGTGCATGCCATAAACAACCTCAAATGGGCTCTTTCCTATCATTTTATTCTTGCTATCATTGTAAGCATATTCTGCTTGGGGAATCACCACATCCCAAGTCCGCCCATACTCCTTAGTTAGGCACCTCAATAGGTTACCCAACACCCTATTTACCACCTTAGTTTGGCCATTAGTCTGAGGGTGGTAAGCTGAACCAAAAGATAGGTTAGTGCCCAATCTTGTCCACAAGGTTAGCCAAAAATGGCTCATAAATTTTACATCCTTGTCAGAGACTATACTCAAAGGAAGACCATGAATCCTTACAATTTATTTGAAAAAAAATAGGCTATGTGGCTAGCATCATTAGTAGTTTTACATGGAATGAAATGTCCCATTTTACTAAATCTATCAACAACTGCATAAATGCTATCATACCCCTGTTTAGTCTTGGGTAAGCCCACAATAAAATCCATACTCACACACTCCCATGGCCTCTTAGGGAATGGTAGAGGCTGATACATCCCTACATTACTCATTCCTCCTTTGGATTTCATGCAAACAACACAGTGCTCCACATACTTGGTGACATCTTTCACCAACTTTGGCCAATGGTATAACCTTTGGACTAGTTCCAAGGTCTTGTCCTTACCAAAATGACCGCTTAGACAACCATTATGTTTCTCTTGGATGAGGTTCATCCTCATTGACCCTTTGGGTACACACAATTGATTTCCCTTGAACAACAATCCATTCATTAAAGTAAAATCAGAGAACTTGCTATGAAAATGATTCTCAAAATCAACACATACCTTATAGGCCTCACCAAAATCCTCATCTAATTTGTATAGATCTCTAAAACTTTCAATCCCAATGCTATTCAAGTGGACTTCTTGCACTGTCAAAAACCTCCTACTTAAGGCATCTGCCACCTTATTAAGTTGACCCTTCTTGCGCTTTATAGTAAAAGTGAATGCCTGCAAGTACTCCATCCACTTCAAATGCCTATTGCTTAGTTTTTCTTGAGTGTTGATGTAAGTAAGAGCTTGATTGTGATTAAATACTACAAACTCCTTAGGCAAAATATAGTGCCTCCATTTTCTCAAAGATTGGACTAAGGCATATAGTTCCAAATCATAAGAAGAATACTTCTTGTTAGCCTCATTTAGTTTCTCACTAAAGAAGGAAATTGGTGTGTCCTCTTGACTCAATACACCCCTACTACCATTCCACTAGCATCACACTCAATGGTAAACAACTTCTCAAAGCTTTGAAATTGTAGGACTGGTTGAGTGGCCACTTGTTTCTTCAACAAGTCAAAAGCTTTCCCTGCTTCTACTGTCCATCTGAACTTAGTTTTGACCCCACCCTTTATAGTATCCATCAAAGGTGCACATATCCCACTGAAATTCCTAATAAACTTCCTATAAAATTGGGCAAGGCCATGGAAACTCCTTACCTTAGTGGCTATGGTAGGTGGAGGCCAATTCAAGATAGCAGAAAATTTGTCTTTGTCCATTTTCAAAGACCCCTTGGACACTACAAAGCCCAAGCAAACTAGTTCTTGCTTGAATAACTCACACTTCTCAAGGTTAATAGCCAATTTCTCCCCATGTAACCTTTTCAAGACTGCCTCAAAATGTTTGATATGCTCCTCTCTTGTCTTACTAAATATTAGTATATCATCGAGATATACCACCACAAACTTCCCTGTGAAGTCCTTGAGCACTTTATTCATGAGCCTCATGAATGTGATCTTAGCATTAGAGAGGCCAAATGGCATAACAAGCCATTTATATAACCCATATGTGGTCTTGAATGTCATTTTCCATTCATCACCTTCCTTCACCCTGATTTGGTGATAACCACTTTTCAAATCCAACTTTGTAAAGTACATTGCCCCTCCTAGGAAATCCATAAGATCTTCTATTCTAGGGATTGGGAATCTGTACCTTATTGTAATCCTATTTATAGCCCTTGAGTCTATGCATAATCTCCACTTTCCCCCCTTCTTGGATGCTAAAACAATCGGGACTGCACAAGGAATAATACTCTTTTTGATCAAGCCTTGATCCTAGAGTTTGTGCACTTGCCTAGCTACCTCCAAGTTCTACTCTGGAGTCAACTTGTATGCTTTGTTTGTTGGGCAAGGATGCCCCTGTCAAAAATTCTATTTGATGACTTATAACCCTCTTAGGTGGTAGGGTTGCATGAGTGGCATCACTCACTATGTCTTTGTACTTCTCAAGAAATTCTTGCACTTCTGATGGTAATGTCTCCTGTTAGCTATTTTTCCCTGACCTTGTCAAAGAAAAGGCTAATTAACGAGGATCAAACAAATCCTCCTACACATCGATCTCAAAGGCTCAGGCGGGTGTACCTGTTGGATTCACTTCTTTCAGTGAATCAGGGGATGGATTCCTGCCCATCACACTTAATATAATAATCATTCACAACTCTTTAAACAAAAAGGGAAAATGATTTGAATAATTGATTGATGCAGAAACTACCAGACAAACCAGAGACCAGTTCCTTGTCTATTGGGCAACAGAGTCAAACAGATATGCAATCCCAGAAAACTTCTAACTCCAAACTCAAAAATCCGAATGAAATGCCTTGCAAGCCATTCTTCTCATTTCAATTCCTGGACATCATATT
>MU224554.1:2846048-2867314 GCA_018584345.1 Thuja plicata
ATACAATAAAATGACACTTAGCAAAAATGCAGATTTATGATAAGCGCCTCCAAATGGCTATTTCCAAAACAAGTCAGAACTGAAATTTGAGAGTTGGAACCCACTGTATATGCCAAATGAAAGGTGAAGAATATGTCTCCCAAGCAGTTTCTCACAAAAATCAAGAAGCCTCTTTCTACATGCATTCACAATATGTCCTTTCCACGAGTTTCTTAGGGCAACAATATGCATTTAGAGAAAATTTCAAGTGTAGTCACTCCAAAATTATTCAAAATTTGAGAGTACTAACATCTCCTTCACTAATTCTTCTTCTTCATTGGGATTTAGCACAATGGCATACCCCTCACTCTCATCACCCTTGATGTCTTTTACAAATTCCTTTCCATTGCATAACATAACACTAGGAGTTTTGGTCTGTAGTTCTTCATCCTCTAGTAATGACTGAATTTTGAAGGTCTTCTCTCCTTTCTTGAAAGTGATGGAGTTCTCTTTCCCATCATACACTGCTCCATTATAGAATTTCCAAGGCCTCCCAAGAGGAAAATGGAAAGCATCCATTGGTAGGATGTCACAAAGCAATCTTTCCTTATACCCTGCTATTGAGAACTCTACCCATGTTTGCTCATTGACCAGCACACTTTGGCCTTTGTTGAGACATGTCACCTTATAGGGATTCACATGGGGTATCTTGGCTAGCTTAAGCTTTACTACCGCCTCTTCTGAAATGATGTTATTTATGGATCTAGAGTCCACTATCACCTTACATACCTAACAAGGGATCTTGCATCTGATTCTAAATAGTGCCCTCCTATGTTTGGTCTCATCCTTATTGGTTGCCTTATTACTACCCTTCTGAACATTAGATTCTCACCCATCTCTGAGTCTAGATGGTCTACCTCAGGGGTTTTGACACTTGAAGTGTCCTCATGTGCATATGCTATCCTCTTATAACTATTTGCTATAGAAGGTTTGTCTTGACATCTATAGGCTGGATGGCCTAGCTTCCCACAGTAATAACATTTCATGGTTGCAAAATATGAACTACTCCTACCTCCTCTTCCTCTATTAGGACCACCATGATTCCCTTTGCCTCTGTTATAGCCTCCTCTTGAACTTCTTTCAGTCTGCTTCTCTATCAACTTATTCTCTCCTTGGGATCTTTTTTCACTGCCCCTACCTTGGTAGCCTCCTCTTTGACCCCTTTGGTCTCTTCCTCTACCTCTATTGTTATTGTTTTTCTTGAAGGTCGAATCCTCTTTCTTCTTATTCTTTTCTTCCACCTTTATAACCATTTTGTGACACTTTTGAATAGTAGTAGGTGTCCATAGGCTAATCTCCTCTTGGATGTTCCACTTCAATCCACCCAAGTATCTAGCCACTTTGATTGGCTCTTCTTCCTGCAATTTAGACCTTAGACATGATCTCTAGAACTCCCCAGTATATAAGGCCACATCTAGGTCTTTTTGTTTCAAGCTTGGTCTCTTCCTATGATGTTGGATCTCATAATCCTCTGGAAGATAACTCCCCTTCAATTTGGTTACCATATAATTCCAATTTTATATTGGTTGCTTTCCCATACTTACCCTCTCATCCTGAAGGTATTTCCACCAAGTCAAAGCTAACCCTCTGAGTCTAGACTTGGCCACTTTGATCTTTTGGGCTTCACTTATCCCCTCACACTCGAAGTGATTCTCCACTGCTTCAATCCAATCCATGACTATCTCAATATCCATCTTTCCTCTAAATAAAGGTATTCCTTCCAAATCTTTTCCACTTGATGCCTTTGTGGCCTTCAAGAAAGGTTCCTCATTCAATAATAGATCTGGTTCAGGGATGAAGTTTTCCTCTTCAATCTTCTGCTTACCCCTACTACTAGTTGAAGCTTCAAAGTCTTTCTTCCTAGCAGCATCTACTAGTTCTTCCTTCTTTATCCTCATTTCTTCCAAGGTACCCTCAAGGAGTATATTTTTCTCCTTTTTCTCTTCCATGTCCTTGGCTAATTTTGCATTTGTCACCATCTTTGTAGAACCACAAGATTCCACTTTTGACATAAACCAATCTTCCCAAGTTTCTCAACTTGCTCTGATACCACTCTGATGTAGCACTAGTCTTGCTTCCCCTAACTTCTTCTAGGGTCTCCTAGGCCAATCTCTTGACCTACTAGGGTTCTTTCACTAACCCTAGGCTCTTTAGGAATCTTATCACAATATCCTAACTCTTTCAACTAGTGAACACCATCTTGTAGAACAAAACACTTCCTAACTTCCTCCTAGACCTCAAATGGTCTTTCTTGCACCTTTAGCCTAAAAGGCTCCAATTGATCCAAATTGATCAATTTTCAATCCACAGAGAGGATTAGGGTTTCCAAGATGTTCATAGGACCCTTTCCAACACCTGCAATCATACTTTGTATCAGAACCCTAATCGAGTTCCAAGAACCTACACAATTGCTTCCCAAATAGGGCTACAAGCAATTACCCCTATTTAGTCACTTTTTCTACAATAACATACAAAATGCCTTAACAAGTGCCCAAAAAAGTTTAGGATCTAGACACCCTTTACTGAGACACTATAGATTTTCTAGGTCTAGGGCTTTCAAGCTATCCGTACAACTCTGCTTGCAAACAAGGCTAAAAATCAGGGTTTTGAGGGTTTCAAAACTAGTCTGACAGAAACTTCTTTCTTGCTATAAAATAAACCTCAAAAAATCTTCCCACTCACCTTGGGATATCATAGCACACCACCATACTCCTCTTCAAGGTTTTATTGAAGCTATGAATGCTTTCAATCCACCAAAATGGCTCTGCAACTAATGATGATCCCTAGCCATGCCGCATTGGATCGCCTAGGGAATCACCTTAAAAATAAATGCCATAACTTCTAGGGCCCCTCCTTCACTATACACATTGAACATGGAGTCAACCACCATAATCCAAGATCCCATGCAATTTTCACGGTGGAAAATGGAGTTAAGACCCCATTTGCAGATGTTACTCAAATTAAACCAGCGACTGGACTAAACTTAAAAGATTTTGAACAAGAAACTAAAACTATTGAATAAACCAATATAACACCACAATAAGTATTGAAACAAACTACATTCTACTAAACAAAGATTACAAAAATGATTTCAACCCATTAAACCACCCGATCACTTCAAAAACAATAAACAGTCACTATAATTGCATTATATAGTCCGTACACAAAATTAATCCAACTTGCCAACCCTTCACACATATCAAGGATGGTATTATATAGTTGAATCCACACCAATTCATCAGTTTTAGACAGTTATCTAACCAATTCCACCAAAAATGCATTCTTGTCATAAAAGTTGTCAATGTTGTCAAAGACAACATTGACAACTTTTTGCAACTTTTAGCTATAGTGTCTAAACTTGGTCTAAACTTGTACAAAGTTGTCCAATTCACCAAATATGATGAAATAACATCAAATAGGACCTCTAGTCCCTTGTTTGGCTCATTTTGTCACAAAATACCAAAAACACCCTATTGAACCTAAATGGACACAAAGGTCTCTAAAGACCTAATAAGACACACCCTCCTACTAACTCTCTACACACTAGGAACAATATGTCCCCTTATTAACCTAGTGGTCTAGCTAAAACCACTACAACCCAAAAACATAAAGAAGCCCTAGGTTACAATGCATCCACTATCCTACCTAGGTGCTCCTGCACCATTGAGGACAGGGAAAATGTCACAAAAGTTTTTTTACATAAGCTGAACCTCCTTACAAAAGCTTCAAAAACTACTTATATACAAAATACTCAAGCACCAAGGCTCGGGATTTGATCTATCAAATCATATCAGAACATTTAGGGTTACAAAAGATATTCTTGAAAAACAACTAGAAACCCTAAAATGGTCAATTCTATTCATTAATTCCCCTTGGAAAATATCTCATACGATCAGATATGCCTTGGAGATATCTCCCATCACCATAACTTTGATTGGAAAATCCTTCTAATCAATCTACCTTGTTCGCAAATTGAAAAATCACGCCACTGGCAAGAAAAAGATTTGAATATTTGAAACAAATATGATATAATAGTCACAGGTGGTGCGGAACATCCCATCAACAAATTAGGTTTGAATCTTGACCAGCTTTAAAATAGGACCGCCAATCCTGCTTAAGTTACCCGCTAGCTCAGGATCTGATTTGGACACACATCAAGAAGGCGTGATGCCTTTATCATTAGCAAACTTCATCTTTGTGCTTGAGTCATAACGCCCAACATTCGGTCAAATTTAACCTACTCTACTTTTACCTAACTTAGATTGGCCACCTTTCCACATGATGGATCCCTAGTGTTTGATCTCTGAATGGAGGAAAAGTAATGTCCATCTGATCAAAACTACATATGAATCTTTTCTTTAACCTAGCCTTTAACCCAGGGCACATAAATCCTTTATATCTCCAAGTCTCTAGGTACTCAGGTTAACCCTAGTCTGATCACGAGATTAAGAGATACAAGCTATCTCTAAATCTCCAAATAAAAGACTTAACCAGACTCGGCATGACTTAGGTCCTATTTTAAGATTCAAAGATAAAGCAATCTCAGAGTTTCCAAGTGAAAGTCTTAACTACAGTTCCATTCTGAGACTCAGTGACAACCCTATGATCTAATCTACATCAATGATCTGCGCTTGATCTCCAAATTTTTTGAGACTTAACCATGACATTACGAGATCAGGAGATAAGCATAAAAATTCCAAAACTAACCTTATTGCGAGATCACTGAAAGTTATCCACTTAACCACAAACATTGCGAGATTAAGAGACAAGTTAAAAAGGCACACAGATAGTAAGACCTGAAGTTGCATAGAAAGGTAATGTAAAATTATAATGAGCCACAAAGACTTAGGGCTTTAAGGGTTTTTTTATGAAAATGAAACAAGAGCCTTATACTAGAAATATTAGGACTTGCAGAAAAGAAAGACAAAGACCTCAATCCATGGACAAATTTATTACAAGCTAGGCTAAACCCTTGTGGGAGCCACATTTAATCCACTTGTAAACCAAAAGAGCATAGGATAAGAAAGTTTGGGTAACATTTTGGCAATTTATGTTGGATGTCTTCTTGCTAGACATACAAAACCAGTCGCCTTTGACATTCTATTGGGCATTGAGTTACAAGAAGTACCAAACTGAGGGCTCGGGAAAATAGGAGGACTGGGTAAAGAGGAGGAAAACATAGAAAACAAAGAAACCAAAAACAAGGAAAGAAAAGACCTATATACAACAACAACCGACTGTGTAAAAGCACTTAGAGGAAAATAGGAAACCAAAACTAAAAAGAAGAGCACAAGAAGAACAAAAAAACTACTTACAGGGTAGGACAAACCTCAAAACAAGGTTTGAGGTGAAACATTGATTAGTATTAGCAAACTTCCTCCTTCCAATGTTGAGAGTTGAAAATCATTATGCTTCTTGCATTTTATGATAAAAAATGGGCCTCCCCAGAATGAATCAGATTTAGTATGCCTACCAGGGCTGCTCTTGAATTCATCCCACTTGAGGACTATGTCTCCAACATTAAAGTTTCTTGATCTTGCTCTTTTGTCAAAACCTCTTTTGGTGTGCATCTGCTGAAACTCCATAGTTTGCACGGCTTTGCATCTATTCTCCTCCAACTCCATAAGCTGAGCATAATGTACCTGAAAAGGATCTCCCTCTTCAAAGAGAACAAGTTGGATAGCAAGGTCTATAGATGGTAATTTAGTTGAAATGGATAGGTTAGGCTCTTTACCATCAAATAGCATGTAGGGGGAGTGCCCAATTATCCTTTTGGGAGTAATCCTTTCCATCCATAGGGCAGACTTCAACTTGGAGTGCCAATATCTTTGATTATCTTGTAAAGGCCTTTTTGATTATTCTGATCATTTTCTTATTGGTGGACTCTTCCAACCCATTACCTTGAGGGTAATAATTTGAACTAGTAATGAGATAAATACCATGTCTAGATGCCTAGTCAATGACCTTCAATCTTGTGAAAGAAAGTGCGTTATCAGATATTATAGAATCAGGAATCCAGAACTTGTGAATGATGTCATCATAAAATTTTAAAACAACAGTCTCATTAGCCTCCTTCAATGTAATGGCCTCTGTCCAATGAGTGAAATAATAAGTTGCAGTGATTATTCATTTGTGTCCTGCACTAGATGGGGGGTAATTGAGACTATGAAGTCAATTCCCCATTTCACAAATGGTTGCTCTATCTTGATTAGTCGTAGAGGTAGAGCTGGAAGCCTTTCTTTTCCTGCAAATATAGCACATTTCATGCACTTCTTGACATGGAAATGTATTTCCCTAAAGATATATGGCCAATAGTATCCAACCCTCATGATTTTGAAAGTAGTGGTCCTAGGAGAGAAATCACCTCCAGAAGGTCCATCATGAAAATCATATAAAACATTTGTTATCTATTTTGAATCAATGCACCTAAGAAGGACACCACTCTGATCCTTTCTAAGAAGAGCATCATTTATTATCAAAAAAGAGATAGACTGCAGCCTATAATACCTTCTCCTTGCTGAATCCAAGCCTACAGGGCACTCACTTGTTTTCAAAAAATAGACTATATCTAGCAACCAGCTTGCTACCTTATCATGATCTTTTGTTACATGCATAACTAGGGATGAATCTATTTGGTCTTGATCCTTTAAAGCTTCATCATCAACCATTTGTTCACAAAGATCCCTTCCTATGACTAGCTTGGTAACTTGAATGTCTACATCATATTCCATGACCCTATTTATCCAACCAACTCTCTTCTCATTTAAGTCTTTAATAAACAAGAACTCTTTGACACTAGGATGGGTGAATCTTAGATACACCTTACTATGGGGCACTAAGTGCCTAAAATTTTTGAGGCTCTTCACAATAGCAGCAATGTGTTTTTCAACAAAATAATACCTTTGTTCATACTCTTTTAAGCCTTTTCTAAAGAAATCAATGGGTTGCTCTAATCCTTTTGAGTTTCATTGAGTAAGCATTGTAGAGATGATCTCAGATCCCCCATAAGAATATAAAATGGAATCTTTTCTAAAATCAGGATTTAGTATGAGATGAGCCTTTGTAAAGCCTCCTCAATGGCTTGGAAATTGTTCTTCCCTTCTCTGCTCCAACTAAAAACTGCATTCCTTTTTAACATAGCTATTAGAAGTTTCAAAAGATTTGTAGTGTTAGGAAAAAAATTCCTACAAAGTTAATTTTACCTATGAAGGATTGTAGACTCCTCTTATGGTTTGGTAAGGGTATCTCTAAAATAGTTGCAATCCTTTTAGGATCCACTGTGACACCTTGTTTGGAAAAAATATAGCCCAACAACTTATCTTCATGCTCTATAAAAACACACTTCTTGGGGTTGAGAGAGATACCAAATTCCCCACACCTTTCAAACATTTTTATTAAGTGCTTAATATGATCAACTGCATGCTAAGAGTAGATAGTAATGTCATCCAGGTACTGTTGAAAAGTGATCAGTTTTATATTATGTGATCCACCTTTTGGTTGTCATTTATTGAAACACATCTGGCATACTGATCGTTTCATTTAAAGTTAAGTTTTGTTGACTCTGAAATTGGATAAGTACAAAAGTAGAAATACAGAGGTATTTTGAGTATCAAAGATCAAGATCGATAATTTACAACAAGAGAGCTTAGAAAAAGATAGTATGGGGTATGTGTGACCTTCACCTAAGATTGATTTTGTTTTTGTGATGTTTACAGTAAGTTAGAGAGATTTGAAGACAGACAGACAACAACAAAATAGTGATACAAAGCAGCTGGACAGAAGCGATGATTCAGGGAGTATGACGTGGACTCCTAGCAATCGGACTTGGATTATGATTTTTGATAACCTATATTTTTATTATGTAAGAGCGTCGACTATGAATTTTATATTTTCTCTATTAAATGTATTTTGTATTGAGAGTTGAATATGTAATATTTTTATTTTGAGAGCCGACTTGGTAAAGAAGAAAGATATATATGCAAGATATTTTTTGTTGAGAAAAGAGAGAGTTGTGAAACAGAGTTTTGGATGTGATATACGAATGGTAGAGAAGAGAATGAAATAGATCATTAAAGAACTATGACTGGAACTATCTAAGAATTAGAGATGCTTTTTTTGGTCATTACTAAGAACATTTTGTAATAGAACTATATTGTAAGAGCTGTATGCTCAGTTGGCCCCTAACATGGTGTTGTATACCTTTAACATGGTTGTTATTCCTGTAACAAGGAATTGTACTATGTAATATTCAGCTCCTAATAAGGCTAGGTCTCCTAACATGGAAACTATACTATAGTGCATGCTTTTGGGTACCATCCCCACCAAGGTTTTCCCTTGGCCAAGGTTTCCTCAACAACAAATAATGGTGTTATTAGAACTGTGTTATTTTCTTATGTTCTTTTCATTTTTGCAAGATTATGGATTATTTATAATTGGTTGAAATTTTTTATTAAGTTCTATAATACTAATTCACCCCCCCTCTCAATATTACCAAATCCTAAAAATTGGTATCAGAGCTTTTGGCCCTTGGAGAGAAGTCTAACAGCTTAAGGGAAATCAGAATGGATTTAGATAGTTTGCTAGAAAAATTTAATGCTGCACTTGAAGACCTTGATAAAGCAAAAGAAGAGAATGGAGAATTAAGATTCAACATACGAAGAGCTAAGAAATTTATAAAGAAACTTAGAGACCAGCTTGAACTTTCCAGAAGTCAGAGATAGGATCTTGTGGTTTAGATAAAAAAGGATTCAGACAAAGATAATTCAGATCAGATGAAGCAACTTGAAGAATAAAATGAAACCTTGAAGCTTGAGAATGAAGCCATGACTAAAGAGACTCAATTAAAAAAGGATGCTAAGAATAATATTGAAGATGCTTTGAATAGTGCAAATTCTTTGATGGATAAATGAAGAATGAGGCTAACAACTACAAGAACAAGTATCTAGAATTGGAGAAATACAATCACATCATAAAAGGTGAAATTGTTGAGGCAAAGAAACACATTGAGAAACTTCACACTAGCAGTTATTTGATCGATGAACAAAGAGACAGACAAAAACCTATAGGTGATATGACTGGTCTTGGATTCAATGAAGCTGAATGTTCGAAGAAACAAGAAGAGAAATCTAATTGCAAAGATTGATGCTAAAAAACCTACTATTGAAGAACCTAGAGATAAGATTAGACCCTTCAATGGTAGATACTTTGGTTGTAACATGTTTGGACACATGAAAAGATATTGCAGAGGTAATGCCCCTTTTAAAACCTTTTCTGGTTACTGTTTTAATTGAAATCGATATGGGCACAACAAAGTAGAATGCAGGAAACCTAATCAATCTGATTATAGACAAGACAATGGAAGAGAACCTATAGTGAAACCTACATGCTACGTATGTAATAATATTGGACACATTGTGAAGTACTGTAAGCTGCAAGTAAATCATGAAAGAAGACCTCCCATAAGTTACAAATGTAATAATCCAGGTCATATAGCAAAGTTTTGCAGGTATAATGGAGAAAACAATAGAAGAGTACCACCTCCCATGAAAACACAAAAGAATGGAAATGATATTGGTAAGAGTGTTGAAGATTTAAATTATGATTTTGAGAGTTTTTTAAAGAAAGTAGAGGATAAAAACAATGGTAAGATATCGAATATCAAAGAGATAAGTGAGACATTGGTTCAGGGAGTGAGTACAATAGATGCTACTAGATCTTCGCCTGATGGTAACAAAGCAGAATTAACCTAATTGACTGAACATGGCTTTAGGGGGAGCATTGGATGAAGATATTAGAATATATCCAGCCCCTAATTTTGTGGATTGAGCTCTAGAGAGCTTAGGTATGATTGTGGCTGAGATCATGGAGTATATATATTTAAAAGCACAATATTGGATGATGCTTATTATGTGATCGCGAGATTTATAGCCGACTGGATAGTATTGGGTAATGTGAACTTTTAATGACTTAACATTGTATAAAGAACCATATCATTATCTATTTCCTTACCATTTGACGAGCAATGACCTAAGGAAATAAGAGAGTAGAGAGATTCAATCTATCACCTTGCATGATTGATTGAAGCGAATGCTCAGAATTCAGCGTGTAAGAGGTATTTACATCATCTAGCTATGGATGCACCTATTATTTATGATGTTGTAGATAGACCTAGATACAAATTCAAGAAACATCCTTTCAAGTCCTGTGAAGAAGTGATGAAGCGGACTCCCCTTAATACCACAAATACAAAATAGAAACAAAGAGAAACAACAAAAATTTGCAAGAACAGAAAATTGGCTTCTTATTGGCTCCACAAATGTTTATTACAAACTTCAGAATTACAATATCAAAAGCCACATTGGCATCACTTACAATAATCTATAGGACAAAGCCTCCAATAACCACCCCGAACTTCCCTAGAAAAGACTACGGGCCTTCCTTAAATAGGCAATTTTCCACCGCCCGAGAAGGTTCTATAAATCTAGCCATTAAGGCCGACTACCCTTAGCATTTAATTATTTTTCACTTTTATTACAAAAGGGTCGGCTTTAAATATTTATAAAATATGAGATTAGGTAGCCCAACTTCCAAAAGCCATAACTTTTGAACCGTAGCTCCGATTGGCTATTATAGCCACTTTTCAGAAAGGGGAGATCATGATCTGCAGTGGCTGATAGGCAAAGCGCTAGTCAACTAGGGGTGCAACCTTGATTCGGAGCCTCTAAGGTCTTGATAATTGAGCTCAAAGGTTTTGCACCCTAAAATATCAATAGTAAATCCTTAATAACTTCGCCAATACATATGCTATGGAAACTCAACTGGCATGCTTATATGACTAAGATGATCCTTCACCTGAAAAATTAGAACATTCCGAGTTCAAATGGCCAACTTACTAAAAAATAGCAAGTTTCCAAAAATAGCATCTTTGTATAAAATAACCCATATTGAATAGAAAACACATATTTGTGGGTGATGCAAGATTTCCCTTACACCTAGGATGCTCCTGCATCAAGAAGACCCTGAAGGAGCATTTTCTCAGACACCATACTGATTTTTACACGTAGAAGATATTAGGGCATACATTCATTGTAAGTATGATATACTGGGTATTGATGAAATTTCTATTGAAATGGAGTATATGAATGACAAAGGAATTATGAGAGATAAATACAAAAATGTTGATCAATTGAGAATTATGAAAATTATGGACTTATATGAATTTGACGAAGAAGAATGGTTTAATATATTGTTGAGAAGAGTACATGATTAGTTTATTTGGATAGGTGAGCAACCTGTGAAGATTTGTAGTGAATTGATTTATGAGATTACTAGATTGGATAATAGTAGAATCATTCCTGTAGTACTAGAGAAACATGTGAAGAAGCAAGTTGAAACCCTAACATACTCAAAATGGGACAGGCAAGCTATGTCAGTAAGCAACATTGTACAACAGGATGTAAAATTGATTGCTATGATACGTGGTTACAAATTCTACTATAGTAGTAGACCTAATTCAATATCTACACGAGTTATCATGATGGAATATAGAATGGTGAAAGATAATACTAAATACAATCTATGTGAAGTGTTAGCACAAAAATTTCTGGGGAATGTGATACTGATAAAGAAAGAGAGAATGAATACCTTCAGATTTGGTTCACTATTGATGCATATGTACTTACACATTGAGCACAAATTTATAGGCATGTACCCTAGTGGTTGGAGAAAAGGGATACCTATTGGAATACAAATTTTTGACAGTTACACAAGATAGAACAACACATGGGTTGATGGTGAGTTGTTTGGTATGATTAAGATTCTTCAGAGGCACATGAAGGAAAGATACACGATACCTGAATACTTAGTTGAGAAGTACAAGGATACAATTTGTTTCATGGTTGAAAATGATTGTGTATTCTTTGAGGTAGTAATACCGAGGAATAAATAGTGTTATCCTATGGGATATGAGGTAAGTTCTAAGGTGTTAACTATGCAAATTGAACATGTCCTAGCATCTAAGATAGATACATTTGAGGAGAGATGAGGAACCTATGAGGAAAAATAAGCTAATGTAAGAGAGGAACAGACCATAGGTTTGAGGAAGAGAAAAGTATACAAAATTGTGAATGAATGTGGTATTAAGGCATGATTCACAGAGGAAGAACTAAAGGAAGTTAAGAAGAAGTTAGTAGAGTGATCTTCTAGATTACTGCAGCTCTTACACCTCCTAAAGTAATGATGGTAGACAATCCACCTCCTACGGTTATTGATGTAACCTCCCCTCCACCATAAAAGACCTCGTAGGTAGAAAAGATTATTCATAGAGTGAGTACTAGATCCAACAAATAGATTTCACCACCTAAAGAACAAAACACTGTGAGAGAAGAGAAGAAACCTGAAAGTGACAAGCATATATGGAAACCTGACTTGAAGATGATTGAGAAGAGAGATATCGAGGAAGGGAAGTTAGTTTTTATTAACAAATACTATGACAAGTATGAGGAAACTAATAAAATTTGGATTGAGGATGTTGTAGTTAATCATTTACATGTTTTCAAAATGAATCTATTGGAGATAGAAGGTAGTATACATGAAGAGTTATATGGTAGATTGGAGACTAGGAAAAAACTAGCACAGATTGAGAATGAAACTATCAGAAACCAATAAATTGATAATATGTTGCCTGTAGTTTCTATGCAAGAAAGAGATAGAATATTTAAAGAACTAAAACCTCTATTAAGAACTAAAACTAGATTAGTGAAGATTATGGAAAAAATATATGATGAAGTTACTAAAGAGACTCAGAAAGAACAAGACCAGATATTAATGAACACTATTCTTGAGAAGACCCCACTTCCTACAACTACTTTTCCTACACCCTTAGGAATGGGAGAGAGTTCAAAGACAACTAAGGCAAGTGTTGAGAAGAGCGAAGTTGATATGCAACCACATTTCTATGTTTCTAGTAGGCCTGTGACTCTTAACACTTCACATGATGAGAAGGACCAATTGAAGAAGATAATGACAATACAGTGATTGAGAAAGAAGGACAAAAAGAATTGGAGCAGAAAGAAGAAACAAAAAATGTTGAAGTCAAGAATGAATTTGACACATCTTCTACCTTATTGTTGGCAAGTAAAGACAAAAATATTGATATGGATGTGGATTGCATGGATGAGGATGAGTTGATAAAATTAGCTTTTACTACACTTAATAAAGAAAAGGAGAGACCTGACATTAAAAGTGACAAGAATACTAAGGTTTTGTCTAGAGAAATTGATACTGTGAACAAATTTCTCCTAGTACCTATTGTTTTCCAGAACAAAGATGATGTAGAGAACTTGAATTTGCCACTTGATGCGTTTGATGGATAGTATGATAACTTGGTGAAGATTGCAAAAGGAAAGGCATAAAAGAACTACTCAAAGAAGAAGCTATTTGAAGTTTTCTAGTCTATCTCATGGGACTTGGCCATTCTGAGAACCAGTACAGAAAATGCAAAGAGTTTTATTGCACATGGCAGGAAACTATTCAGTTATTACATAAACCCTATCAAACATATTCAGAATGTTGAAGAAATTATTTCCAAGGATAGGGAAACCTTGAACAACATGATGGACAGTTGTGAGACCTATTCACAATCTATAATGGAATTGGACAAGGAAGTAACAAGAATTTTGGCTAAACTGAATGTATTGGATATTGAGAAAGGGAGAGTTTTGACAAGGTTTGGTTTGCTGAAGGGTTTAATCACTCCTAAGCTATAATTATTGAAGCTCACTTATTATAAATGGAGAAAACTATAGAATCATTGGCCAACTCTATGCTAAAAAAGTTGAAAGAAGCATAGACAATATCATTTTCATTAAACAGACTAATTCATGTTAGTCAACTTTTGCTTAAGTCATGGAGTAGAGAAGTGAAGATCTTGGAAGTTTCCTTTCAAGGTATTCTGAAATTGGTAAGAAAGCCCTAATTTTATTATGTAGCTTTGTCATTGTTGTCAAAGGGTGAGAAGAGAGAAGAAAAAAAAAAATAAATAAATAAATAGAGGAGAAGATAATGTATAAGGAAAGATAGTTTTGTTTTTTTGCAACACTTAGTCATTTTTTGTTAAGTGTTGCCATCAATGTCAAAGGGAGAGATTGTTGGCAAGTGATCAATTTTGTATGATGTGATCCACTTTTTGGTTTTCATTTATGGCAACATATCTTGCATACTAATCTATTCATTTAAAGTTAAGTTTTGGTGACTCTGAAATCGGCTAAGTATAGAAGCAGAAATACAAAGGTATTTTGAGTATTGAAGATCGAGATCGATGAGTTATGGAAAGAGAGATTAGATGACGATAATATGGGGTATGTGTGACCTCCACCTAAGATCGATTTTGGTTTGGTGATTTTTACATTAAGTTAGAGAGATTTGAAGATAGACATACAACAACCGGACAATGATATAGAGCAGCTGGACGGAAGCGATGATTCAGGGAGTATGACCTAGACTCCTGGCAATCAGAGTTGGATTATGATTGTTGATAACTTATATTTTGATTATGTAAGAGTGCCGATTATGCATTTGATATTTTCTCTGTTAAATGTATTTTGTATTGAGAGACAAATATGTAATATTTGTATTTGAGAGCTGACTTGGTAAAGAAGAAAGATATATATGTAAGATCTTTTTTTTTGAGCAAAGAGAGAGTTTTGAAACAGAGTTTTGGATGTGATATATGAATGGAAGAGAAGATAATAACATATATCATTAAATAACTATGACTACAACTATCTAAGCATTAGAGATGCTTGTTTTGTTCATTACTGAGAACATTTTGTAACAGAACTATTTTGTAAGAGTTGTATGCTCATTTGGCCCCTAACAAGGTGTTGTATACCTTTAACAGGGTTGTTTTTCCTCTGAAAAGGAATTGTACTATGTAATATTCAGCTCCTTATAGGGCTAGGTCTCCTAACAGGGACACTATACTTTATTGCATGCTTGTGGGTACCATCCCCACTGGGGTTTTCCCTTGGCCAGGGTTTCCTAGACAAAAAATAATGGTGTTATGAGTACTGTGTTATTTGCTTGTGTTCTTTTCATTTATGCAAGCTTATGGATTATTTATAATTGGTTGAAATTTTTTATTAAGTGTTGTAATACTGATTCACCCCCCTCTCATTATTACCTAATCCTAACTGGTACACTAGAACAAACTTATACATGAGGCTTTTAAAATCCATGTCCATAGCCTTTTGAAAATTTTCACCTGCATTGGATAAACCAAAAGACATCTTTTGATAGGCCATGGGTCCCCATTTATGGTGCAGGAGCACCTAGGCTAACCCCTAGTTCTAAATTTTGATGTGGCTTGTACTGACCTTAGCCAAATGTACTGACCTAGTTCTAAATTTTGATGTGGCTTGTACTGACCTAGTTCTAAATTAAAATTATATCAAATGTGTATCCAAAGAAACATAACACAAGAAAACATAACACATGATATGATTACGGAGAACCTTGATCAGAGGAAAACTCCAGTGGGGATTAGTACCCACAAAATATTGTACTAGGTATAATGAACCTGTTAAAGTTCCTTTGCTCTGTGAGAAGCAGTCTTTACAAATTAAGTACAATGACCTGGTTAAAGGTCTGACCCAGTTAGGATTCTTTTACAATAACCCTGTTAGGTGTGTATGGCTCACTGCCCAATAAGATGAAGGCTACGACCCTTTGAATGTTGATATGCACTATATCAAAAATGAACTGCTATAATGACACTGCTGTCTGATCAGTTTCATGTATGTGCGGATGCTCTTACTCATTTAAAGAGTTATATCATCTTCTGACTTCATTATAATATTCCTCTATAACTTCTACTTACATCATAATCAACACTAGTAACATATCTTTACATTACATACTTATATCTTGAAAATCGAATAGGCGCGACCCAAAACAAATCACTAGTCGGCCCTAAAACAAAAATATACAACGCTTTCAAACAAGTCACCCTAATAATGTTTACTACAACATTATTTACATTAATACAAACTTATAACTAAAGGCGCTTAGCCATTACATTATAAAATCATCCACACTACTCAAAACTGTAGTCGGCTTCCATGCTCTATTTCCTAGACTGTAGGTTTACTAATATGCCTGTAACTTCTCCATAATGATGTTTCATACTCTGCGCATTTGGATCTAGCATGTATATACACCATAGAGTATATACCTAAGAACACATGCTCTGGTGTGATCTCTAACATGTGCGCTGATGTGCTGATCTCTGTATGTGTCTGTTTGCTTTGTTTTCACACTTAGTCATTTTCCTTTCATGACAGAACTTAAGTATGACTTTGTTGCCATGATTGAAAACACAAAATAAGTCATGCTTCCTTAGGAAGTCAACTTGCCAACAATCTCCCCCTTTCTCATTTATGGAAACAAAGGAATGTGGCTAAGTTACTCAAAATGACTTCATACAAAAATGACTGTATATCATAATACTTAATGATATATACATATATATTTCTCTGCATATACACATTCTATACAACTCCCCCTTTGACATTAATGACAAAGGTGTGAAAAAACTGTAAGTCTTCAACATGCTTACTCCATGTAGACTTCTGGGTACACAACTTGAAGAGATTGAATCTCTTTTTGCCAAAAGACTTTCATTGCATCAACTGTCTGTAGATGCGAGCATAATGCATATGTCAATTTCTCCATTTTCATTAGATCCATGCAAGGACCTTGATCATATGTCTGTATGGTGTGATAAATCAATTTGATGTTCTCATTGAGAACTGCTAGAGATGGCGCAAGTGCATTCCTCAACTGAGTCTGCCTTACCCTTATCTTGCTGATTTCTAACTTTGTTTTCTCAATTTTGTCTAACTACCCTTGGTAGACATTATTGCAGATGTTCATGTCTTGTGTCTAGGTTGCAACTAGTTTTCTTATGTTATCAACCATTTCTTCTGCTTCTGCTATCTTTTTAGTGTGCTCAGAGGTGAGCTTCACTCTATCCATACAATTTGCTATGACTTTATTTCCTTTATCTACCAATTCCTTCAATATAGCCTACCCAATCTTTAAGGAATTTAGATCTAAGGTAAAGTTCTTTACCAATTCATTTAATCTCTCCTTCTTGTATTCATCTTCTACAATTTTAGTAGCTGATTCTACTAAACTAGTGAAATGTGACTTGAAGTTTGATAAGATGTTGTCCACATCTTCAAATGATTGTACTTTGGCTACTTTCTGATCAGTAGGCACTAAGTCATTCAAAATGTTCACTATTTCCAAGAAGCAAGGGTTCCTCACACTTGTTTCTCTTTTGCCTTTTCCATGGCAAGGACGTTGATCTTGATTAGGTCTTCTTCTCCCCATGCATCCAAACTTGCTGAGTCAAGAGTTAACCTTGACAACAATGAGGTAGATGGTTGAGTGGATGGTGATAATATGGTATTTTGGCTGGTATCCATGCATTCAACCTTCACTGGTTTCTCTTTTGTCAGTGTCTTGTCACCTTGCATATCATCTTGAGTGTCTTCATTTATGTCAGCTTGATCATTGATGGGAACTTCATCTTGTTGTGTGGCGGTATCATCAGTGCACATTTCTTCAGTGCTTTCAAATGCCTTATCAACTTTATCCATATCATTATCAGAAGCTATCATAGATATATTTACATTGTCAACTACTATAGTGTCATCTGTATCTTTAGCTGTCTCATAGGTTATTTTCACTGTGGGCACTGAATCCTGTAGACCTGTCATAGGCGCAACCTGAATTACTGGTGTTGTAACTTGTTTGGGAGGAACTAGAGTAACTTTTTTTGTAGGCACCATTGGTGGATACATGTGTCTATCCATAAATACTTGTGCAAATGCTTTTTCAGTTTCCTTTCCAACCAGCTCATATTCTTTGTTCATGATCTAAAGAGTTCTTGTCTTAGTTCAGAGATGAGGCTTCACCAGATCTAACAAAATAGCCTTCTCATCATGTGAACAAATAGGAATAAGATTATCCAAAGTTTCTTCTCTAATCTTCATGTCCTCTTCTATAGCATGTCTTTTCATGATCTCCAGTATGTTCCATAGCTTATCCAGTATCACTGTTTTGAGTTCAAGAATAGACTTCTTAAACTTGATCATGTGAGATATGATCATAGAGTGTATCTCAGTCTTATCCATCTCTTGATACATGTCATATAATTTTTATAATGTATCCATTCTTCCTTCATTTACAATCCTATTCTTCAAGATAGTTAGACTAGGTTTAAATCCTACCTCAGGTGGAGCTTGAACATTCTTAGCTTTGCTCCGAGTAGCTCTTAAGGATGGATGACTTGTAGCCACTTTCTTTCTTCCTCTTGGTTTCTTGCTAGGCACTGAAGGTGGAGATGTCTCTAGATCAATGGTTGTAGTAGGCGCAGTGGTACTCTCCTCATTTTTCTTTTGCTTCTTCTTCTGAGCAGTTTTCTCAATTTTGACTTGTGCGATTTTGGCTTCTTTTGTCTTGTCTAAGTCTTCTTGTGTGACTCCATGTTTTTTTAGAATGTTGGATGTTATTCTAGATGCTTTCCTTTTGTTAATAGCAAGTTGTAGTTCAATATCCACTTCATCGGTCTTTTCTCTGTAAGTGCCCCATCTAGGTTCATTAGGGTCTTTAGGTGCTGACAATAAGACCTGTGCATATCCTTTTAAAACATGGTCTTCTACTTCATACCCTAGTGGATGAATCCACTTAGTTCTCAGCTCAATAGCCTCCATGCATGTGCAATCTGTCTCTACCATAAAGCATATTGTATCCTTATATTTGTCAACTATCTTCTCAGATAGTCTGAACCTGCTCTGCATTTTGACCCTGAATATCTTTATATCCATGTCCATTTTATCTCTTGCACTACTTTCTACTGTGGCTTTAAGAGATATCTGAGTCATTGTAGGTTTGCCTTTGTCTAGATAAAGGTCTAAAACCTTTCCGACTATGTGGTGATACAAATAGATGATTAGTGATCCAAACCTGAAAGTTTTTCTTCTGTCATGTTTGATAATTATGATATTTTCAATCAACTGATCATGCAAGATCTCACATAGATTATATTGGGTGTTTTCCTTTACTATTCTGATAGCTACAAGGACTGTTGCTGCAGAGACACTATTCAATCTGATTGCTTGCTGAAACTTGTATCCAAGTATCATTATCATGATTTTAATGTCATCCTCCTTGATAGGGTCAACTATCATTCTGCGCCTATCACTACTGGACAAACAAACTTGCTCAATCTATTTCTTTACATCCTTGCCAGTGGAAAATACTAGTCCATTCATTGGAACTCCAGTTAACTGATGGATTAGTTCTATAGTGATGCAAACAAGGACATCTCCAATCCAGAAAAGATCGTCATGTATCCTGCTTAACAAAATCTTTACCCATTTTGGTTCTTCAAACTCATGCACATTTGAATACTCTAAAATAGGGTTATCTTGTAAGTGCATGAATTCATCCTTGAATGTGAAATCCTTTTTTAACACTGATGCCATATGAGAGGCTATATTATCATCTCCTAATGATTCCTTCTTACAGTAAATGTACGCGTGGATATCTTCCATGTGAACAACGCCAAGTGGGGTTTTGGAGAAAGCCCCTTCCACATCATACAGTATGGATTTGAATGGATGCTTCTTAAATATAAACCTCTTCCTCTCTGCTACATCAAACACAACTGGGGTCACCATACTTACTTGGAGTTTGCTTATGTAGGGTTTCAACAAAATTCTGAAATGGCGCGACGGCTAGGGCTCTGCTTCAAACTTATTACCCTTTCGTTCCAACTGCCAAACTATTTATGCCTTTGTGCTTTGATGTCTTAGTGCTCTAATGCTCTTCAATTTCTGTGCTCTCAAATGTAAATGTGAAAATGATCGACCGCAAATTTCTTTTTATAGAATCTGTCGCATTTAATGCTTGCAACCATACATAGAGATTTTCAAACTTTGATCCTGATGCAATTTAGATAATATGTGAATGCATATAGCTGTAATCTATGCTTTTAACCATGAATCCACAGGTGCATACTCAGAAGTGAGTACACCAACTACACAGGGGTTCTGAGCTAGAATAGCTCCCCCTAAGACCAAGAAGGTCTATTAGGAAGAAGTAGAGGGTGCATCCACTGGGGATTCATCAACTACTTTGTTATCTTTATTACCCCTCTTTACTTCAACCCAGATCTTGCTTGAATCTTCATTTGCTTTGACAAAATTGACTTCTCCTTTCTCTTCAAATAGTGACTTTTTAGGATCCTCTTGTTTCTAAGTTTTGGATCTGCAAAACCTTGTGATATGTCCAGCCTTTCCACATGTGTGGAAAATGATAGGAGGTCTAATATTCTTTCTCATCATGCTACACTTCTTTTTTGTGTGTCCATTGTAGTTGCATATCTGACATGTAATGTTTTGCAAATTTCTTGAGAGTTGATTTCTTTGATTGCTTTCATTTATATTCCTGTGATTTTGCTGAGGTTGATTTCTTTGACTTGTTATGCAATGTATAGCCCTATGACCAAACTTATTATAGGAGTAAATATAACCTTGAAAAGGCCTTACCTCTTTGCAATCTCTTGCCAAATGCCCATGTTTATTGCATGCATACAAGTTCTGTTAACTTTCTTGATTTCTCTTTTAGGTGGTTGAGATATAACCTTTGTAGTATCTTCAACTTTCTTAGCTTCTGAAGATGCTTCAAGTGTTTTTTCTCTCTCTTGTGATGGTTTGATTTCATCTTGTGCTATACTGAATCCAAGACCCGAAGTGTTCCCCTTTTTTCTTTGTGCATTGAGCTGGGATTGAATCAAATCAGAACTTGTGTGAAGTTTATCAATCTTGGCTTTTGCTTCTGTTAATTCAGATTCCAACTTCTTCTTCATGTTTTCCAATTCCAAGACTTTCATGTTTGCCTGTAGAAGTTCATCTTCCAATTGATTGCTTTCTTTGATCTTGTCTTCAATGGTGTTTTGGCTATCTGTAAGCTGTTCCTCCTGATCTTCAAGTTTATCTTTTAGAGATTTGTTCTCTTCATTAAGCTTTTGGACCATTTGTCCTAGATCACTTGTAGAACAATCTTTCAGATCTTTTCTTAGTCTTTTAATAAGTATTTGAGAGCCATCATTTTTCAATCTTAGTTCTTCATTTTCCTTCTCAGATCTGTCAAGATCT
>MU224554.1:2875868-2893264 GCA_018584345.1 Thuja plicata
CATCTCCTATCTTTCCTCAAGATCAACATAGATGCATACCCTTGAATCCTTTTCATCCATCCACCCATCTAAACCAGTCATATTCTTCTTCTTCCTCCACAAGTCCCAAGTCTTTTGTAAGAAACTTAAATGTTCAATACAAGAAAAATAAGTAATACACAATCCATCTAAAAAAGAAGATCACCATGTCTCCTCTAATCGACATGGGGGCATAAAGTCCAAAGAGATATCTAAGAAGAAAACTACAAGACAAGTATGGGTTCCAAAATCCATCATTGAAGATATTCTCTCTAAATCATCAAAAAGAAATAAAAAGCCTATGACTATATGAATTCCAAAGTCTCTCTTGAAAGAGTCTTATATTGAGAAATAAGTGAATTTGACATTTAAGCTTCCAAAGGTTTCCACTTCATCTTCTTCCAAAAGCATTCTTTCATTCTATGTTCCTAAACTGCAACCTCTGTTATCCATTCACCATATTCCTTCATTCACATTTCCTCCATCCTCTCGCCATACTTCAAGGTGTGTGTTGATGTTGATCTTGCCTTTCTTTCTATCTACCCTTTCACAATCCTTCCATTCACTATCCTTCTACCTTTTATCCTTTTACCTCATTTGTCTATTCCTCCTGTCTTCCAACCTCACTCACTTTGCATAAAATCTTATCCTCCATTTTTCTCTTTCATCTTTCTTTCCCTATCGACATCTTTGAGAATATCATTTTGGATCCTTGGAATATCATGGTTTATCCTTTCAAGGAGCATTATCTAAAAATCTTTCCTTCTTCCAAAAAATTTAAAAAATTTAAAAAATTCAAAAATTAAAAAAAAAAAGAAAAAAAAAATTAAAGAGAAATAAATTCGTCCTATGGTGAAAACCACTCCCTTGTGGCACCTTGGATAAGTACCGTGATGAAAACCTAGCAATCAGGCATCATGCATAGTTCTTCTACATCTTTCATCCATTCTGTATTCTCTCTTTGATCTTGACAATGTTGTATCTATACATGAACATTTGAGCTATCTTGTGAGCTATCTTACGATGATCTTGCTTTCATTCCTTTCATGTTAAGCCTTCATATCTATCTTCCACCATTCATTTTTTCCTATCACTATCCTTTTCCCCTTTGGTCTTGATCTAATAAAAAAAAAGAAAAAAGAGTAAAACACGGTGCTATGAAGCCTCTTGACATGTCTACTCCTTTGGACTGCATCCTTTCCTGCTATTGCATTATGATTTTGTGACTTAGCCTATGATGGCCTTTCATTGCTTGTCCAAATGTGCTTTACATAATGTTTCCTTTTCCCTAGGTTGGGTACTCTTGAGGAGTTTTCCTTTGAGGATTTCTTCCCCTCATTCTTCATTCTTCATTTTCATGTCTTCCATCTCTTCCACTAGCTTGCTAATCCCTCCTGTTCGCCACCTTTCTAAAACATTGGGACTGTGTGGTGTGATCTTTCTTGGGAGTTTGATGCCCATTCTATCTGGGGGCATCCCTTTGTACATAATTATTGATCCTGAAAAAATCCAAAAAAAAAGTGATATATTGTCAAAAATTCTAAAAATTGGAAAATATCCTAAAAAAATGATCATCTCAGTGAAAACCTAGCAATAGGCACTTTGATGTATCTTCAAAAAATATATATATTATAAAAAATAAAAAAAATTAAAAATTAAAAAAAATCCAAAAAAATAGAAAATGTGCCTTGGTGAAAACCTGGAAAATGGCGCGTTGGTAGCAAAAATTCAAAAAAATTATAAAAAGTCTTGAAAAAAGAAGAAAAAATAGAAAAAATGAAAAAATTGCAATAAAATCCAAGTGGTGAAAACCTTGAAACGGGCGCTACTTGAGGCCTTTGCACCCCTATTTCTTAGCGCATGTCCGCGACACTTAGCCTTTCTCCATCATGCCTTGTGCTTGTTGCCTTGGTCTGGAATTGGTCTTTGTCTTTGTCTAGGGGGCATAATTGTGTTAGCTTTAGTCTCTTGGATGCGTTAGTCTTTAGGACGCCTCACAAATGGTGTTTTTCAACATCACCCCAACTGTATTTTTTAATACAACCCCTGACATCAAGTTTTTTTCAACACTTATCAGTTTGGTCTTACCCAATTTTTTCATGTGGTCTTACCTACTTGCGAGCATTTGATCCTTATCCTCAGAACTCAGTATCAGTAAACACACTTAAATTTTTAAATGCAACACTTAATTCTTGAGCTATGTCATGATCTTTTCTTTGTGTGCTGACTATTATTGATTTTTGTTGAGTGTCCTTCTCTAATAAGTCTCTCTGTGATGCATAGCTAGAGGAATTGGGGAATGGGGCATGTTTTTATTTGCTTCTTGATTTATAATTCACTATTTTTGTACAACCATTCTGCTGGTCATCCTGGCCTCTATGCCTTGATGCGAGTGTGGTTTTTCTATATTGAATTGGGTAAGCTAACATCACAGTCATCTTGACCTTTATGTCTATGATGCTTATGTTAGAATCTTTCCACATTTCAAATCCGATATACATCACATTCATATCTTCATAGTTGCACTCATGACTAGTGATGGTTGTGTGATGTTTTCGATATAAATCGCATTCATATCTTCATAGTTGCACTTGTGACTAGTGATGATTGTGTGATTTTCCGATGTCTGTTAATAATGGCCCAATGATGAAAATAAGTTCCTTTATAATCTCTTATGAATGATGAACACAAGATCCTATGTTTTTTTCTCTATTGCAAGTAATCCTTTGCATTTTCATGTAGCTTGCATTGTTAGACCTCATGTTAATTTGCATTTTTAGGTTGCATTATGAGTTTGAGAGGGATTCCTTCATCTTTCTTGTGGACTTTTAATCAACTGTGATCATGTTTGATCTTCATTTCCTTATCTTCTTTCGTGATCTCAATCAAAATTTTCTACCTTAAACAGTTGATTAATTTTGGGGCATTCCCTTTCTTGAGGCAAATTCTCTTTCTTCTCTCCATTTCTTTCCACCTCTTCCAAACTTCTATCTTCCATTCGCTTTCACCCCACTTCTTCTTCTTCTTCTTCTTCTTCTTCTAATTAAGCCTTGGGGCATAATATTTTGTGCTTAATGATCTACCTTGGTTTTGTGATCTTTATATCTTTCACCTTACATCAAGAACCTTATCTTTAGTTTGATTTGATCAAAATTTACCAATTTGTTGTTTCTCCTCTATCTCATTTGGATTTTGATCACGGGGGGGCAGTACCTATGAAAATTCAATTTTTGATTCAGATTTATCAATTATATCAGTCTTGTTTGAGATTCTTATCTTTGACATGTCAATTACTTATTTCGGTGTTGACATTGTCTTTTTCATTTGTGCTTATTTTTGTCTTGATGTGTTCCCAAATAGATCACACGTCTGGGTTGTTTTGTGATCCCAAGTCGACCTCACACTTCAACTGCATTCTTTGACTACATGTGTTCCCAAGTTGACCACACATTAGTCAAAGAGGGGCAAATGTATGCACCCCAAAATGGTCACCTAGACTTTGGGCCCCATTTTATCATTTTATCATTTTATCAATTTCCTGAATCAATAGTTTGGAACATTTTCAATTCAAATCAATTTCCATGATCAAATTGTAATTAATTCATTTATTCAATTATTTCAATATTTCCTAAGGTTTGATCATTTTTATCTAATTAAAAGATTTAATTTTCTTTTTAATTAAATAAAATTCCTCTGATTTAATTAAATTCAATTCCTCCCATTTAATTAAATAAAATTCTTCTAATTTATTTAATTATAAAGAAAACCCCTCTTTTAATTAAATAAATAAAAATCCCCACTTAAAGCACTTTATTTGTTGAAAAAGGAAATAAATTAAATAAAAATCCATTTTTCTTCACATCCTCCTAAGTGGTGGGATTTTTTTGCCTCTTAATCATAGCCTTTGATTTTTGCCTCTTCATCTCAACCATTGATCAATTCTTTTTGCCTCTTAATCTCAACCGTTCACTTTCCTATATAAGGAAATCTCTCCATCTCATTTGATAATCATCAATCATCAATCATCAATCATCAATCATTAATCAATAATCATCAATCATCAATCATTCATATATTAGGTTTTCATAGTATTGTTATGCTACAGGTTTGGAGAGAAATTTTGGAGGAGGATTTGAGCACTCAAGCTTGGATATTGCAACTTCTCTTTTCTTGTCTTCTTCTTCTTGCATTCATGGCTATTCATGTAGATTAGAATCATGTTTATTTTCATAGATTAAACTTGCATTTGTATTTATTTTCATAGAATAATCATGCATTGTTATCATCTAGATTAATTTCTTTTCATGCATTGCAATCATATAGAGTAGATCTCATTTTCATGCATTTGAATATCTTGTTTCATGGTGTACTTGCATGGGCACTATCTAGGTCAATCTGAGAGTCTCCATTTCACACCTTTGCACTCCATGACTAGAGAACTATCGATCGATATTTGAGGCCTCATTCTTGAGCAACCTTGGATGGAATGATTCATAGAAGTGTGTCAATATTTTAGCACAAAAACATTGCTTAATTCATTTTGGGATAGTAAATGAACAATCAAATAACTAAATCTTGTGGTTCAATGAATAAACACATCGCTTAATTCATTTTGAGAAAGTAATTGAACAAGAAAAGCACTAAGAATTGTGTTCAAATGAACAAAAAAAACTTTGTTTTCACGTACCATGTTCTCATAACTTTGGAATATTTAAATCAAGCTCAAAATATCTTGAGAGAATAAACATTGATTGGAGTGTTTTGGGAGAAACTGGCATGGAATAGGAGAGTATGCTCTTCTTCTTTTAAAGAATAAAAAATCTAGAAATCCTACGGGCGCCAATAATTTGTATGCTTATTTAATAGTAGAGGGCCTCCGGTTGAGGAAAAAATCTCCCGAGAATGACCCAAGTGAGGACAGGTTTTATGCCAACCCTTCTAACTCACTATAAATAATTCTTCCTTGTAGGCCAAAGCGTCGGAAGAAGGAATCAGTTTTGTTTTTGGAATTCTGACATCATTCCTCTAACATGCTTGGGTATGTGTAGAGTGGTGCTGCTTGAATCTTTCTTGCGAGACTACACCTATTTGAGTACTCATAGGGATATACGCCTCAATTTTTCCTTGTTCAATTCTATGGGAGATGGTTTTGAATGGATTTCCCCATCATAAATAACCAGCTTTGTAGTCTAACTACCTGATTCATCTCTGAAAGGGTGATAATCCTTGTGTAAGGCAAAAAGTAATTTCCCCAAGACACTCGTCATATCATGCCCTCACTTGCATTTGGAGTTGGCTAATATTACATCATGACTAGAGTCATTGCATGCTTGGTGATGGCCATATTCTGATTAGCATTTGAGTTTGTGCCTAAGTCAACGAGCAAGGATTTTCATCCTCTACCTAGAAAATAGGGCGTAAGAATGTGTCTGTTCACCCCTAACAATGAAAATCTGCTTGACGTGTATGAAAGTTCACTAACAAGATAAATCATCCAAAAAAGCAACAAAATTCAATCCTTTGTCTACATGCTATATTTTTCACTCACTGGAAAGAATAAAAAACAACCTATTATTAGACAAATTTGTATGAACTTCAAGACAAATCAGACACCAACTTTCCAAAACAACACAGTCATTTTTGGTCAATCTTGGCTCACATCTGGTTGTGCAAGCTTGCATGCAGTGTGCAAGATCGCACTTGGTGAATCCTGTATCATTTTTAGGGAGAAAGGTTGCATCCAGGATACTTAGGCTCGCATCTGGTTTTGGAAAATCTCACACAGAGAGAGTCACATCTAGGATAGTGGGCATTTGCATAGTTTCCTCTAAGAGAAAGTTGGTTTATTTGGATACCCTTTTGGCCCTTTATTCTATCCCTGTTGTTTTTCCTAATCCCTTGGTTATTATTTCAAAACACTTTTTCAAACATCTATGTTGCATGTCCTGTCAGTTTCTCACAACTAGTCTCAATACATGTGGTCTATTCACTTTTCAAAACAACTTGATTCCCAGGTCACTATCAGGGCATTCTAACCCTTTAACACTAGAATCATTTACTTCTACCAAGACACAAACGATACTTCTACCTAGACACAATCACTTGAATGTTTTGAGACTCTACTTGACACTATCGGGAAACTTTGACAAAGTTGAGATACAAATACATGGTTAACACAAGATGCAACAAGTACACTCCTAAATAATCAGTAGTACCTCCAAGATCACTACACTTTCAACAAGGAGAAACATCTTGCAGTTCCCTGTTCGATTTAGACTCCCCTGAAATGGAAAGGCCCACTCATGAATGGAGTGAGGCTTTTGAGGAATATGACAATGATAAAAACCAAAAACATGATGATAGCGATGGTGAAGAAGAACAACACTTTGTCTGTCCTTTGTTTGGTTTAGACAGTGACAAAGAAATCACTGAAGAAGAATACAATAAACTCAAACAAAGAAAGAAATTCCAAAATACATTAGAAAAGATAATTGGCGAGGACAAAGAGAAATATTTTCTCCATCTAGCTTCCACAGGCATATAATTACCTAAAGTTATGATGTTGAACAACTGAAAGAAAAAGAGGTATCAACTCCTATCTCTTTTCTCGCCAAACAACTAACCTTGATGTAAACTAAGCTTGTGAACCTCAAATAGGAGAAGGCTAAACCTAAGAAAAAATACTCTTTGGACTCCATTTTTCTATTTCCTTTTGATAGGACTATTAATATGGTCCCATTTCCTCCCAACATGGCAAGGCCAAAATATGACAAATATACAGGAGAGACCGACCCACATGACCATGTGAGGGAATTTTGTGCTCTAAGAATAGAATACATGCATGAACCTACATACCTCATGAGGCTCTTTCCAGATAGCCTGGGTGGAAATGCCATGGAGTTGTTCTCAAAGCTCACACCTAAGGTAAAAAAATTTGAGAAGTTAATTCAATGATTTATCCAGCATTACTCCTATAATATACACCATGATGTAATTATGGTGGATCTATGTAACACTAAACAAAGGACTATCAAATCCTTTACACACTTTGTACAAAGGTGGAGGAAAATGTTTGCAAGATATTCAAGATCTATTCCCGAATCTGAAAAGATGGAGATCTTTATTAATAACTTGATACTAGAATTGAACTACGCATTGAAAATGAAAGATTCCCCTAGCTTTGATAGGATGATCAAGAACACCATCTGTATTGAAGAATTCATGGTTAAAAAAAGATAAATCACTCTCCAAAGTGAGAACAAATCTACCAACTCCAACAACAAACCTAAATGGTGGAAACAAAACAAAAATTTTGTTAACGATGGAGTGGTAGATGCGTCCAATGCTAATCCTAAACCAACAGTGTTCAATCTGACAAATAGCATGCAAGCAAGTAAAGATGCCAAGGTAAAAACCTCCATACCTAAAATGAACAATGAGAACAACAAAGGTCGGCCATGGACTTCCAAACCTCAAAGAATATTCACTCTTTTGGGAGAACCTCTTGAAACTGTTTTGAAGACACTGTTAGACAAAAAAGTGCTCACGATCTTAGATTCCAAACCATGGGAACCAAAAGTCAAACCAAAGTGGTGGGATGACAATTCTTATTGTGTCTTTCACAAAAAAAAAGGAAACAAGACTAATAACTATCTTAAACTCAAACATGTTATCTAAGAGCTTATTGAAGGAGGAAAGATCAAAGTGGAAGGGAACACCACTAATGAAGACCATACGACTTTTAACAAGCCATTCCCTAATTATGAGCAAGGGGAAGCATCTAAAGGAAAAGGAAATGAAGAAAACTACACCTACTCTAAAAATGATAGTGTGATCAACATGCTAGAAATTAAAACTGAATCAAATAATGTGGTCAGTATCAAAGGTATTCAAGACACATCTTCCCAATCCAATGTGGTAACCCGAAGTCAAGCACAAGTCACAATTAAAGGACCCGATTCCTCATCAAAACCAACAACAACTTCCAAGGTACCCATTGTCACTATCCCCAAGCCAGTAGCAACAAAACAAATAGTTACTATTCCTGCAGCAAAGTATAACTTGGTGGATCAATTACAATGAACCTTTGCTCAAATTTCCATTTTTGAGTTGCTTAAAATCCCCTCAGTGCATAGGGAAATTCTTGAACAAGCCCTACATACCGCAAATGTGCCAAAGGAACTTGATGTAGACAAATTAAAAGAAATGGTTAATCACATCTTAGTGCCACATTACCTCTCTTTTTTAGGAGAACATGATAAATCATTAACACATCCACACAATCAACCCCTTCATATTGAAGTCCTAATTCAAAAATCCTATGTTAGACGTGTATTGATAGATGGAGGCATAGGGTTGAACATCTGTACCCTTAATCTAATCAGGAAACTGGGTCTCTCAGGACAAACCATTGATTCTAGAAGCAAAATCACTATCAAAGATTATGATGAAGAAGAGAGATCCTCTAAAGGTCTCATTGTTCTACCCATCATAATCAGACCAGTTGAAAGGAATGTCATATGTCAAGCTCTGGATCTACCCTTGGATTACAATATACTATTAGGGAGACCTTGGATCTATAAAATGCAAGCCATACCATCTACTTACCACCAGTGTATCAAATTCCCACATAATGGGGTGAAAGTGATAATTCTTGCAGATGCCAATTATACTTGCAACAATATTAAGGAAGGTAGTATGGTCCCGCATAACAAGGAAGCTCCAAATGAGATTGTTCCTGAGACTACAGAAGACATGGTTATGTAAGGCTTTTGAAAGACCTTAAAAATTTAAGAAACCGACATGCAAGAATACAAGCTGGACATGACCCCATCATTGACAGAGCTTCCAGTATCACCAAGATCCTATGGGAAACCTTCCCCATCTTTCACACCCGCTACATCTAAAAAGCCAAAAATTCACAAAGAAATTAGTATGGATAAAGCATCTACCTCCCAAGGGGATGAAAGTGAAGAGAAAGCAGTCCTGGCCTAGCTTTACTAGGGGTAACCCAAGGAAATAGAGATAAAACATATGGAAATATCCCCAGAAAAGTAAGGTAAAGGATACGATCTACTCAAACAAATGGGGTATAAAGAAAAAGGAACTTTAAGAGACAAAGGAAAAGGACTTATTAAACCTGTACACATGGAATTTAGGGATACCAAAGATAAAATAGGGCTAGGTTTCAATAATAAATTTGAAGACCCTTCTTCAAGGGATAGTTCGATCTCTGACAATTGAAGTGATAAAGAAGAAGAAATAGAACTAGAATACTGGTCCTATGAAAGATTATTACATATTGGCACAACAAACCCTGAATATCAAGGAAAAAGGTATGTACCAAGATTTGAGGTACCACAAGACACTCATATCCCTTTGTTGACACCTGCTACTACTCAAGAGATAGAAGCAACATTAGCAAAAGACAATCCAATGGTACCATTGATAACAACAGCTACTGAAGACACACCTTGACAACATGATTCACATCGTAACTGTGGGTAGTTAGTCACAATTTCACATGTCCTCTATTTACCACACTTTGATCTACAGGTGGCTAGTAGAGTACATTGTAAGGAAACTCAGGTGCGGAAATAGCTTCCTACACTAATCTCTAAAGGAAAGTATTGTGCAAATTATTTTAAATCCTTACAATTTCAGATTCGTTAACTACTTTAACAATGATATTGCAGCCATATACCATGCATACAGAAAATAGAGAATGAAACAATGATTTACCCTGGGGAAAACCTTTTGGTAAAAAAGCCCAGCACTCCAAAACTTGCACAATGTATTATCTTCAACACAACGGTTACAACACACTTGCAATGCAAGTTCTTTCAGGAGACAATTGACACTCAAAGACAAATCCAGTAGCACCCGATCATACCAACAATACACTATTTTCCTATCACAGTCTGCAACCCTAAGAAATGCTTATATCATGTGCTTTCCTTTTTAGGGCAACTTCCAAAGATGGCTGTATTAGGGTTTTACCGTTCTCTGAGAAAATACGAACCCAAAATTTTTTTTCGGGCCGATGTCCTGAACCCCACAATTATGGAAGAGTGTACAATACTCAACTTTATCAGTTGCCACATGTCATTGCATGTCTTCACCCATCATTGAATCTTCTAGAAATAGCTCTTACGTGTCAAAGGAATCCATCATAACCATTTCAGCTATGATCTCCTTACACATAATTCAAGATGCCAACACATCAAGTGGAGTGACACATCAACATGCCAACTAGATATATACACTCACACTTAATTATATTATTTGCAAGAAATACATTTTACAAAACAAATAATAAGAATAGGAATTATCCAAGGTTGAGACACCTTATTCCTAACATTCTCCCACTTGTTGAACACCTTGTAAGAGGAATAGGAACAGAACAGGAACTAACCGCTATAGGCCAAAAGGCCCATAGACTCCGAACACCATCTGAACTTCATAGTGCCCACTCATTTCGTTAATGCATCTGAAATATTCTTTACAGTATCTACCTTCTCCAAATTTACCTTTCCATCTTCTACCATATCTCTCACAAAGTGAAACTGCACATCAATGTGATTCATTTTGGCATGGAAAGTAGGATTCTTCGCAAGGCAAATAGAGTTCTGACTGTCACACCAAATAGTAATTTATTCTGCATCAAAACCAACATCAGAACACAATCTCCTAAGCCAAATGGCTTCCTTACAAGCATGAGTAGTAGCCATGTACTCAGCTTCTGTAGTGGACAAAGAAACCACAGGTTGTTGCTTACTCATCCAACTGATGGCACCACCAAACATAGTGAACACATAAGCACTGGTGGATCTCCTGCTGTTAATATCACCTGCCTAATCTGAATCCACAAACTCATGAATACAAATTGAATGTGGAGAGCTAGAAGAGTTACCATGGTAACATATAGAGTAATCTGATGTACCCCTCAAATATCTAAATACTCGCTTAACTACATCCCAATGTACCCGTCCAGGGTTAGCCATAAATTGACTCAGGACTCCCACTCCTTGGGCAATGTCTGGTCTAGTACAGACCATAACATACATAAGACTGCCAATTGCACTAGCATAAGGTACTCTACTCATGTCCTCCACCTCACTAGGAGATTTTGGACAATCATCTATAGATAACTTTGTTTCCACTGAAATAGGAACACATAGTGGTCTACAATCTGCCATGCTGAACCTGTCCAACACAGACTTCACATACTTACTCTGACTCAACCAAAGTTTTCTGTTAGACCTCTCTCTACTGATTTCCATACCCTAGATGTACCTTGTTGCCCCAAGATCTTTCATCTCAAACTGTGCTAACAACTAATATTTAAAATCAGAAATCATACCCTTTACCCTTCCCAAATAGCAACATATCATCAACATATAATGCAACAATAAGAAGGTGAGCATTTTCAACTCTGAAATAAACACAATGATCTGATTTTGATCTTACAAATCCAATTGAAAATATAAATGCATCAAACTTAAGGTACCACATCCTAGGATATTTCTTCAAACCATATATAGATTTCTTTAATCTGCAAACTAATGATTCTTTACCTTTAACAATGTAGTGCTCAAGCTATGACATATAAATCTCTTCCTACAAATCACCATGAAGAAAACCTATCTTCACATCTATCTGTTCTATGTCTAAATCATTTGATGCAGCAAGAGATAATAGAAATCTAATGGATGTCAAATTTGCAACAGGAGAGAATATTTCACCATAATCTATTCCCTCTACCTGTGAATACCCCTTTGCAACCAATCTAGCTTTGTACCTTTCAACACTGCCATCTGCACAGAATTTCTTCTTGAACACCCATTTATAGCCAACATATTTTCACCCTTTAGACAAAGGTACAAGGTCCCAAGTTTTTTTTTTCTCTAATGAAGCCATCTCATCATCCATAGTCTCAATCCAGGAACCTACATCTTCCATGCCCAAAGCCTCTTTCATAGATCTAGGCTCATCAATGTTAGTAATCAAAGCAAAAGCACAACTGAAATCTAACATAGAATAACCAAACATTTCTGGTTGCTTTCTTTCTCTCATGGATCTCCTCAAGGGATGAGGTTGAGGTTGTTCTTCCTCTTCTTCCAAACTATCAGAGTTGTTAGAGCTCTCCTCATCATTAGACCCAACATGGTCTCTCTGTTCAGTCTTCTCAGGAGTAGGAGGAAGCTGAACAACATCTTTTTCCTTTTCTTTTTCATCTGGTTGTAGCACAATAGGAGAAGATGTTAGCTCTCTAAAAATAACATTTCTACTATGCAACACCTTACTAGTCACAGGATCCCAAAGCTTGTATCCTTTCACACCATCACTGTATCCAATGAAAATACATTTGAAAACTTTGTTTTCCAACTTAGATCTTTTCTCCTTTGGAATATGTGCATAAGCTTCACAACCAAAAACATGAAGATGTCTAATTGAAGGATTCTTACCAGACCACACCTCCATGGGTGTCTTACCAAAAAGAGATGATGTAAGAGATCTGTTATCCTGATATAAAGCAGTGGCTATAGCTTTGGCCCAAAACCTTTGTTCTAAACCAGCTCCACTAAGCACACTCCTAGCCTTCTCCTTCAGTGTCCTGTTCATTCTCTCTACAACTCCATTTTGCTGTGGGGTGTAAGGAGTTGTCTTATGTCTCTCGATTCCTTGTTCTTTATAGAACTATTCAAAATCTATGGAACAAAACTCACCACCATTATCAGTTCTCACACATTTGATTCTTTTACCAGTCTGATTCTCCACAAGAGCCTTAAATTCCTTGAACTGACTGAAAACCTGTGTCTTTCTTTTCAGGAAATATATCAAAGTCCTACTATAATCATCTATAAGAGATACAAAATATATAGAACTAGAGATAGAAGGAACTTTTTACAGGACCAAATACATCAAAATGAATAAGATCCAAAAGTCTAAAAGACTTGTGACAACTGAACACAATTTTTCTTACCATAAACACAATGTTCACAGAAATCAAATTTGAGATTACAATCATTTAGCCCCTCGATGAGATTTTTAGTTTTCAAGGTCCTAAGACCCTTTTCACCAATGTGACCAAATCTCATATGCCACAACATTGTCTTTTCTACAGGAAGCTTGCCTTCCAAAGTGTTTGCACCCTTAGGTACACTTACTACACTACCATCGGAACCCATTGCCACAGTCTTGTTTACTTCTCATTCAGATGGTGGGGATGAAGTGATAGCTGCTCTCTTCTTTGAAATAGAAGAACTATTTCACTGAGCAATGCATGCATCAAGATGAAAAAAAGTACCTCTCTTTGTACCTTTAGCGAGCACCATAGAACCTCTCATTATCTTGCATCCATCTTTTGAAAAGACAACTTGCACACCTACATCATTCAGCATACTTACAGATAATAGGTTTCATGCCAAACCCAAAATGTGCATAACTCCATTGATTCCCTTTACTCATCCATCAGGAAATCTGATAGTGACCCTTCCGTGTCCAACTATCTTCAGGTGAGAATCATCACCCAAGTACACCTTTCCACCATCAAACTCTTCATATTTTGAGAACCAGTTTCGATGAGAGGTCATGTGAAAAGAAACACCCAAGTCTACCAACCACACATCATCAGATGCATGGGCTGCTAAAGCTATAATAAAAGCATCTCCATCTTCTTGAGATTTTTTGGAAGCTAAATCTGAGCCTTTCTTCTTCTCCTTCGGTTCTTTATAGTCCCTCCGAAAGTGCCCAGATTTATCACAGTTCCAACATTTTGCCTTGGAATTTCTAGGAGTCTTAGAACTCCCACGATATTTGGATCTTCCCTTCTTTGACTTATTGTCATTCTGCTTTCCTTTGTCATTGGATCTCCCGCGAACAGCAAGGGCTTCCTTAGATGAATCTGAAGTCTTTCTTTGAATCTCCTTAGATAGCAGTGAAGACACCACATCATCCATACGGAATGTGACTATAGTACTTTTGAGAGCCATCACAAGATGGTCCCACAAATCTGGCAAGGAACAAAGCAGGGTCATACATTGATCCTCCTCCTCGATCTTGGCACCAGATGATGCCAACTGTGCAATCAATAAATTGAATGCGTTGAGATGATCAATTACAGATCCACCTTCCTCCATTCTTAAAGAATACAACTTCTTTCTTAGGAACAACTTATTCACCAGATATTTGGCCTGATACACAGACCCAAGCCATTTCCACAAAGAATTTGTAGTAGTCTCATCAAGAACATTCAGAAGAATGACATCTGCTAGACAGAGTCTGATGAGACCCTTAGCCTTCCAATCCTTGATCTCCCAATCTACTTGAGATATCGCTGCAGGTCTCACATCAAGTGAAGTAGCCTCCCATAGATTGCGGTCTTCAAGCATGTCTTCCATCTTGAGTTTCCACCACTCAAATTTAGCGCCATTAAATTTCTCCACCTCCATTCTACTGTATGAGGAACTTGCCATCTTAATCTGCAAATAAGATTTAGAATGCTCTACAAAAAAAACTCCCACTCAACTTGAGATTAGCTCAAAAAACCCTACCCAACAACTAGGATCAAAATTTGATCAGGCTTTGATACCACTTGTAAGGAAACTTAGGTGCAGAAACATCTTCCTACACTAATCTCTAAAGGAAAGTATTGTGCAAATTCTTTTAAATCCTTATAATTTCAGATTTGTTAACTACTTTAACAATGATATTGTATCCATATACCATGCATAGAGAAAATAGAGAATGACACAATGATTTACCCTGGGGAAAACCTTTCGGTAAAAAACCCCAGCACTCCAAAACCTGAACAATGTATTATCTTCAACACAATGGTTACAACACACTTGCAATGCAAGTTCTTTCAAGAAACAATCGACACTCAAAGACAAATCTAGTAGCACCCAATCATACCAACAATACACTCTTTTCCTATCATAGTCTACAACCCTAAAAAATGCTTATATCATGCGCTTTCCTTTTTAGGGCAATTTTCAAAGATAGCTATATTAGGGTTTTAGCATTCTCTGAGAAAATAGGAACCCAAACCCCACAATTGTGGAAGAGTGTACAGTACTCAACTTTATTAGTTGCCACATGTCATTGCATGTCTTCACCTATCATTGAATCTTCTAGAAATAGCTCTTACATGTCATAGGAATCCATCATAACCATTTCAGCCATGATCTCCTTACACACAATTCAAGATGCTGACACATCAAGTGGAGTGACACATTAACATGCCAACTAGAAACGTACACTCACACTTAATTACATTATTTGCAAGAAATACATTTTACAAAACAAATAATAAGAATAGGAATTATCCAAGGTTGAGACACCATATTCCTAACATACATCAGGTAACTATTGCTGAATTTTTGAACAGGTCTGATGATGAAATAATAGACTCCCATGATTATGAATGGGATGATCTATTTGTTTCCATGGAGGACATTGAAATAGATGTAATTCACATGTTTGCAGTTCCATTAGAATATATAGAGCATTCTAATCCCAACAATATTGATTTTCCTGAAGAAGAGGAGGTATCCCTTCCCCCACTCATTGATGAAGAAACTAGTATTTTCCTAGACCTAGATGAAATTCAAAGGCTACAAGCTAGGAGCTTCCTTCTACAGAGAAATGAAGATGAAAGTTCCACTAATGAGTCACTAGAGTTTGGTCCACATATAACTAACAACGACTTCAATAATGATGATTTGAATCTTATTGATCTAAACCTCGACAAAATAGACTTAATAGATCTTATTGAGACTTATTGATCTAAACCTTGTCTTTAATAAACCCAAACCTAATTGATTGGACTAATAAAAATCCTACTCCTATCCTCAACTTTCCTAATGACTACACTTTGGCTTTCTATCTAAATTCTTGTGAACCTTACCCTTCTTCCACCAATGCAAGGAGAATGCACATGTCACAGGAGGATATAAAGTTTCTCAGTCACAAATAGAAAAATAAAAAGAAGAATAGAACTGACGGTGAAAACCATGTTGTGGCAGTGTTAGATTCTAAAATAGTAAAAACAAAAGATGTATCTAATGGTGAAAACCTCTCAGAGGCGCCAAAAGATGAGATTCTTGATATCCTCCCTAAGCACTTTCAAGAAAGATCTTCAATTTTGATAGAACCAACTGTTGGAGATTTGATTCTGAACAGTTGATTGATTGTATGTTTGTCATTGATGACAACATATAATACACATCAGTACTTCTATATGTACTTATCCATATGATGACATGAAGACTTGTGTGGATAGATACATGTTTTTGACATGTTTATTATGCTATGTTCATACACGCAGACCTAGATATGAGGTTTCAGTAAAGATATATAATTCTGTTATTGGCGGTTACAGTTCTGGGAGTATAACGGTTTAAGGCTGACATATGTGACGTATTCTTGAGTTGCGCTTATCATCAGGATATGCGTGTGTATATTCATGATTAGTTATGAGTTGTTTATATTACTCTAAAGGTACCAAATGTATTTCAAGAAGATTGTAAAGTTATGGTTAAATTAGTGAAGCTGACTTAGTGAAGCGATGCGTCTATTCAATTTATACTTGTGCGGTTGTAATTATGCTTGCGCGCTTAGTAGAGCCGACAAGGATGTTATGAAGAGTTGTCTAACAGGTCCCATGATCTCATACTTGGTGTATGTACTTATAGAAGGTCATTTTTGATAAGAAGAGTTGCGAAAGCCAGAGATAAGAAAAGCAGAGCAGAGTGCTAAAGCAGTAGAGCTATATTTATCATACATTGATAATATAGATATTGAAGATGAATCTTTCAGAATACATATAAGATTGTTATAGTTCTTTACAAGAGGTTAAAGCATTGGCACACAAAAGGAACTGATCAGACAAGCAGTGTCACAAGCAGTAGTTCATCTTGTTGATACATTGTGTATCAAATATCCAGAAGGTTGTAGCCTTCACCACTTGGACAGTGAGTCCACCACCCCTAACAGGGTTATTGTAAAAGACTCCTAACAAGGTCAGACCCTTAACCAAGTCACTATACTACTGCATTGTAATGAAAAACTCCTAACAGGGTTGAATGATCCTTTAATAGGGATTACTATAAACCAGTATAGTTCTTTATGGGTGCTAATTCCCACTGGGGTTTTTACCATTTGGTTTCCCCATAATCAAATTGTGTGTTGTGCAATGTTTTATCTAAACAAGATAAAGTTGTTGATAACTGATTCACCCCCCCCTCTTAGTTATCCCTGAAGTATTCTAACAATTGGTATCAGAGCCAAGTGCCTTGGAGAGAAAGCCTAACAGCTTAAGGTAGATCAGATGGCATACTTCAAAAAAGAGAGTCCTAAGTTTGATGGAGAGAACT
>MU224554.1:2897532-2914743 GCA_018584345.1 Thuja plicata
AACAGTTGATTGATTGTATGTTTGTCATTGATGACAACATATAATACATAGCAGTACTTCTATATGTACTTATCCATATGATGACATGAAGACTTGCGTGGATAGATACATGTTGTTGACATGTTTAGTATGCTATGTTCATACACACAGACCTAGATATGAGGTTTCAGTAAAGATATTTAATTTTGTTATTGGCAGTTACAGTTCTGGGAGTATAACAGTTTAAGGCCGACATATGTGATGTATTCTTGAGTTGCGCTTATCATCAGGATATGCATGTGTATATTCATGATTAGTTATGAGTTTTTGATATTAATTTAAAGGCACCAAACATATTTAAAGAATATTTCAAAGTTATGGTTAAATTGGTGAAGCTGACTTAGTGAAGCGACACATCTATTCAGTTTATACTTGTGCGGTTGTAATTATGCTTGCGCGCTTAGTAGAGCCGACAAGGATATTATGAAGATTTTTCTAACAGGTCCCATGATCTCATACTTGGTGTATGTACTTATAGAAGGTCATTTGTGATAAGAAGAGTTGCAAAAGCCAGAGATAAGAAAAGCAGAGCAGAGTGCTAAAGCAGCAGAGCTATATTTATCATATGTTGATAATATAGATATTGAAGTTGAAGCTTTCAGAATAAAGATAAGATTTTTATAGTGCTTTACAAGAGGTTAAAGCATCAGGACACAAAAGGAACTAATCAGACAAGCAGTGTCACAAGCAGCAGTTCATCTTGTTGATACAGTGTGTATCAAATATCTAGAAGGTTGTAGCCTTCACCACTTGGATAGTGAGTCCTTGGATAGTGAGTCCACCACCCCTAACAGGGTTATTGTAAAAGACTCCTAACAGGTTCAGACCCCTAACCAGGTCACTATACTACTGCATTGTAATGAACAACTCCTAACAGGGTTGAATGATCTTTTAACAGGGATTACTATAAACCAGTATAGTTCTTTGTGGGTGCTAATTTCCACCGGGGTTTTTACCATTTGGCTTCCCCATAATCAAATTGTGTGTTGTGTAATGTGTTATATGAATGTGCATTTACTTTGTATCAATCTAGATTAATAAGTATAAGAAAAAGATAAAGTTGCTGATAACTGATTCAGCCCCCCCCCTCTCAATTATCCCTGAATTATTCTAACACCAACACAACCAATTAACTTGGGCACAGCTGAAGGTCCTCATATTATTCACCTACCACAATCTTTGTTAGACAAGGAGAAGACATAATTCACTGAGTTCCTAAAAGATAAGAAGGTCAACTTTGCATGGTCATACACAGATATGCCTGGGCTGGATCCTGAATTGATAATGCACCATTTGTCTATAGCTCTTGGGATCAAACCCGTGAAACATAAACTAAGAAAGATGCATCCTAATGTTGCATTACTGGTAAAAGTAGAGCTAGAAAAATTATTGAAAGCCAGATTCATTAGAGTCATCACTTACACAGGATAGATTTCTAATGTGGTCTTAGTATCTAAATCAGATAAATTGATTAGGATCTGTACAACCTTTAGAGATTTAAACAAGGCATGTCCTAAAGATTATTTTCCACTACCTAATATTGATATGATCATAGACCTCATAGAAGGCTACCAAATGTACTCACTAATGGATGGTTTCTCAGGCTATAATTAGATTAAAATTGCTCCTAATGATCAAGAGAAGACTGCATTTACAAGCACATGGCAAAATTTTTGCTGGAATGTTATGCCATTTCGGTTAAAGAATGCAGGTGCTACATACCAAAGAGCTATGACCACTATATGTTATTCCCTAAGTTTTGTTGATGATTAGTGACCAACACTTAGTCATTTACTTAGGTAGTTTTAGCTGGTTATCACTATGTTTGAGCTAAACATTAAAGGCCAAGCAACATTGCCAAGCAAGTTTTAGGTTTCCGAGTTACATTATGCCAAGCCGAGTAGAATATTAAGTGCCAAGTGATAGAGATGTTAAGTGTCGAGTAGAATAGTTTTTGAATACATGTCAAGATTGATTAAAAATTTGATGTAAAATGTTTAGGCCAACTTGTATGAGATTTGGGCTGACATTTGTACGCATTTAATATTTGTCTACTGAGTTAATTACGCATTTAATTGTTTTATACTATGCATGGCATGGAGCCAATCAAAAAATCAGAATGCCTTGGGGGCATAAAGAATAGATCTTGATCATTGATCTAGATCTCGCTGCTAGATCTGAAAAGACATATAAGATTGCTTTTAATCCTAGAGACAGAGTCACATAGAGACATATAGATAGAGAGATAGAGAGATAGAGAGAAAGAGATACTGAGTGTGAGAAAAGGGTTGTTGTTCATGAAAGATTAACAGTGAGTTATTTTGTGAAGAAGCCAAGATCAAGCAGAATGAAAAAGAAGTGAAAAGCAGAGTAAAGACATATTAGATTGTGAGATCACAAAAGGTATTGGAAAGAGAAAATCTATCATTAGCATCTGAGTGCATAATGAAGGATCACTACTTGAAACATTCTAACATGTGTATCAGGTGAAATGTCTTAATAGAGTGGTTCTAGCAGACCATTTTAAACCTCTTAGCTGAGTGCTTACTTTACTGTAAGTTGAAATCCTTTGACAAGGTAGATTGTAATGATCTTTAGTTCTTAACCAAACATACCTTTAACCAGGTAGATTTCATTTCTAATCAAACTCTTGTATCCGTAATATGCACACTTTATTTCTACAGTAGTGAAGATTTTGTGGGTGTCATCCCCACCCCAGTTTTACCTATTTGGGTTTCTAGGTTACAAAATTTTTGTGTTATGAGTTATATATTTCATGTTGTGGATACTATCTAATGTTAGGTTAAATTCATATATGTATGAATGTGGATCAATCTATTTTAAGTGGTTAAGTTTTAAGATCTAATTCACCCCCCTCTCAATATCTTTCTTTCCCCATTATTGTACTTCCAACAATTGGTATCAGAGCATAGTTCACCTACAAAATCTTTTAATCAGCTTGCGAATATCAGATCTTGAGATGGAGGTTTACAAGTTGGGTAAATTCATTGAGAATTAGAAGATCGAGATTCAGCTAGCATTACATCATCTTGAGATAGCAAGATAGGAATTGAAGAAATCATTGACAGCTAGGAAATATTTGGCCAAACAAATGAATGATACTCATTACCAGGAAGATGATACTGAAAATCTATTTCAGAATGGAGATTCTACTAAGAGCGATGAAACAATTGTAGATCTACTGGAAAAGAACAATGCACTATGTCAAGAAGTCAAAAACTTGAAAAGAGAACAAGAAATGAAGACAATGAGACTATGTGAAGTAGTGGAACAAAAGAAGAAAGTTGAAGATGACAAAGCTATGGAAGAAGAAGATAAAAGAGTGATAACTATCAGACTTGATGAAAGGACACATGATGTGCAAATGATGACAATCAATCAGGTTGACATGGAAAATAAACTGCTACTTGCAAATCATGAGATTAGTAGGAAAGATATGGAAATGATGAATTTGAGATTTGAGAACAATCAATTGAAAGATGATTTGAGATTTGAGAAGGAACTGAATGAAAGGCTGAATAAACCTAATGAAGCCTTGACTCATTTTCAGAATCTGATGGAAGCATCAAGAAGGCCAAAGGATTCTTCTGGATTAGGTCACATTGAACCAAAGACATCTATTGAGAAAGGAGAATCATCTAAAAATGAAGAAAAAAGGAATGCAAAGATAGAGCACAACAAGCATGTTTGCCACCACTATGGAAAATCAAGTCATATAGAAAACATTTGCTAAAGAAAGAAAGGTAAGTCCAATCCTAAACCTAAGTTCAATGGCTACTATTTTAATTGCAAGAAATTTGGACATAAAGCACATGAATGTTGGGCTGGAGCAAGTGATGCACCTCCCAAACCAAGATTTAATGGTTATTGTTACAAGTGTTAGAAACATGGTCATAAAGCACAAGACTGTAGATCCAATGTTAAATAGAAATGGACATCAAGACACAAACAAAAGCATCTAGGAAAGGCAACACTTACAACTGGGATTATAATACAAGGCAGAGTTGTCATTACTGTGAAGAATATGGACATGCACTTGAAGATTGATAAAAGACACATTTCAGAGGGAAATCTAAGAGTTGGATGAATGGAAGCCTAATTTGTTTTAGTTGTTTGAAGATAGGTCACACTAAGAGAGAGTGTAGGATACGAGTTCCTGCTCCTACTATTGAAGAAATAAGAGCATAGATGAACTAGACATGGGTAAGGAAAATAGAGCTGAGCAGCAGTGAATTCACTAAAGCCGAGGTCACCCAATCTAATGGATCAGGTTACCACACCATCTCTAACTGATAAATAGTGGTATGTAAGGAACCACATTTAAATTTCAAATCTTACATCAGTTCCTAACATATAAATGTGCCAAAGTCCATATCTGCATATGTTGAGATGCACCAGGACACGTTTGTGACAAATTCCGAGAAGAGTTAACTCCACTATAGGTGCCGAGTTGGTTGGCTAAGTACGTTGTGTGATGGCCAAGTATGGTAAGCTGAGTGATATGCAAGTTGTGTTAGTCAGCCAATGACAGCTGGCTTGCACTAACCTAATGGGCATAATATTTATTGCTTATCTACTTTGACTTTTTGAGTCTATATAAGGACGAACAGTTTATTCTTCATTTTACCTTGAAATTTTTAGAATTCACAGAGTGATAGAAGAAGTTGTAGAATTGATCTTAGTAAAGTTTGGTTTCAAAAATCTTGTCAGCGTGCTGTCGACAACCCTAAGTTGAACAGTGTGAAGTGTTACTTGCCAAGGTACCCTGTTCTTCATTCTTGAACCCTAATTTTAGAGATTATGGCTGCAAGTTCTTCTGCCCCAGTCAAAGGAATAAAGGAGGAGCTGAAACAAATTAAGCTAGTAAGAAGTGATGCATGTGCACCACCTAACTTTTGAGTTGTTCCCGAAAGTGCAATTTTAGGTGATCTGAATGGAGCCCTCTCATCTATCCCACCAAAGTTACTTATGATCCATGATGTTGGATCCTGTTACATGGTTAAGATTGGCGAAGTAGGTGATAGAGAATTGAGGAAATCCTACAATAATTTATGCAAAAATGGAGTTCTAAAAGATGAATTCAAGCATTTAGCTGACAAAGTGTTAACTCATGCCCTAGATTTTCCACTAGACTTCAAGGATGACTGGATCAAGGTTGTTCTAAGCTGATTTCATAATATGCATATGTGGCTGGACAATGGACCAGTTAGGATCACTAAAGATATTATTCATCGAGTAACTGGATATCCTTTTATTAGTGGTAAGCAAACAATGAGAGATCAAAGTAAAGAAGAGATAGTAGCTAACGCTGGAGCTATTTGGAATAGTAGAGGTATGACTATCTCTACAATTGAAGATTTAGAACTTGAATTTGGAGTGAGAGTGATTTCACACAAGTTCTATCAGTCGAGCTGACTGGATAGTGTTCCTTGCACAGTTGTGGACCAAGCATGGAAGATAGTCAAGAAGAATCACACCTACAACCTTATCAATCTGCAATTAACACAACTAGCTGAGAACTTACTATCGATCTGAAAATCTAAAAGCTCATCATGTAAGTTTGGCTCTTTAATAGTTTTCATATTCTTCTATGTACAAAAGTCATTTCCTACACTGGGAAATATTGTTTGGAAGAAGGATAGACCTATTACTATATAGATTAGTGAATGTGTTCAGCAATTAGGCAATAATTTCAATAGTATTATGGGAAACTACTTTGTGGAATTCAAAAAGAGAATAAGGTTGAGGACTAGAATCCCTAGTTCACTTGTGGAAAAGCATTATGAGGAGATTTGTTTTCTAGTGGACATAGATTACACATACATTCAGGCTACGACACCTAGGGTATCATGGCTAGAGCCATTTCCCTATGAAGTTAACATTGATGAAACATTAGCGGCTATCACATCACTCCTAGCAGAGGAAATTTATACAAAAGAAAAGAGATTTGGAAATTATGATGAAGCTAAGGAAAAGATATCCATGAATCTTAAGGCAGGAACCATGGAGAGAAAAAGGAAAAAGATTGTGAAAAACCTGAAGAAGATGGTTGGATTGCCAAGTGATGAGGAGCTAGAGGATGCACCTCTAGACATATCTACTAGACAAGGAGAAGATATATCTGAAGAAAAAGAAGTATAAGTTAGTGAATCTGAAGAAGAGATTACTGTTAAGACAAAAGGAAAGAAACTAGCAGTAGCCAAGGTATCCAAGCCGAGTAAAGCAAAACCTAAAGTTACCCCTCCCATTGACAATCGTCCAAGGACAAGGGCATCTACTATTACATCTCCAGTAGTGCAAAAAAATGTATATGCAAAGAAGAAGTTTGGAGAGAGTAGATCTAGATCCAAGACTAAATTTGCAGAAAAGGTTGTGCTGAGCCTACAGGTAAAGAGACCCAGAAGAAAACTACATCTGGATCCAGAAAGTGATGAAGAAAAGAATAAAATTGATGAACCCAACAACATACCAACAACACCATTCAAGAGACCCACTGATATTAATGAGGTATGTGAGAATTTGAGAAATTCTGTAGGGTTATCTGGTTTTAACATTATCAAATATAAGAAATTGAAGCTAGAAGATAAGCACAAAGTTCAAGAAGCACTACTAGATATGATGTGCAACTTCAAGTTAAATCCTATAGAGATAGGAAACAATGTGTCGAGTGATTTATATGACTTTCTATCTGGAAAATGGGAATTTGCACTCACAACTGAGAGACAGATAAGAGAAGGCACATTAGCTCAAGTCATTCTTGAGCTGACTAAGAAACAAAGACAAAATTTTGTTGAAGAGTATAAGCATAAATTCATACCTAAACAGAGAGGTTATGTTATTTTGAAAAATGATATTGAAAGTGTAGGACAATAGAGTACTAGGATTTGGAAGGAAATCTTTGGATTGATTGCTCCAAAAGAGAAGAAGACTGATGAAGGAACATCTGAGCCTGACAAGGCTGGAGCAGAACCAAAAGAATAAATAGAGATAGTAAACACTGTTGATATGACAATTGATAGTCCAATTGATGTGACAATTGATGACTCTAGCAATTTGGATGTCGAGGGTCAGGATGAGCTGAGAGACTCAACTATAGAATCACTTATTAAGGCAACTAAGGCTGAAGGAGAGAAGAGTACAGAGGAAGATAAAGAGAGAACTCAAAAGGAACCTGAGGATAAAGATGCTCAAAAAGAAGCAAAAAAGGAGAAAACAAATGAACAAGAGGTAATTACACAACATTCACCTATTTTAAAGGTTGTGAAAATAGTCTTAGATAGTGGTGAGGAGATGAAGGATACTGACAATGAACCTAAGGAAAAAGAGGCAGTGAAAGTGTTGGTTGGTTTACTACACTCGGCATCATCCACTCCCACTGGACTTAATGTAGGAGGCATGCCTGATTAATAGGCAATTTTGATTGAATTAAAAGATGCAATGGTGACTGCTACTCATACAGGAAAAGGTATTGAGGAAAAAAAGATGAGAAATAGCTCACCTGAATTTAAGAGGAGGAAAGTAATGAGGAAGAATTATCTAATTCTTGATGTCACATTAGATGAAGTGATTGTGATTCCACCATGTGATCCCAATGTTTTGTCTTATGAACAGATTGAGACTCTTCAAGAACTACTCAAAAGGAAGAAAAGATAGGAGGAAATGAAAAGAGATCAGAAGGAAAAGCAAGCGTTACATGACATCAAAGATATATTTATAAAATCTTTTGATATGGAAGATGACAATCCTCAAGACCCTATTCTTGAACAGTTAGTTCATATTATGCAAAAGGTAAATGATGACAAAAGTGAAGCCAATGAAAAGCTATTGCAATGGTCTGAGAGGAAATTTGAGAAAAAAGTACTAGCAAAAATCTAAGGAGAGATTGCGGTAAAGCAGGTTGAACTTTCTTCTCTTGTAGAAATTTTGGAGGAAGTTGCAACTAACATTTATTATTTGTATAAGAAGTTATGTGATGTTGAATTCTTCACAAAGGATAATCTATAGGCCTTAGAGAAATTGCAATTAGACTTAAAGTCAACTAGAAGTTCACTGAGTATGGATGCTAGCACTAGCTCCTTACATTTTATCAGATTGACTTATGCACAAAGGAGGATAGCCGAGCTCATGGCTTAAGATGGTCGGATTAGGACCAAATTGATTACTATCTAGAAAAAATTGATACCTCATCTGGAGGTCATTTAGAAATAACTTTCATCTACAAACAAATTGCTTAAGAGAGATTCTCATCTCTCCATTGCAGAAAGTTTAGTAAGTCTAGCTGTCGAGCTAGAAGTCAAAATAGAGGTTATGAAGTTTGTTAAGGATAGTTGGGACACTGCATTTGCATCCACCTTACAACTTCATAAATATTTTTTGGACAAGTATAACTTGACCCCACCTGTAATCAGTGACAAAAACAAGGGGGAATCTAATAGGACTGATAAGAATACAACATAAGGAGATCAGTACAGGTATCAATGTAAATATTTTGTTTAAGGCATGTATTATACTATGTAAATTTTTGTATGTAGTATGATGTACATTCCTAGGGGGAGTACATTGTGTACTTAGGCAACATTTTGGATGGAACGAATTGAAAGAAATGATAAGTGTGTTTTTGCCACTAATATCAAAGGGGGAGATTGTTAATCCCTAAGATTTGTTGATGATTAGTGACCAACACTTATACATTTACTTAGGCAGTTTGAGTTTTTTATCACTATGGCCGAGCTAAACATTAAAGGCCGAGCATCATTGCTGAGCAAGTTTTAGGTTGCTGAGTTACATCATGCTGAGCTAAGTAGAATATTAAGTGTCGAGCGACAGAGATGTTAAGTGCCGAGTAGAACAATTTTTGCATACATGTCAGGATTGATTCAAACTTTGATGTAAAATGTTTAGGTTGACTTGTATGAGATTTGGGCTGACATTTGTATGCATTTAATATTTGTCTACTGAGTTAATTACGCATTTAATTATTTTATACTATGCATGTCATGGAGCCAATCAGAAAATAAGAATGCCTTGGGGCATAAAGAATAGATCTTGATCATTGATCTAGATCTCGTTGTTAGATCTAAAAAGACATATAAGATTGCTTCTAACCCTAGAGACAGAGTGACAAAGAGACATAGAGATAGAGAGACAGAGATATAGAGATACTGAGTGTGAGAAAAGGGTTGTTTTTGATGAAAGAAGAACAATGATTTGTTCTATGAAGAAGCCTAGATTAAGCAAAATGACAGAGCAGTGAAAAACAGAGTAAAGACATATCAGATTGTGAGATCACAGAAGGTATTGGAAAGAGCAGATTTGTTATCAGCATCTGAGTGCATAATGAAGGATCACTACTTGAAACATTCTAACAAGTGTATCAGGTTAAATCTCTTAATAGAGTGGTTCTAGTAAACCATTTTAAATCTCTTATCCGAGTGCTTACTTTACTATAAGTTGAAATCCTTTGACAAGGTAGATTGTAATGATATTTAGTTCTTAACTGAACAGACCTTTAACCAGGTAGATTGCATTTTGTAATCAAAATCTTGTAGCCCTAATAGGCACACTTTATTGCTGCAGTAGTGAAAATTTTGTGGGTGTCATCCCCACCGCACTTTTACCTATTTGGGTTTCTGGGTTACCAAAATTTTGTGTTATAAGTTATATATTTCATGCTGTGGATAATATCTGATGTTAGGTTAAATTCATATATGTATGAATGTGGATCAATCTATTTTAAGTGGTTAAGTTTTAAGATCTAATTCACCCCCCTCTCAGTATCTTGCTTTCCCTATTATTGTACTTCCAACACTATAATCCATGATATGATGCATAAAAACATGGAGGATTACGTGGATGATACCTTAGCTAAATCAAAAGAATGAAGTACTCATATCAATGACTTAAGGAAGATATTGGATCATATGGAGAAATTTCAACTCAGGCTCAATCCAAAGAAATGTGCCTTTGGGGTCCAATCAGGAAAGCTCCTAGGATTTATTGTTTCAGAAAAAGGAATAGAGGTAGACCCTAAGAAAGTCAAAGCTATACTAGAAATGAATCCTCCATGCAACATTAGTCAAATGAGGACATTACAAGGGAGACTCTAGTCGATCAAGAGGTTCATGTCACAACTTGTAGATAAAGCACAACCCTTTACCAAATTACTACATAAAGGTGTCACCTTCAAATGGGATGAACATTGTGAAGCCAACTTTAGAGAATTAAAAGAGTACCTGGCTACTCCTCCTATTATTATGGCACCCATCCATGGAAAGCCATTACTCTTGTATATTTCAGCTACAGCCACATCACTAGGAGTATTGATAGCACAAGAGGATGAAACTAAAAAGGAAAGAGTAATCTACTACATCAGTAGAACACTAGTATCTTATGAACTCAATTACAACATTATTGAGAAATCTTGCTTAGCAGTTGTCTTCACATCACTAAAATTGAGACCTTATATGCTATCGCATACAGTAAGGCTCATCGCAAAGATAGATCCTTTGAAGTACCTCCAAAGAAAAATAGCCTTAATAGGACGTCTGGAAAAGTGGGTCCTCATTTTAAGTGAATTTGACATTGATTATGTGGACAAATGAGCTATTAAAGGACAAGTCCTCAAAGATCAATTAGCTGATTCACCACTCCAGGATGATGAACCTTTGAGAATTGAGTTCCCTGACGAGACAATTATGCATCTAACTGAGTATCCATGGAAGATGTACTTTGATGTTTCTTTCACCCAACAAGGCTCTGAAGTGGGGGTTCTATTCATAACTCCTTAAGGCTACAAAATACCCAAGTCCTACAAATTGTTGTTTCCATGCACAAATAACATTTCTAAATATGAAGCACTGGTAAATGGTCTTAAACTTGATATGGAGTGGAAGATTATAGAGTTACATGTGTATGGTGACTCTCAGCTCATTATCAATCAAGTAAATGGAGATTATCAAACAAAGGATGAGAAATTGATGCCCTACAGGGAACTGGTTGATGACCTAAAGAAATACTTTGTATTTGTCACATTCCTGCAAGTACCCAGAATAGAGAATAAAGCTGTAGATGTTATGGCTACACTGGCATCCATGTTACAATTAGAGGAACATCAATTCTTCTATGAATTCTTGGTGGAATAATTTTCCTACCCAACCTTTGATACACCTGAATACCAAGTAATTTGTGCTTTGAATGCCCAAGACCAATCTTGGTATGCTAAAATTATTGCTTACCTCACTGACCAAACCATTTCCAATGATCTATCAAGAAATGAAAAATGAGCCTTGATTAGGACAATCTCGCGTTATGTCCTCATAACTAATAACTTATATAGATGAGGTCTCGATGGTACAGTTCTTAGATTTTTGGAACATGAAGAGTTGGATCACACATTAAAAGAAGTCCACAAAGGTGTATGTGGATCACACTCAAATGGCTTTCATTAGCTAAGAAACTTCTCAGAGTAGGCTATTATTGGCCCACGATGGATAAAGATTCTATTCAATTTTCAAAGACATGTCATAAATTCCAAACACATGGAAATCTTATCCATACTCCTCCCAGACAATCAAAACTCCATTTTTGTTCTCTTTTTGATCAATCGGGAACCAAATCAAAGGTACCTATGCCATTTTACACAGTGCAGTAAAACATTTTGTGACAGCTCCTTAACATGCAGAATTGCTCCATATGTTCCAAAGATCAATTTTCCAAGTTCTATATCCACAAAATTGCACATTTCATCAAAAATATGGTCCTCCATCATTTACTTAGACTCAAGACTAACCTTTTTTTCATGTAATTAACTTGGTACCCGTGTGTGTACTCTTAACAAACCTTCATTCCTTCACTCTTCTAATCCATTCTTTCTTGACCTAACCACTCACTGTAAGTGATACATCATTTCCACAGAGGGATATCATTTTATTCTTTCCTTTGATCTCATTCCTGATGGGGCATGATCATACTATCATCAATCAAATTCTTGCTCAAAACAACATTAAAAATGACATTTTTATAAAAAACTAAAGTCATGACAGTTCCTTGACTAAGTCGGAATTGTTGGATTGAAGGCTTCAGTTCTGACAAAATGGATATCCTATGTCCACTTTTTCTTAGATTCTTATTAAGCTCTTGACAGCTTTATACTGACTTTTGGACAACAACCAAGTTCAGAATCAGTATTATCAATCTTTGGATGACAACCAAGTTCAGAATTGGTATCTTTAAGATCTTTGTGTATTGACCTTTGTTCGATCAAGTTCAAAGTCAATTCTATCAATTTAGTTCAATCAAGTGTGAGACTCATCTCATCAGACATTTCATTTGATCATGAGCGAAATTCTCAATATTTCAGAAGTCAATATCAAAAACTTTCTTTGAATCAATGCGCTGCTCGCACATCAATTCAAAGAGGGGAAAATGTAACCACCCTAATTTTTTTTCTCTGACCATAGACCCTATTTTCCCTAAGTGTGATCATACCCCAAATTATGTCAAGACAACTCTTCAATCAGTTGGCATAATTCATTCAAATCAGATTTAATATCCTAAGTGATTTAATCACTAAATTTTATTAATCACCTGAGCCAATCAAATCAATTAAAATCAAAACATGACTAAGATAATTAATTTAAAAGGAATTAAATAAAATCCCTATTATACCTCATCACTTGCAAATGCCTATCCTCTAGCCTAAATTAATCTAATTAATTGGCTATAGTCCTAATTAATTATCAAAAGCAATCAAAAGCTTAAATAATTAATTTCCCTATTTTTGAATGAATATATTAAAAATAATTCATTTCATTAATATACCCTCTACCCTAACCTACCTCAACCACCTTAACCCTGGGTTAAAACCCATCCCAACCTATTCCCCCCATGCTAAGCCTACTTCCAATCTTAATTTTAGTCTAACACACTTCCTAATGATGTCACATTCCTAATTTTGTGATTAGGAATCCAACCCACTCCCAAAAGTCAAAGTTCTCAAGATTGACCTTAAACCCTCACCATTCCTCTTAAATTCTCTCATTTAATGCATATTCCTTCCACCATGGCTCATTAATGCCTTCCACCATTGATGCATCTTACACCACCATTAAGGTTTTTACACCTCCATTAATGGCCTTGTCCCCTCTCTCTCCACATTTCTTCTATAAATAGGATGAATTTTGAGCACAAATGGCCCTTAATTTTCAGAGTCGAAAGAATTGTTATGTTGTTAATATTATTGCGAAATCATGTTGCCTCTTAGATTTGTCATTATGTATTATTAAGAAGGACACAACACTTCATGCTCTAACCATAGACCCTATTTTCCCTAAGTGTGACCATACCCCCAATTATGTCAAGACAACTCTTCAATCGGTTGGCATAATTCATTCAAATTAGATTTAATCTCCTAAGTGATTTAATCACTAAATTTTATTAATCACCTGAGCCAATCAAATCAATTCAAATCAAAACATGGCTAAGGTAATTAATTTAAAAGGAATTAAATGAAATCCCTATTATACCTCATCACTTGCAAAAGCCTATCCTCTAGCCTAAATTAATCTAATTAATTGGCTATAGTCCTAATTAATTATCAAAAGCAATCAAAAGATTAAATAATTAATTTCCCTATTTTTGAATGAATATTTTAAAAATAATTCAATTCATTAATATTCCCTCTAACCTAACCTACCTCAACCACCTTAACCCTGGGTTCAAACCCATCCCAACCTATTCCCACCATGCTAAGCCTACTTCCAATCTTAATTTTAGTCTAACCCACTTCCTAATGATGTCACATTCCTAATTTTGTGATTAGGTATCCAACTCACTCCCAAAAGTCAAAGTTCTGAAGCTTGACCTTAAACCCTCACCCATGTTTCTTAAACCCTCACCATGCCTCTTAAATCCTCTCATTTAATGCATATTCCTTCCACCATGCCTCATTAATTCCTTCCACCATTAATGCCTCTTACACCACTATTAAGTTTTTTACACCTCCATTATTGGCCTTTTCCTCTCTCTCTCTCCACATTTATTCTATAAATAGGATGAATTTTGAGCACAAATGGCCCTTAATTTTTAGAGTTGAAAGCATTGTTATGCTATTAAGATTATTGTGAAATCATGTTGCATCTTAGCTTTATCATTATGCATTGTTATTATCTTCATTCTTAGAGATAATATGCATGTTTCTTGATTATCTAGATTATTTTTTACTCAAATATTTTATTCTTAGGTTGTATAAGGCACTGATTTGTGCATAATCTGAGGCCATGATTGTTGCATTCTTCAAACTCCTCCTAGATAGGAAGCAATAGATTGGTTTTAGTGTTTAGATTCAAACCCTTTCTTTTTATGCTTTTTCACTAATATAATGATCTATTGAAGTGTTGTGTCCTTCTTAACAGGTGCATAAAATCACACACACATTCCATGCTCCTGTCAGAGAACTCATACCTTTCATAACACTTTGGCCATTTCAGCAATGGGCCTTTGATTTGATTGGAAAAATACATCCAAATTCTTCAAGTGGACACAAGTACATCATTACAGCCACTAAGTATTTCACAAAGTGGGTCAAAGTTGTGCCGCTAATCAAAGCCACTAGAAAATAGGTGGCTATGTTTATCTTGAACTTCAGTATTTGTAGATATGCGATACCCTCTTCAATTGTAACAAACAATGGGGGCCAATTTCAAAACCAAGACATTGAAGACCTTTGCACACAATTTCATATTACTCGACAATACTCCTCAATCTATTATCCTCAAGGTAACGGAAAGGCTAGGGCATCTAATAAGAATATTCTCAAGATCCTACACAGAACTGTGAGTAAGTCTGGCAGAGACAGGCATTTACAATTAAATCTGACACTTAGGACCTACAAAACAAGCATTAGAACACCAACTAGAGCCACTCCATTTACCCTAGTCTATGGCGCAAAAGCAGTACTACCTATTAAGGTTGACACCCCATCTTTGCAGGCATCTTTACAAGGTCTTATTACTGATGAACAATACTGCATCGATAGGGTGAATGCACTAGAATTACTGGATGAATGCAGGAAACAAGTGTTCTATCATCTTAAAGTGTACCAAACACACATGTTGAAAGGATACAATAAAAAGGTCAAACCATGACAATTTCAAGTGGGGGATCTCATTCTAAAAGAGAATCCTAAGAACCAGCCTAACAGAGATCAAAAAGGAAAGTTTGAACCAAACTAGCTGGGACCTTATGTCATTACTGCAATATTTGGGACTAGAGCCTATAAACTTGCTACACCCGAGGGAGATGTCCTTCTGTATCCTATCAATACTCTACATTTGAAGTGATTTTATGCTTGATGTCTGGCTAGAAGAGCCTGTACAGTAAAAATATTAGGAAATAACAAAAAAATTAGAAAATTGATCCTGAAGAAATTCAAAAATAGTGGAAAAAGTCCTGAAGAAAGGTATCCTTAGTGAATTCCTAGCAAACAGGTGCCTTGATACTACAAAAATATTTAAAAAAGAAAAAATAGCAAAAAATTGAAAAAGAGAAAAGTGCCTTGATGAAAACCTGGTAAAACTGGCATCCTGGTAGAAAAAAGAATGAAAAAGTTTTGCCAAGTAGTGAAAACCTCACAATCAGGCATCACTTGTACTCTACGCTCTATTTATCAAAACATTTCTAATACTAAGCCTTCACAATTACACTTGTGCTATGGGTTGAATTTGTTTCCTTACAAATATTTTATCCTTGCTTGGGATTTGTGTGCATTTCTATCTTAGGGAACAAATCCTTTTGCGCTAGGGGTATCTTCGCTAGCATGTTAGGTTGCGTCTGCTAATTCATCCTAAGATAGTTTTCCTTCCCACACAATGCTTCTCGATACTTGTACCAAACTGTCACTTTCATGAAACAAGGGTGTATCTTTAAAAACCTATCTGGCACAAACATTACTAACATAAATGGTGTTCTTAAGAACTACATTGGATTGCAAATAGGAACAAAGTTATACGTAGACATGGAACACATATTGCTTAAATTCCACAATTTGATTGATGAATCTCTACTGTGCTTGACAAATGAATCAATAGTATTTTTTTACTACTTAAGCACATAATTTGACCTTGGTTTGATTATGACTCTTTTATGTACCAATGATTTTTTAACTAGGGGCATCTAAGTAGTTATAAATTTTCTTTGATTGATTCTCAATTGATGGTTGTTATGTCTTTCGAGTTACTCCATGATGTCTGTGCAAAGAAAAAGAGTCGCAAGGATAGGGGGCATAACATTTTCTTGGTTTTTTGCGTATGGTGATTATTCCAAATGATCCTATAAATTTCACCTAACTTGGATGTTTATGGTAAGAGCTGCCAACATGAGTGGATAGCCGCATATACCTCAATCTTTGTTATGTGTAAACTACGGTGAACTTGAAACAATTTCCTTTTTTATTTTCTAAAAACTCATATTATCATGAAGGTGTATGAAACATAATGTACCGAAGGATATAAATTTTCAAGGTCATTGCAGGTCCAATATCTTACCTTACATAGACTCTGATATAGTAAAAGGAAGGTGACTAACTTATCCTGGCTTCTATGCCTTGATGCATAAGTCTATTTCTAAAATTACATCCAATAAACATAGTATTCATACTTTCATAATATCAGTTGGTATTGGTGATTGTTGTACTATTAGGTGGTAACCATTCCAAAAAGTGCCCAATGATGATAAAAATGTTACAATATCTGCAAATCAGTGACAACCCTACGAGTCTGCATGTAGGTGCATTTGGAGATTGCATGATTCATTTTTACTAAGACATAAATAGTATAAGGGATTTGAGCTCAAAATTATTTCTAAATTCATTCCTAAATCCAAGTTAATTACATCATCAAACTATGACTGATATCAATGTCATTGCATATCCATAACATATATTCTGCATTCATATATAAGAAAGAGAAAATACAAAAAAAAATCATTCAAGCATTGTATTTCATTCTACATCCTAAACATGCATCCATACATTAACTTGCATAAAGAAAATATAAAAAATATACATTTGCATGTTCATTTAAAACCATTTGAAACACATTCATATCATTAATCAATCCCAAAAGCATAAATGATGTCATCATCTAATCTAACTCA
>MU224554.1:2914924-2940058 GCA_018584345.1 Thuja plicata
TATATATATAATCATGGAACAAATAAAAAATATGGAACTGTCTATAAAAAGAGTATCAGAGAATCAACACGAATTAGATATACATGTAAGAATATCATGGTACAAAAGAATGGTACCCCAAGGATCCAGATATACAATCTCATCTCAAAAAATAGTACAAAAAATATATCTCATTTCTGACTCCCGATTCTCCTTGATTTGGAGGAGGAGGAGGTGGTACAAATGAAGCCACTGGTGGTGGCATGGCCCCCTCTAACTGTTGGTCTAACCATGAAAAAGATAGCTCTCTGCCCCTCTGGCACTGCTGTATGATATAGAGCAAGTAATATGTAGCTCTCTATCACTAATGAACGGTGGTACAAGAATGTGTATCTCTCTCAGCTCTGAATCTCTCTAGTTGTGTATTTCTCTTGGCTCTAAGTCTCTCCAATTGTGCATCTCTATTTTCCAGCAACACATTTTTTGTCGTGAGCCTGGCCTCTAATGTAGTAATCCTATCCCTGAGCTTCTCTCTCTCCTACTCACACTGTGATAAGGGATCTCTGTCCTGGCCAGAACCCCTGTCTGAATCCTTCCCTGAGGGCCTATCCTGTGGCCTATCCTGTGGCCTCTACTATTGTTGTTTCTACCTCTGCTGTCTCTGTTGCTCTCCTATGATCAAAGGCCCTGAATTCATCTGAGGAGCAAAAAATCGAAACTGGGTGCACCTACCACTCTCACTACCATTAGGACCACTTCTATCACCCACTGCTCCTCCACCCCCATCATATCCGCCATCATCATCACCATCTGGACCCTGTCCTCTATCTAGAGGAGGAAGTCTACGCTCTCTGCCTCCTTCTTGCCCTTCACCCCTACCACTGACGCCCCTATCTCTCTGCACTCCTCCTCTGCCTCTAACAGAATGATCCTTAATGGGATCATAATCTAAAGGGCCCTCGATCTGAGGAACCGCCTCTGCTAGATCTGTAAACTGGGGCACCAGGTACTATCTCATCTCTGCAAGATAACCTGCTGAGAAACCTACATCAGCTACCTTAGGCTGAAGATCCCATGGCATGACTACCATATCTACAATAGCCCTCTGAGCGGTTTCATAACCCAACTGTCATCCCCACAGTGGTGTCTCATCACATATCCGTGCATATACAGTCAAGTCCTGGCATCTACCCTGTAATCGACCATATTACCTCAGCACATGTGTAACTAAGAGTCTCTCGATGATATACCTGGTCCTTCCAATGAGGTACTTGCTCTAGAAAAAGTACAACATCTGCCACCTATCTGATATCCACTCCTCAAAATCCAGGTATGACCATCATATCACTCTAGTAATATCATTTAAAATGCGGTGCTAGTACTCTACCTTGCCTAGATGGGGCTATTGTATCCAACTGGCATACATATACACATAAGGTTGCTCTACCACCCGCTATCTATTGACTATCGGCCGTGTAACTGGGATGTGCTCCAAGGCCCAGATTTGAAGAACTAAAATACCAACTATCATACTCCAAGTATGATGGTACACTATCTCATGGAGCTCTCTATAGATATGAGCCAATATGAAGCTACCCCATACAAATCTCCATCTGGCAATGACCATCTGCTAAAGCATATCAACCCAGTCGACCCTGAATCCATGCTGTCCTCGGTCAGGCATAAGGATGCCTCTAATCAACCCATGTGTTGTGCTCTGGATGCCATCTCTCAGCTAGAGAAGTCAACAACTGTCAATTTACCCTAATGTTGGGTAAATCTATCAATGCTGATAAACTGACACACTCAACTATCTCTAGCTCATCGACAGTCAGTAACAGTGAAAGTGCTAACACCCAACCAGGATAGGGGCTCTGGAATGAAACCACCTCAAATGGAAACTGTTCAAAAGATAGTTGTTATAGAAAAGTTCAAAATCAGTGATCTATCTAAAAAAGTTAAACAGACAACCTATCAGCTAAGTATTTTCATGGTCAACAGAAGAAAACCAGTCAAAAATGAGAAGGTAACTATGTTAAAAACCAGAAATGAACCTATTTTTACAGGGTGTGATCCTATTTACTAGATGTGATCCCTAATTTTTAGGATGCGATGCAGCATCCAGGATGTGACCCTATTTTCACAGGACGTGACACGGGGTGTCGCGTGCGACCCTATTCTATCAGGGTGCAAAAAATTACAAATTCAACTAAAATTGACAAAATACAACATAAAAGTGTGTGATCGTGAATTTGCAAGACGCGATCCAGGATTTTTGGTAACTACTAGAAGCAACGCGGGATTGACTGGAAGTGACACAAAATAAAGGATACAACGCAGGACTAAATTGGCTATAACTTGCATAAAAATGCATAAAATTGAAAATTGGAAATTTCAAAAAGTAGGTTTTTGGGTACTTACCGGAGGTGGGTAGTTAGCTAGATGCTAATGTCGATGGTCAAGATCAAAACAACGCTTGTGCACAGGGACCACCATCTTCTCTACAGAGCTCTCTGAATTCCAAGGATGAGTGTGAAAATGAATGGGTAAAAAGTACATTTGGACCTATCTATTTACCTTTTTGAGCTATTTAGGAGCTTCGAAACTCCTCCCAGACAACCAAAACTCCATTTTTGTTATCTTTTTTATCAATCGGGAACCAAATCAAAGGTACCTATGCCATTTTACACTGTGCAGTAAATTTTTTGCTACAGCTCCTGAACATGCAAAATTGCTCCATATGTTCCAAAGATCAGTTTTCCAGGTTCTATATCCTCAAAATTGCACATTACATCAAAAATATTGGTCCGCCATCATTTACTCAAACTCAAGACTCACCTTTTTTTCATGTAATTAACTTGGTACCTGTGTGTTTACTCTTAACACACCTTCATTCCTTCACTTCTTCTAATCCATTCTTTCTTGACCTAACCGCTCACTGTAAGTGATACATCATTTCCACAGAGTGATTTTATTTTATTCTTTCCTTCAATTTTGTTCCCGAGGGGGTATGATCATACTATCATCAATCAGATTCTTGCTCGAAACAACATTAAAAATGACTTCGTTATCAAAAACCTAAAGGCATGACGGTTCCTTGACTAAGTCAGAACTGTTGGATTGAAGGCTTCGGTTCTCACAAGCGGGATATCCTATGTCTACTTTTTCTTAGACTCTTTTTAAGTTCCTTACAGCTTCATACTGACTTTTGGACGACAACCAAGTTCAGAATCAGTATTATCAACCTTTGAACAACAACCAAGTTCAGAATTGGTATCTTTAAGATCTTTGTGTATTGACCTTTGTTAGATCAAGTTCATATCCAATTTATCAGTTTAGTTCAATCAAGTGCGAGACTTATCTCATCAGACATTTCATTCAATAATGAGCAAAATTCTCAATCTTTCTGAAGTCAATATCAAAAAAATTCTTTGAATCAATGTATTGCTTGCACACCAATTCAAAGTGGGGAAAATTTAACCACCCTAATTTTGTCTTCTTTGACCATAGACCCTATTTTCCCTAAGTGTGATCATACCCCTAATTATGTCAAGACAACTCTTAAATTGGTTGGCATAATTCATTCAAATCAGATTTAATCTCCTAAGTGATTTAATCACTAAATTTTATTAATCACCTGAGCCAATCAAATCAATTCAAATCAAAACATGGCTAAGGTAATAATTCAAAATGAATTAAATGAAATCCCTATTATACCTTATCACTTGAAAAATCCTATCCTCTAGCCTTAATTAATCTAATTAATTGGCTATAGTCCTAATTAATTATCAAAAGCAATCAAAAGCTTAAATAATTAATTTCCCTATTTTTGAATGAATATATTAAAAATAATTCATTTCATTAATATTCCCTTTAACCTAACCTACCTCAACCACCTTAACCTTGGGTTGAAACCCATCCCAACATATTCCCCCATGCTAAGCCTACTTCCAATCTTAATTTCAGTCTAACCCACTTCCTAATGATGCCACATTCCTAATTTTGTGATTAGGAATCCAACCTACTCCCAAAAGTCAAAGTTCTCAAGCTTGACCTTAAACCCTCACCCATGCTTCTTAAACCCTCACCATGGCTCTTAAATTCTCTCATTTAATGCATATTCCTTCTACCATACCTCATTAATACATCTTACACCACCATAAAGGTTTTTACACCTCCATTAATGGCCTCTCTCTCTCTCTCTCTCTCTCTCTCTCTCTCTCTCTCTCTCTCCACATTTCTTCTATAAATAGGATAAATTTTGAGCACAAATGACCCTTAATTTTCAGAGTTGAAAGCATTGTTATGTTGTTAAGATTATTGTGAAATAATGTTGCATCTTAGATTTTTCATTATGCATTGTTATTATCTTCATTCTCAGAGCTAATATGCATGTTTCTTGATTATCTAGATTAGTTTTTACTCAAATATTTCATTCTTAGGTTGTATATGTCACTGATTTGTGCATAATCATAGGGCATGATTGTTGCATTCCTCAAACTCCTCCTAGATAGTAAGCAATAGATCAGTTTTAGTGTTTAGCTTCAAACCCTTTCTTTTTATTCTTTTTCACTAATATAATGATCTATTGAAGTGTTGTGTCCTTCTTAACAGGTGCATAAAATCACACACACAGAAGGAACCCATTTCCCCAGGTTAGAGGATGTAATGTAAGATTTTGAATTGCAAGAAAAAGCTTTGTTTACTAATTTTTGTTCGCAGTCGCCTAATTTTTTGAGTCAATGTTGGTAGATGTATTGAATAGAAATATTTTGTGTTTTATTTATGTATTAGGGATAGTTACAAGCATCTTTTGTTTTGATTTGAAGTTTCTGTGAGTTCATTTTGATTAGTCTTGTAAATTCTTTTGTAAGTTATCTAGTTGCTGGTGTTGACAGAGCAGTTTTTAGAACAAAAATGGCTCCCCCATAGAATCCAATTGTGAAATCCATCATGGTCTAGAGGAATATGGTAGGGGAGCCTCTGTATAGTGTAAAATGAGTGGAGGAGTTTTGAGAAGAAATTTAGCTATTTTTAGTGGCAAGCCCTATGCAAGTCCTATGCACCCGGTTAGGTGTTTTCTAGTGAGATAATGGTGTTTGATTGTAGGGGAATGATTGGAATAATGAAACCAAGCATGGTTTTGTGAGCACATAGGTCATACAAACACCTCCTCAAAATATTATGCCTTATCCAATCCATTGAGATACATTTCCAAGTAGAAATCACCAAGCTGCACTAGAATAGCCTAATTAGCCCTATTTGTCCTTAAATCTAGGAATCCATTGTATAGAGACCCTAGAACCCTAAGACCTAAAAAATATCTAATTTACTGGAAAAGGGTATCAGAATATCAACTTTGTTTTTGGGGTTATTTCAAAAAGTTGTGAAAGAAGTGTGAAAAAACTAGTTGATTAGGGCTAATTGAGTTTTAGGCCTAAAATACCAAATTCACTAAGGTATTGAGATGGTTTGGGAAAGTATTGATACCCTATCCTAATGGGATCAAGTGGAGTTAAATAATTTGTCCAAGAATGGATTACACCCCCCGCAACACTTTTTATGAAGAGGAGTTGAGAAAGCAAGTGGAGTCTTCTAATAAGGAGCAAAGAAGTGAAGTGAAACTTGTTTATATGTACCCCTAAGTGAAGCACAAAGATTTCACCTCTTAGTGAGGTGTTGTAGAAGTCCTAAACTATTTAAGTAAGGAATTAGAAGATCCTAGAAGAGAGCTAAGGGTCTTGGGGGAACTAGGGTCAGTTAGAGTCCTAGAAGCTTGTGCAAGCACATTGTAGGTGTATCCTATCAGATTGGTATAAGAGCCAATAATATTTGGCTTGTGGTGAATGTTTCAACCAAAAAAGTTAGTAGGAGAGTCTAAAATGTTGGAAAATGCATAAATTGTAAAGAAAGTGGATGAGCAAGAAGAAGAGAATAAGTGTCTCAGAGACAGATTGGTCCAATTAGAGCATAAATTGGACCAAGTGGAAGAAAATACTGATGAACTCAAGGATAAAGTTGAAGGAAAGAGTAAAGAGATAGCCTTAGATGATGAGGTCCCTGAAGCTGACCATGTCCTCACTGAAGAACCCTTCTTGAAGGCATTAAAATATTTAAGTGGAAAGGCATTGGAAGGAGTTATTATATTTAGTGGGAAAATGGAACCAGAGGTAGTCCTAGATTGGATTGAAGGACTTGAAAACCACTTTGGGTGTGATGGGATAACAAAGGTCCAAAATGTGAAAGTGGAAAAGGCAAGAGTTAGAGGGTCTGCACTCAATTGGTGGAAATTCATCCAAGATGAGAGGGAGAAATAAGGAAAGAAACACATAGCCACTTGGAAAACTATGGTAGCCAAAATTAGAGAGGCATATGTGCCACAAGATTATGAAATTCAATTGCATAAGAAAAGGAAAAGTTTAAGGGAAAAGGAATTGGATGTCAACTCTTACACTGAGGAGTTTTAGAGGTTGTGTATGAGATCAAGATTTGTAGAAGATGAAAGTGTGAAGGTATCTAGATACCTCAATGGTCTAAGATGGACTATTCAAGATGAGTTGAGTCTTCTGAATCCTACCACAGTTCAAAGATGCCACCAACTTGTAGTTAAGGTGGAAGAGAAATCGAAAAAGAAGCAAGATACAAGCAATACCAGAGGCAGAGGAAGAGGAAGAGATGGAAGAGGCCAAAGAAATGGATATGGTGGCAGAAGTTCAGAATCAAAGACTCATGGAGAGACTAAGCTGATAGAACAGTAAGAGGGAAGCTCAAATAGAGGACACTTCAATAGAGGAAGAGGCTCTAATAGTAATTGTAGAGGAAGACGCAATATCCAAGAAAGGGGTTCTTAATTTTCAACCATGAAATGTTATCATTTCAACTAAATGGGACATCCTTCCTATAGGTGTCTAGAGAAAGGCTCTACTTCCCAAGGGAGTGACAAGATAGTAAATTTTGTACAAGAAGAATCTAGTGGTGGTAACAAACACCTTGAAGTACCCATAGAGTCAGAAGAGGGGGAAAATTTGATGATCAGGAGAACACTGAATAAAGAGCCAGTGAGAGAGGAACCAAGACAGAGAAGAGAACTATTCAGAGTAAAGTGCAAAATGATGGGTAAGGTGTGTAGAATCATCATAGAGTTAGGGTCTACTAACAATATTGTGTTAGAGTAGGTAGTTAATAAACTAAAAATGAAGAGGATTCCACATAGCAATCCATACAAGGTTACTTGGTTGAACAAAGGACAACATGTCCTTGTGAATGAACAAGCACGGGTGGACTTCTCTATTGGAAGGTAAAAAGATAAGGTAATATGTGATGTCCTACCTATGGATCCATGTCACCTTTTACTAGGTAGACCATGAAAATTTGACGGACAAGCCATGCATGATGGAGCTAAGAATGCATATTATTTCAAGAAAGACGGTGTGACTTTCAAAATCTAGTCAATGTTGGAAGAAGGAGAAGTGAAGCCTACAGGCCCTAATGTTCTATTGGTTAGTAAAAATGAGTTCCTACAAGCTATAGAAGAAGGAGAGGGAGTATCATATGCTTTGGTTTTGAAACCAAAGGAAGAAGATGCAAAGAAGACACTCAAGAAGACATAGATTCCTATAGAAGTACAAGAGTTTCTTAAGGAGTATAAAGACATTGTCAGTGATGGAAAAGCAACTAGCCTACCCCCTAATAGAGCTATTAGTCATCAATTTGAATTTATCCCTGGAGCTACCCTACCTAAAAAATATTCCTATAAGATGACCCCTCAACAAAATGAGGAAATTGCCAAGAAAATCCAAGAGCTCCTAAACCAAGGCCTCATTAGAAAAAATATAATCCCATGTGTTGTTCCCACTGTCTTAGCACCCAAAAAGGGAGGAACTTGGAGGCTATGAAATGATCCTAGAGACATTAACAGAATCACCATTAGGTATAGCTTCCCTATGCCTAGGATAGAAGACCTAATGGATTGTTTAGGAGGGGAAAATTATTTCAATAAAATTGACCTAAAGAGTGGTTATCATAAAATTAGGGCTAATGAGGGAGATGAATGGAAGGCTGCCTTCAAAACCACAGAAGGTGTATATGAATGGCTTGTAATTCCATTTGGGCTATCAAATGCTCCATCCACATTCATGAGGCTTATGAATGAAGTACTCAAGGACTACATTGGTAATTTTGTTGTAGTGTATTTGGATGATATCCTGACCTTTAGTATAACTAAAGAAGAACATATAAAGAATCTGCAGATTGTGTTTAGGAGATTGCATGAAGAAAAGATAATGATCAATTTGGAAAAGTGTGAATTTTTAAAGCAAAAGCTAGTGTATCTTGGTTTTGTGTTGTCTCATGGAAACCTTAAGATGGATCCAAGAAAGGTGGAAGCCATCATCAACTGGCCTACCCCAAAAACTACAACAAAGGTGAGAAGATTTCATGGCTTAGCTTAGTACTATACAAAATTCATTAAGTAGTTTAGTGCAATCTGTACTCCTATGTTGGATACCATAAAAGGTGGGATGAAAAATAAATTTGTATGGAATGAGAAATCTAACCAAGGATTTGAGTTGTTGAAAAAGAAGATTGCCACTCAACCTATCTTGATACTACCAAGTTTTGAGAAACTCTTCAAAGTTGAGTGTGATGCTAGCAATTTTTGTATTGGGGTTGTTTTAAGCCAAGAAGGGAGACCAATGGATTTTCACAATGATAAGCTCAGTGATGCAAAGAGGAATTATTCTTCCTATGACTTAGAGATGTATGCTCTAGTCCAATCACTAAGGAAATAGATGAACTATCTGCTTCCCAAATAATTTTTTTGTATTGAGACAACCAAGTACTTAGCTTTCTGAACTTGCAAGACAAGCTCAGTCACAAACACATGAAATGGGTGTACTTGCTAGCTTACACCTTCAACATCAAGCATAAAAAGGTATTGTAGAACAAAGTAGCTGATGCATTTAGTAGGAGAATTTTGACAGTCCAAGAAGTACAATTGCAAAGCATATGCATTAAGAGTTTCAAGGACTTGTATGTAGAGGATGAAGACTTTGCAGAGATATACAAGGTATGTAAAGAACACAAGAATCATTTCCCTGGTGAATTTTATGAATATAAAATGCAAAGTGATTTTTTTTTTAAGGGAATTCAATTATGTGTCCCTAGGGGATCAATTAGGGAAAATATGATTCAAGAGAAGCATAATGGGCCACTTAGTGGACACTTTGGAGTCAATAAGACCTAAGAGTTAGTGCAGATGTTTTATTTTTGGCCTAGAATGAGACTAAACATCAGACAATATGTGGAGTATTGTGTTGTGTGTTAGAAATCCAAGGGAACATCCTCAAATGCAGGCCTTCTTGGTTGTATTTCTAGTTTTGAAGTCTTACTATTTAAATTTTGAGTTCCCAGTCAGATTCTTTCTTAGAAGGTCAAATCTTATCAAATGCTATCAAAATTTCTCTGCAAATGATGATCTCCGAGTGATAAAATCAAAGAAATATGAAAAACCCTAGGTCCTAGGTCATTTTTCATTCATATTCAAGAGAAAACCCTAGTTCTTTATAATCTGCTTCTAATTTTCAGTTACTTTTTTCAGAAAATCCAAATAACTTAAGTCCTATGGTCTTTTCATATTTTTAATTTAGTCGCGATGTCTCTTTAAGATTTTAGAATATTCCATTTTATTTCAAGACTTAGAGAAATGCTTTGGTTTTGTTATCTCATAAAGAAAAGAATATTCTTTGAAAGATTGAGTGATTTAACACTAACCATTGATTCATATCTTGATCCTATGGTTTGTGCAAAGTCTCATTTAAAACCCTAGAGTTAAGAATTCCTTTGGCGACTTTGAGTTTCTTCAGTCGTGCAGTCTCATAAAAAAATCAGAGTTAAAGCTAGGTTGAAATTTTCATGCAGTTGTGTGATCACGGAAGGAAATGAGAGTTAAGTTAAATCTTGAGTGAGTTAGTGATAGCCGTTGATTTTAAAGATGATCTTACAGTGGGCGTGAAGTCTCAAGATAAAATCTTCAGTCAAGAAATTATAAATTGACTTAAATTTTCTTCAGTCGCGGTGTCTCACAAGTTCACTAAGGTTAAGAGATGAGTTAAATTCAATCATTCATGAGATCTCTAAGGAAAACAAGGGTTAAGTTAAATTATATGAGATTTAGTGACTACCACCTTGTTGACGGGACTTTGTGACCGGATCCACCAACAGAGGTAAGTTGTCACCAAGTATCGGGGTACTAGCCAACTCCACCTGACGATGTTTACCAGAGAAAAAATTCTCCTAGCCTCCGAGAACTTGGTAGTTGGGTCTTGACGGTGCGGGGGAGCTAAGTTGGGCAGGTGACTATTGTTTGACAGGATAGCTAGTTTTTACTCATCTTTTTTGGGGATTTCAAAAATGGATGGGGTTTCCTACAAGCACTTGGATTATCAAAGAAAAATCAAAAGATAGATCAAGGTTAGAGGTATATCTCTACTTATAGTTATGCGATATATATTCAAACATCAAATAATGCTCCAATGCAAGAAACTACACTAAATATCAAATACACAACGAACCAGTGATTCATATGCATTCAATAGCAAGGGGAGATAAGATCATTAATCTAAACTAAAACATAGGAGAAAAGGACATAAGAAAACATACTTCAGAAAAGATGTTTGATAACTTTAGAGACCAGAAAAACATAACACATCGTCATAAGATGTTCCTCCTTTCATTATCTTGAAAATATTCCAGCATCACTGGCGAATACATCCATGGCTCCAAGGGATAATTCTAAGCTACTGAGAACAACTGAGCATTGAACTCCTGAGAACAACTAAAATTAAAAATGCTAACTACAGAGAACTCAAAAATGGTATGCTTCTATTACTTGCTAGACTACAAAATCATCAATTTTTATGACCCTTTCTATGGCGTCAGACTTCTTATTTATACACAATTTTGACCTGAAACTTAACCTAATCTAACTATAAACTTGCCAAATATAATACATTATCTGTGGTTGGTACTACCTGTACCACTTACAATCACCTCGAGATATAAAGAGGTCTGACAAGACAAATGAAGAAGATAGAGGATAAATCTAGAAGAATCATCCTAGAGAAGAGGGCCGGGGTACTTATGGAAGAAATTTTCTTATCTAGATAACCAAGGATACATGCCTCATAAATGCAAATTGTAGCTCCCTATCTTCAATGAGCACCAGGTAGTTAATGCAGGAGCGGAGCCTTAGGGAAATCATCTATCAGAAACAGCTCATCTGCCTAACATATCCTTGTCTAGATCACCTACATTATGACCCTTAATAACTGGTTGACAGTGATTAGTTGGCTTTGGGGAACCTTGACATAGATCACTGTGAATGAATACAAAACTTTGACCCAGAATTCTGGAGTTCGGGAGCTTATGCTCAAACAATAACAAATTTTCAAAAACTTCACCCTACTAACTAAAATCTTCAGAGACCAGAGGAATTTATTTCCTTATACTCATTTGAATGCCTCCAAGATCTAGAGGATTCCATCTTCATCTATCTCCTTTATACAATTTTGGCACTGTTTGGCCGCCTCCAACTGTTCTCCACATCCTAGGAACCCTCTTTAAACTCTACCCTTACATTTGCTGCATTGTGGGCCCAGAGCATCATGTGAGAGAGATGTGACATCTTCATTGTATCAAGATCTCCAGAAGTCTAGAATCATGACTCCATTACTTCATCAAATTTGCTCACAACAAAATCCACTGGAGTGCATATAACGGTGTTGAAGGGATCAACTACCGAAACCCTTGTAACAAATGCTGCATATAAATTTAAATAATTTTCAATTGCCAGGACTTTACTGTTGGCAAGTTGACTTCTTGAGGATGCATGACTAATTTTGTGTTTTCATCATGGCAACAAAGTCATGTTTAGTTTCTGTCATGAAAGACAAAATGACTAAGTATGGAAAATAGGGAAGACAAAGATATTCAGTGATCAGCACATTAGCACATGTATGAGAGATTGATTCAGTGTATGCACATTTAGATATATGTTGTATGACACATGTACATGCTACATCTAGACATGCATAGTACAGAACAATAGTATGAAAAAATTATAGGCAGATTAGTAGACCAGCAGTGCAGAAGACAGAGCATGGAAGTTGACTAGTGTTTTGATCAACGTGAATTATTTTGTTATGTAATGGCTAAGCACCTTTGGTTATATGTTTTTAATGATGTAATTAGAATTATAGTAAACACGCTTGAGCCAACTTATTTGGAAGCATTGTGTATTTTGTTTTAGGGCCGACTAGAGTCTTATTTTGGGTCGCGCCTGTTTTGATATGAACATATAAGTATGTAATGTAAAGTAATGTTACAAGTGTCGATTATGATGTAAAAGGAAGACATAGAAGAGAAATATGATGAAGTCAGTATATGATATAGCTCTTTAAGAGAGTAAGAGCATTCACGCATACACAGAATTGATCAGACAACAGTGTCATCACAACAGTTCACTTTTGATATAGTGTATATCAACTTTTAGAAGGTTGTAGCCTTCATCCTATTGGGCAGTGAGCATAGGCAGTGAGCCATATACCTTTAACATGGTTTTGTAAAATACTCCTAACAAGGTCAGATCTTTAACCAGGTCATTGTACTTATATTGTAAAGACTTCTTCTAACAGGAAAAAGGGACTTTAATAGGTTCATTATACCTAGTACAATATTTGTGTGTGCTAATTCCCACCGGGGTTTTCCTTTGATCAAGGTTTCCCTATAATCATATCTTGTGTTATGATTTCTTATGTTAAGCTTCATTCAATGTATGTTTGATTTATGTTTAAGTTGTTGAAAAGTAATACATAGACAAACACTGATTCAGCCCCCCCCTCTCAGTGTTTCTAACAATTGGACTCTGAAAGAAAGTTTAACCACTTGAGGAGATCATGGACTCAGTAGAAGCAAAACATTTGAAAAAGAATCTTGAAGCAGCTCTTAAAGATCTTGATGGATCTGAAAAATAAAATGAAGAACTTAGACTAAAATTTGATGGCTCACAAATGCTTATCAAGAAATTAATAAAAGATTTGAAAGATTGTTCTACAAGTGATCTAGGGAAAATGGTCAAAAAGCTCAATGAAGAGAATATGTCTCTAAAAGAGAGAATTGAAAATCTGGATGAACAACTCACAGACAGTCAAATTGCTATTGAAGAAAAGATCAATGAAAGTAAACAATTAGATGATGAACTCTTGAAAGAAAACATGAAAGTCTTGGAATTGGAAAACATAAAGAAGAAATTGGAATTTGAATTAACAGAAGCAAAGGATAAGATTGATTAAATTCACACAAGTTCTGATTCACTTCAATCTCAGCTTAATGCACAAAAGAAAAAAGGTGACACTACTAGTCTTGGATACAGTATAGCACAAATTGAAATAAATTCATTGCAAGAAATAAAGAAAGAAAGTTCATGAAGCATCTTCAGAAGCAAAGAAAATTGAAAAAGTTGAAGAGATTAAAATAGATCCACCTAAAGGGGAAATCAAGCAAGTTAATAGAACTTGTTATGCATGTAACAAGCATGGTCATTTGGGAAGAGATTGCAAAAAGGTAAGACCCTTCAATGGTTTTTGTTACTCCTGTAATAAGTTCGGTCATAGGGCTATACATTGTAGAACAAATCAAAGAAGAATGAATCAAAACAATCAAAGAAATCAACCTCAAAGAAATTTGCATAACACTACATGCCAGATATGTAACTACAATGGTCACACAAAAAAGTAATTTAGCATGATGAAAAAGAACATAAAACCTCCTATCATTTTTCACGCATGTGAAAAGGCTGGACACATCTCAAGGTTTTGTAGATCCAAAAATCAAAAGCAAGAGGATCCTAAGAAATCACTATTTGGAGAAGAAGGAGAAGTCAAGTTTGTTCAAGCAAAAGAAGATTCAAGAAAAATTTGGGTTGAAGTAAAGAAGGACAATGATGTTTTTAAAGTAGTTGATGCATCCACAGTGGAAGCACCCTCTACTTCTGCTTGAATAGACCTTCTTGGTCTTAGGGGGAGCTATTCTAGCTCAGGACCCTTGCGCGGTTGGTATACTCACCTCCAAGTATGAACCTATGGATTCATGGTTATAAGCACATAATATTTTAGTATGCATACATGCATTGTCTCAAATTCATCAGGATCAAAGTTGCAAAATCTCTGAGTAATTTGTGTATGGTTGCAAACATTAAATGCGGTAGATTTTATAAAAGAAAGTAAGTGTTTGATATTCTTCACAATTTCATTTGAGATCATAGAATTTGGAGAGCACTGGAGCACTAGGCATCAAGGCACAGAAGCATAACAGATTTGGCAATTAAGAAAATGGATAAGAAGTTGAAATGGAACCCTAGTAGTCGTGCCATTTTAGAATTTTGTGAAACCCTACTTAATCAAGTTCCAAGTAAGTATGGCGAATCTAGTTGTATTTGATATTACAGAGAGGAAGAGATTTATATTCAAGAAGCATCCATTCAAATCCATACTAGATGATGTGGAAGGAGCTTTCTCCAAAACCCCATTAGGTGTTGTTCACATAGAAGATATCTACGCATATGTTTACTGTAAGAAGGAATCAGTAGGAGATATCAGCATAGCCACTCATATGGGATCTATGATGAAACCTAATTACACATTCAAGGATGAGTTCACACACTTTATTGATAACCCTATTTTTGAATAATCTAATGCGCATGAGTTTGATGAGCCAGAATGGGTGAAGATTTTGCTAAGTAGAATACATGATGATCTTTATTGGATTGGTGAGGTTCCTATTTGCATCACTATAGACCTAATCCATGAATTAACTAGACTCCCTAAGACTAGACCAGTTTTTCCTATTGGCAAGGATGTCAAGAATAAAATTGAACACATTTTCCTATCCAGAAGTGACAAGCGCGGAATGACAGTTGACCCTATCAAAGAAGATGACATAAAAATTCTAACTATGATACTTGGGTATAAGTTTCAGCAAGAAAGCAGGTTGAACAGTGTCTCTGCAGCAACAGTCCTAGCAACTATCAGAATGGTGAAGGATAAAACTCAATACAACCTATGTGAGATCTTGCACACTCAACTGATTGACAACATTCGAATCATCAAGGATGACAGGAGCAAGACATTCAGGTTTGGATCTTTGATCATGTACTTATACTTCCATATTGTTGGAAAGGTTGCAAACCTTTACCTAGACAAGAGAAAACCCACAATGTCTTAGATTTATCTTAAGGCCACTTTAGAGAGTAGTGTAAGGGACGCCATGGATATGGATATCAAGACATTTAGGATCAAGATGCAGAATAGGTTCAGACTATCTGAGAAGATAGTTGACAAATATAAGGATACCATATGTTTCATGGTAGAAAAAGATTTCACTTGCATAGAGGCAGTTGAACCTAGAACCAAGTGGATTCATCCTCTTGGTTATGAAGTAGAAGAACATGTGTTAGAAGGAGATGCACAAGTTCTATTGTCTGCGCCCAAAGATCCAAATGAGCCTAGGTGGGGCACTTACATAGAGAAGACCAATGAAGTGGATACTATCTTACACAGTGCTAATAATAAAAGAAAGGCATCGAAGATCACATCTAGCATTCTAAAAGTTCATGGAGTCACTCAAGAAGATCTTGACAAAGCTAGAGAAGCCAAGATAGCCAAAGAACTTGAGAAGTCTAAAGGGATCTAGAAGAAGAAGAAATTAGAGAGCACCTCTTCGCCCTCTACCACTATTGATCTAGACTCATCTCCACCTTCTATACAAAGCAAGAAGACTAGAGGAAGAAAATAGGCGCCCACAAATCACCCATCCTCAAGGAACACTCAGAGAAAGGAAAGGAATACTCAAGCTCCTCCTAAGGTAGGATTTAGACCTAGTCTAAATATTTTGAAGAACAGGATTGTAAATGAAGGTAGACTAGATACAATTTCTAAAGTGTATGACAAATATCTAGAGATTAATAAGACTGAGATACACTCTATGATCATATCTCATATGATCAATTTTAAGAATTTTATTCTTGAACTCAAAATAGTGATACCGGATAAGTTATGGAACACACTAGAGATCATGAAAAGACATGCAATAGAGGAAGACATGAGGATTAGAGAAGAAACATTGGATACTCTTCTCCCTATATGCTCGCATGATGAGAAGGCTATTTTATTAGATTTGGTGAAGCCTCATCTCAGAACCAAGACAAGGACCTTATAGATTATGAACAAAGAGTATGAGCATATAGGTAAAGAGACTAAAAAGGAATTTGCACAAGTGTTTATGGATAGACACATGTATCCATCAACGATGCCTAAAACAAGGGTATCTCTAGCTCCTCCTAAACAGGCTATAGAAGAAATAATTCAAAATACACCTACAACAGGTCCATAGGTTTCAGCGCCCATAGTAACAATAATTTATGATACAAAAAAAGACTTAGAAGATACTATAGTGGTTGATAATATCAAGATATCCATGACAACATCTGAAAAAGATATGGACAAAGTTGATAAAGCATTTGTAAGCATTGAAGAAATGTGCACTGATGATACATCTGCACAACAAGATGAAGTTCCCACCAATGATCCAATTTACATAAATGAAGAAAAAGATACTCTAGGTGATGAGACACCAATAAAAGAGATACCAGTAAAGAGTGAATGCATGGATACCAGTCAGAATACTATATTCTCACCATCCACTCAACCATCTACCTCATTGTTGTCAAAGGTTAACTCCTAATTTAGCAAGTATGGATGCATGGGGAGAAGAAGACCTAATCAAGATCAACATTCTTTCTATGGAAAAAGAAAAGGAGAAACAAGTGATGAGGAACCCTCTCTTTTTGGAATCAGTGAACATGTTGAATGAATTAGTGCCTGCAGACAAGAAAGTAGCCAAAGTTCAATCAGTTGAAGATGTGGACATCATTCTAACAAACTTCAAATCAAATTTTACAAGCCTAGTAGATTCATCTACTAAGATTTTAGAAGATGAATACAAAAAGGAGAGACTGAATGAATTGGTAAAGAACTTTACCTTAGACTTGAACTCCTTAAAGATTGGGTAATCCATATTGAAAGAATTGGCAGCTAAGGGAAAGAAAGTTATAGCCAACTGCATGGATAGAGTGAAGTTCACCTCTGAGCACATTAAAATGATAGAAGAGGTAGAAATCATGGTGGATAGCATCAAAAAATTAGTAGAGACTTCCATGCAAGACATGAACATATGCAATAATGTCTATCAAGGACAGTTGGACATGATTGAGAAGGCTAAGTTGGAAATCAGCAAGATAGTCTGACAAACTCAGTTGAAGAATGCACTTGCGCCATCTCTAGAAATCCTAAATGAGAACATCAAATAGATTGATGCCACCATTGTGACATATGATCAAGGTCCTTGCATGGATCTAATGAAAATGGAGAAACTGACTTATGCTCTATGCGTGCATCTTCAGACAGTTGATGCAATGAAAGTATTCTGGCAGAAAGAGATCCGATCTCTTCAGATTGTGTACCTTAAAGTTTACATGGAGTGTGTAGAAGACTTATAATTTTTTGTACACCTTTTTCATTAATGTCAAAGGGGGAGTAATATAGAATGTGTATATGTGGAGAAGTATATGTATATATCAATAAGATGTTATGATATACATTCATTTTTTGTGTTAAGTCATTTTGTGAAACTTGGCCATATTCCTTTGTTGCTATAAATGAAAAAGGGGGAGATTGTTGGAAAGTTGACTTCCTGAGGATGCATGACTCATTTTGTATTTTCATCATGGCAACAAAGTAATATTTAGTTTCTGTTATGAAAGACAAAATGACTAAGTATGAAAAATAGGGCAGACAGAGATATTCAGCGATCAGCACATCAGCTCATGTGCAAGAGATCGAGTCAGTGTATGCATGTTCAGATATATGTTATATGACACATGTACATGATACATCTAGACACACATAGTATGGAACAATAGTATGGAAAAGTTACAGGTAGATCAGTAGACCAACAGTCCAGAAGATAGAGCATGGAAGCCAACTAGTGTTTTGATCAGCATGAATTATTTTGTTATGTAATGGCTAAGAACCTTTGGTTATATGTTTGTAATGATGTAATTAACATTGTAGTAAACACACTTGAGTCAACTTGTTCAGAAGCATTGTGTATTTTGTTTTAGGGCCGACTAGATTCTTGTTTTGGGTCGCACCTATTCGGATATGAACATATAAGTATGTAATGTAAAGTTATGTTACAAGTGTCGATTATGATGTAAGAGGAAGACACAAAAGAGTAGTATAATGAAGTCAGTATATGATATAGCTCTTTAAGATAGTAAGAGAATTCACACATACATGAAACTAATCATACAATAGTGTCATCACAACAGTTCACTTTTGATATAGTGTATATCAACTTTCAAAAGGTTGTAGCCTTCATCCTATTGGGCAGTGAGCCTAGGCAGTGAGCCATATACCTTTAACAGGGCTTTGTAAAAGATTTCTAACAGGGTTAGACCTTTAACCAGGTCATTGTACTCATATTGTAAATAATTCTTCTAATAGGGCAAAGGAACTTTAACAAGTTTATTATACCTAGTACAATATTTGTGGGTGCTAATTCCCATCAGGGTTTTCCTCTGATCAAGGTTTCCCCGTAATCATATCTTGTGTAATGAGTTCTTATGTTAAGCTTCATTCAATGTATATTTGATTTATGTTTAAGTTGTTGAAAATAAATAAATAGACAAACACTGATTCACCCCCCCGCTCTCAGTGTTTCTAACATTTACCTTTTAAGGCCGCTACTAGTTTCTTGCTTGTCTCAATTTTGAGACCAAGTCTGGAGTGTTGGACCCGGAGGAACCCAAAATGTTCTTCTCCCAAATTTCCTGTATTAGGGATGATATATTCTCTGATGTTCATTATTTCTTCTAATTCACTTATCCATTCTTTGTATTTGTCAATCTCTCCCTCCCACTGGGAAACGACGTCATTCACTAGGCCCAAGATGTTAGTGGGATGATGGAGGTCCAGGAGTGTGGCTATCAGGAAGTACCCTATGGATCCCACTTGCTCATCCACCCAATTGTCTAATACTTGCACTTTCTTTTTCATCATTCTCAGCACGTTTATATCACCCTACAGAAGTGGTGTTCTGGATGTAGAAGCCTCTAGAGGAATTGCAGCTAATGGCTACATCAACTCTGTAAGAAGACCGAGGAGATTGGAATTTGCTTCTTTTGCCTCCTTCAGTTTTTGGGCTTGTTTGTCGTATTGGGCCTCAATTTCCTGGCTATCCTCTTTTTATAGGTTTAACTCTCCTCCCTAGAGTTACCTCCATGATGGTCTATTGTTCGGCTCTTACTACTTCCTCTTCTGCATTTGGGGGAGGCGTCTCTACTACTGTGATGGTATTTTCTCCCGGATTGGTCTAAGGGGTATGGAGGGTCTGAGCCTTCTTAGGCTTCTAAGCCTCTTGGTTCTAGGCCATCATTTTAGCCAAAGAGAGAGGAGATCTTGCTGCTATTAGGGCCATCTTTTTTCTTGACTCTACCAGCCACTATGGTGGTAGGGGTGGTCTTATGGCTAGGTCCTGGATACTGGGGTTTTTTTTGGGAGTTGGCCACACTTCTTTGACATCTATAATCTCTGTAGAATCCTTTTCTCCGCTCCCAGGATTCCCTTTTTCTCTCACCTTAGTGGCATTTTCATCTGTAGTGTCGGGGACCCTGCCTTTGTCATGCCCAAAACTAGGGCAAAACACACATATAATTTTTTTTTAAATGCAAGTGCATACCACTAACAAAGGATGTATTTGAGGTAATGTGATATCATGGTAAGGTTAGTCTTCAAGTTGCAAGGTATACACATAGGTTGAATTAGGGTCACACCACATACATTTGCAGAATTAGAGCATCAACTAGTCATACGGGTTACATGAACACTTGGGTAAGGTTAATTTAACTCTGGTTTCATATTTTAATCTATGTGTAGTATCATGATGATAATCAATTTTTAAGAGTCATATATTGAATTAGATTTCCCTAGTAATCACTTTATTTCTAACCTTGGTTACAACTTATTCATTTAATTCTAGTCCCAATTCTCTTTCGACCATTAACCACTAGTTTAAAATTCAATAATCAAAACCTAATCTAATCCTAAACAATTTAAATTTTCCCTTACAAATTTCCATGCAACTATAGTCCTTTAATTCTTTAATAGAATATTAAATTAATCTCAAATATAAACCTTAAATTGACCTGTAATCCCTTGAAACACAAGGGCAACATAATTCAATTTATCGTAATAAAATAAAATTAATATCTATCTATATTTTTTTACATAAAAACTACATCTATAAATCAATAATTAACTACTCAATAGAATAAACTTTATCTAAACAAAGTTACATGATTTTAATAAAACAATGAAGAATTAAATCTATAACATATTAGCCATTCTATATATTTTTCACATAAAAACTAAGGTTCAAATCTAGTAATTAAACTACAAAATTTAAATAGAAAATACATCTATTAAATGAGACTACATAGTTCAAAATAAGAATTAAGTCTATTTAAACTAACTTAAGCTATCTAAATATAATAATCCATTTAATTGTGTACCTAATGGATAGAGTATAATATTATTTTAATACATTATTCAATATCTAATTAAATCTAATTATGTTATTAAATTTATTAACTATCAACTAACTACCTATAACTAGCTATAATCTAACCTACCTACCTATCTATCAACCTATCACCCTATACCTTTTAGCCTATCAAGCTATCACATCCTATCCCCATCCCCCATGGCCCACTTGCCAAGTGGGGGCGGGGGTGTGAAATCCCAAAACCCTTTCCAAACTTGCAAAAATTTTTTGAGGGAGAAAAGCCTTAGTAAAGGAGGTCATGTGGTAAAAGGATGGTGGGGGCCACTGTAAAATCTCCATCAAATGTAGTGAAGTTAGCAAGTAAATTTGCATGGGGAGAAGGGTTGGTGGCATCAAAACCAAGGGGAAATGGAAACATGCAAATTCCTCCAAAGTTGAGGTGGGGCCCAAAACACTTTCCCCAAAGTTAGACCGTGTTTAACATTATGTCAACTCAATCTGCAACGAATGGGGGAAGGTTGTAATTTTTGGGTAATAATTATCGTGTCAGCCCAAATTTCGCATGGGGAGAAGAATGGTAAGGGGACATATTATGGTAGGGCCCACAAAAATGGGTGAGAAACATTAAGCCTACCCAATCAAAAGACTAATCATTAGCATAAAGGGGGTAGTTAAAATGAGTGTTTAGGAGGGTTAATAAAGGGGTTTTAAAGAAGGAAGCTTTAGGGGATATTCTCTGTGTAAGGGGAGGGAATTAAATCCCTCCCCATACATTTTTCAAACAGCTTTTTTCTCTATATTTTGAAAAATGACATGGTAGATTTGGTTGTATTTTTTTTACACATTAACATCATTGATCTTTTTTTTTTGTAGATTCATGCATGAATTTGATTGTATTTTTCTTTTTTCCAAATATTATACAACTATAATTTGATTATTAATATTAGGTGATTATTTTCATTAATATATTAATTTATTTGACTTACTATAGTTAGTAAGATAATCTCTTCTTTTTAAGGGTTGGAAATACAATTATTTTGAAGATGAGGTATTGATCTAATTAGGATAAAATTTCAAAATTTCAAAGGAAACATGTAGTGTTCTTGACTTGGAAATTTAAAGTCACATACAATAGAGGTTTCAAGATTTTACCATTCACAAGAATTACATACTATGAATACCATTACAAAAGAAATAAGAGCTTTTTCACATTTTTCTCAACAAGTTTACACAATGGACTTTACAACAGTTAATAAAAAGATCCTCAATCACAAGGAGTAATAATATAGCCATAAAGTTTCTCTTTCACAACAATACCAAAATGAAAACTTCTTCCAAAGTTTTTCACATCCAATTTGATTTAAAAAACCTGAAATAAAACATGAAGGGAACCATGGGAGCTCACCTCCCAACCAAGGCCTCAAAGAGGCCACCCCCGATCTTGGAGAACAAAGACTAAACAAGGTAACACATTCTAATTTTCACAACTAACATATATTCCCAACACAATAATTTACTCCCAACCAAGATTTCACAAACGGGTCTTCCAAACCCATTGAAGTAGAGTGAAGGTGGGCTTTTTCAAGGAGGAGAATGCCATTACATTTTCAAATTTCTCATCAAGAGTTTTCTTCCATGCCTTTCCAAGGCTAAATTGACATTCCTTCCATATACACATTTGGTCATTTCTATACCAAAACAATATTTACCACATGGCTTCATGGAGCCCATACTCCATGAAATTATCCCTCTTCTCCAAGAGAAGAGACTCACTATAATGGAGAGCCCAACTAACCCATTCACCCAAGGCCACTTCTTCCCTTCCCAAAGGGTGAGTAATGCCTTAAACTCCCATGAACAATAATCCCAAATTCAAAAGAGAAAGAGATGAAATAAAATTCAAATGCATCCTCAACCCAACACATAACATCAACATCTACATAAAACAACACTTTACAAGATTACATATATGAAACCATACAAGATTTACATATTCATTCAAACAATAACATGTAAAGCTTAAATTCAAGAGCATTCCTCCATGGAAAGAATCCACCAACCTTGGTCCAAGAAAATGACAAGAATGTAGTTGAGAAGAAGCCCTTATCCTTTTTCCTTTTCTTCCTCCAAACCTAGTTGTCTCCAAAATTAGAGAGTGGGTGAACACTCACTAAGTTTCTCCAAATCCTCTAAAAAGACCCCTAGGAGTGTACCCAAGACTTAGAAATTAATGAGACATGCCCTCTAGTCCTTTTGTCTTACCTCTTGTCTCCCCTCTTAATTGTGAGTTTACTAAGGAGTGTGGGACAAGTTAAATGCATGTGGCCATCTTCACTTTCGCCACTTTTTAAAGGTAGGAATTTTAGAGGGCCATAGTGGTGATCTAGGTTTACTCCGTAGGTGAAAAATATCCCTAACCCAAGGTACTCCCTTAGGGTTAACTAATTTGGGCTAAAAATATATTTTCGGGTCACTTTTGACCCTTCTAAAGTACCCCTAAAGTTCAAATCTGAGTTCCAACTTGATGTGATCCCTACAAGATATCTATATGCAAGTGGGATTAATATAACATCCTATAAGGTTTGGTGATTCTTACCCAAGCCCTAATTTGACATGTCACCATCCACATGGATAACACAAGTTTCAAGTGACACCAAAATAAAATACACATCACATTCACAATGACATGTCCAAACCACAATATAAATTTTAAACTATTAACACACATTCAGATTACGTTTACAACAAGGATCACATTACAATGAGGTTTCAACCCCTTATTAGATTAAACCTTGGCTTACTCAATTTACATGTGTTTAGCCTTGATTCTCTGAATATTTTCTTGGTTCTCTTTTCTGCACACTAAACTCGAGCATCAGTAGTCCAAGATAATAAAATCACATGCAATATATATTTTCAATTTATAATTAGTAACATTAATCAATAGCAGTATTAAATTCCTAATTATAATTTTCATACAAAAATATTTAAAACATAATAATTCCATAATCACCATGACATAACATCCATGAAATAATCATGTCTAATCATGATTTAATCTTCTCATCAATTCACTTATCTAAATATATATAATCAAAATCAACCCCATGTTCTAGGTCTAATCCATATCAAAATGTAATCCACACAATATAATAATCATCATAACATAATATCTTGAGTCTCTGTCAGGATAATCAAAAAGTGTATCAATGTATCAAAATATAAAGTATCAAAGTGTGATCGAGTAATAAAGCTGTGATGGGTCGGGGTGAGGTCTCACATCCTCCCCCAATAGCCATTAACTTCCCCTTGAAGTTCATAAAAAAGATATGGGTACTGAGATCTCATCTGCGCTGCGTCCTCCCATGAATTCGTGACCTCATCATAACAATCCTACTGGACCCTAACCTGATCCAGCTCTCGGCCTTGGAGTGCAAGGGTCTGTCGAGCTATAATAAAAATGGGCTCTAGTGCTAGCTATCCATTTGAATCCACTTGCAGCCTCTATGATCGTGGCCTGGTGCTCAGCCTGGCGGTTATCAACCGCTACAAAAACTCTATGGGATCTACCCATATCTCCAACTGTAGGCTCTGAGGTAGCCCGTCTATGACCACTGGCTGACTGTCCCTGTGGGAACTCTCTCACTAAATGACCCATACGACCACAAGTGTAACATGGCCCTTGGGTCTAAACCTGCACTCCCTATGTCCTAGGTTGCTATGACCCTCCGGTCCTACTAGAACCACTGTATCCACCCCTAGAGGACTACTGAGTCCTAGTTGGTTGTGTCTGAGGGGTTTGTGTCCTATGATCCTATCTGGGGTCCTGAGACTACCACTCTTTGGGCTTAGAGCCCTTATAACCCTATGAATGCCTCTGTCTAGAATTCTGCTGGGATTTTTGCTGCAGAGACTGTTGGGAAGAGGGGTTTCAGTGCTGGGACCAATCCTGAGACTCCTGTCTAGTACAGATTGTAACCACCTAAATTTGGTCTGTTCTAACTATAGACCCTATTTTCCCTAAGTGTGATCATACCCTCAATTATGACCAAACGACCCTGTTACTATTTGGCATAATTCTTTGAATCAATTTAATATCCTAGGTGATTTTTATCACTGCTTTATATTAACTATTATAGCCATGAAATTCAAATCAATTTTGACCAATCAAATCAAATTAAAATCAAATATGGCTATGGTATTTAATTATAAAAGAATTAAATAAATCCCAAAATCAAAATACCCACTTGCAAGTAACCCATTCCCCTAGCCTATTTAATTTAATTAAAATGGCTATAGTCCCCTAATTATTAAAAAGAAATCAATTGTTAAAATAATTAATTCCCATGTTTTTAAATGAATTAAATAAGTTTATTTCATTTATTAATATTCCCCTAAACCCCAACCTAACATATCTCAACCACTTCTACCCTGGGTTCTAACCCTTCTCAACCCATTCACCCATGCTAATCTAAT
>MU224554.1:2963427-2985183 GCA_018584345.1 Thuja plicata
ACATTCCATTAAGGAATACTTAACAACTCAACCCACTTGAGAAAGTCCACTTTCTCAAGCTGGACTTTCTTAAAGTCTATTTTCTCAAGCCACTCTCTTACATCCTCCCTTACCTCTTTAAGGCCTTTATTAATGCCTTCATTAATATAAAGACCTTAATCCTATGTCTCTCCCATGCTTTATTAATGCCTTGGGCATTAAAGGCTCTTACATATTCATTTATGAGTCTCCAAATTCATAAATGAACCTTGTCCTCCCTCTCTCTCTCCCATTCTTCTATAAATAGAATCCTTTTTTGAGAGAAAATAAGTCTTCACCTTAGATAAAAAATATATTTTTATGCTGTTAGATTCATCCTAGATTCATATTTCATCTATTATATCATGCTAGTTCATTGTTTCCATTTCATCTTTTAAAGCTAGATTGCATACTTTTTCACATTTTTAGCTCAAATTTGAATTAAATCCTTCATGCTAGAATAGTATTGGTCACTGATTTGAAGCATATTCTGAGGGCTAAATATGCAACTAATCACACTCTTTCTAGTTAGAAGGTAATAGGCTGATATTAGTGGTTTTTAACGTCTTGACTAACCATTTGAACTAATGCAATGACCTATTGAGTGTTTGTGTTATTTTCAACAAATACCCATTTATACACACACACATAGATATCCTCAGCTACAAGTGTCGTCTCAACTACCCCTCTGAATGTGGTAGGGAATGCTAGGCGTATCATGCTCTGAAGAGACATATTAAGTCCCTTAATGAAATGGTGAGTACACAGTTTCTCATCCTTCATGTAATCAACATATGGAAGGAGCTCAAGAAACTGACTCTCATACTGGTTCACTGTGAGGCCTCTCTACTGGAGATCATGGAACTCCTTTATCTGTCTGTCTGAAATGCTCAGAGAGATATCTCTCACAGAAATGGGCCACAAAAGTATCCCAAGTGAGTGCGTCAATACTCACTCCACCTATGGACACCTCATGCTCCCACCAAGTGGAAGCCTTCTCCCATAGGAGATGGACTGCAAGTCATGCCTTTAGATTACTCTCATAAGGGTGCAATACAAAACATCACTGTAAATTTTGTAACCAGCCCTCTGCTACTAACCCATCAATGGATCCCATAAACAAGGGTGGCTGGAGTCGTAATAACTTTCGGATCTCATCTCCAACATCTCTATGGGGTCTCTCCCTGACACATATCTCATGCTCACATGGTATTACAACCCAATGAACTGACTCACCCTCCTGCTCATTATGACCCTCAACAGACCTGGGTGGGGGAATCCTACTCCTCTCTCTGCTAACTGCTCTATCATTCTCTGAAATATGTTCTTCCCCTTCAGGAATATGCTACTGAACTATGGGTGATAGTCTCTATTGGATCACCCCAATTAGATTCTAGAGAACATCCATAATATCCCAGTTAGGGTTCTGAGGTGGTGGAGGTGGTGGTGGTGGAGGTGGTGGATCCTCCTGTCCTACCCCCGCACGGGGAGCCCTACGACCTCTACCTCATCGGTTAGCTCTGGTGACCGCAAGCATCCTACATAATTATTTAAGTTTTGAATGATTTGAAACGTAATGGGTTAGGTTACTAGTGTCGAAACCTGGCTCTAATACTAGAATGTCATTCTCAAAACTAGGGCAAAACACACATACAATTTTTTTTTAAACGCAAGTGCATACCACTAACAAAGGATTTATTTGAGGTAATGTGATATCACGGTAAGGTTAGTCTTTGAGTTGCAAGGTATACACATAGGTTGAATTAGGGTCACACCACATATAGATGTAGAATTAGGGCATCAACTAGTCATACGGGTTACGTGAACACCTAGGTCAGGTTGATTTAACTCTGGTTTTATGTTTTAATCTATGTGTAGTATCATGATGATAATCAATTGTTAAGAGTCATATATTAAATTATATTTTCCTAGTAATCACTTTATTTCTAACCTTGGTTACAACTTATTCATTTAATTCTAGTCTCAATTCTCTTCCGACCATTAACCACTAGTTTAAAATTCAATAATCAAAACCTAATCTGTTCCTAAATAATTTAAATTCTCCCTTACAAATTTCCATGCAACTATAGTCCTTTAATTCTTTAATAGAATATTAAATTAATCTCAAATAGAAACCTTAAATTAACCTCTAATCCCTTGAAATACATGAGCAACATAATTCAATTTATCGTAATAAAATAAAATAAATATCTATCTATATTTTTTTACATAAAAACTAAATCTATAAATCAATAATTAACTACTCAATTGAATAAACTTTATTTAAACAAAGTTACATGATTTTAATAAAACAATGAAGAATTAAATCCATAACATATTAGCCATTCTATATATTTTTCACATAAAAATTAAGGTTCAAAGCTAGTAATTAAACTACAAAATTTAAATAGAAAATACATCTATTAAATGAGACTACATAGTTCAAATAACACAAATAAAAATTAAGTCTATTTAAACTAACTTAAGCTATCTAAATATAATGATCTATTTAATTGTGTACCTAACGGATAGAGTATAATATTATTTTAATATATTGTTCAATATCTAATTAAATCTAATTATATTATTAAATTTATTAACTATCAACTAACTACCTATAACTAGCTATAATCTAACCTACCTACCTATCTATCAACCTAACACCCTATCCCTTTTAGCCTATCAAGCTATCACATCCTATCCCCATCCCCCATGGCCCACTTGCCAAGTGGGGGGGGAAGGGTGTGAAATCCCAAAACCCTTTCAAAACTTGCAAAAAAATTTTGAGGGAGAAAAGCCTTAGCAAAGGAGGTCACGTGGTACAAGGAAGGTGGGGGCCACTGTAAAATCTCCATCAAATGTGGTGAAGTCAGCAAGTAAATTCACATGGGGAGAAGGGTGGGTGGCATCAAACCCAAAGGGAAATAGAAGCATGCAAATTCCTCCAAAGTTGAGGTGCGGTCTAAAACACTTTCCCCAAAGTTAAACTATGTTTAACATTATGTAAACTCAATCTGCAACGAATGGGGTAAGGTTGTAATTTTTGGGTAATAATTATCATGTTAGCCCAAATTTCACATGGGGAGAAGAAAGGTAAGGGGAAAGATTATGGTGGGACCCACAAAAATGGGTGAGAAATATTAAGCCTACCCAATCAAAAGACTAATCATTAGCATAAAGGGGGTAGTTAAAAGGAGTGTTTAAGGGGGGTTAATAAAGGGGTTTTAGAGAGAGAATCTTTAGGGGATACTCTGTGTGTAAGGGGAGGGAATTAAATCCCTCCCCATACATTTTTCAGAGAGTTTTTTTCTCTATATTCTAGAAAATGACATGGTAGATTTGGTTATATTTTTTTTACACATTAACATCATTGATCTTTTTTTTTTTGTAGATTCATGCCTGAATTTGATTGTATTTTTCTTTTTGCCAAACATTATACAACTATAATTTGATTATTAATATTAGGTGATTGTTTTCATTAATATATTAATTTCTTTGACTTACTATAGTTAGTAAGCTAATCTCTTCTTTTTAAGGGTTGGAAATACAATTATTTTGAAGATGAGGTATTGATCTAATTAGGATAAAATTTTAGAATTTCAAAGGAAACATGTAGTGTTCTTGACTTGGAAATTTAAAGTCACATACAATAGAGGTTTCAAGATTTAACCATTCACAAGGTTTACATACTATGAATACCATTACAAAAGAAATGAGAGCTTTTTCACATTTTTCTCAACAAGCTTACACAATGGACTTTACAACACTTAATAAAAAGATCCTCAATCACAATGAGTAATCATACAGCCATAAAGTTGCTCTTTCACAACAATACCAAAATGAAGACTTCTTCCAAACTTTTCCACATTCAACTTGATTTCAAAAACCTGCAATAAAATATGAAGGGAACCATGGGAGCTCACCTCCCAACCAAGGCCTCAAAGAGGCCACCCCCGAGCTTGGAGAACCAAGACTAAATAAGGTAATACATTCTAATTTTCACAACTAACATATATGCACAACACAACAATTTACTCCTAACCAAGGTTTCACAATGGGTATTCCAAACCCATTTAAGTAGGGTGAAGGTGTGCTTTTTCAAGGAGGAGAATGCCATTATATTTCAAATTTCTCATCAAGAGTTTTTTTTAATGCTTTTTCAAGGCTAAATTGACATTTCTTCCATATACACATTTGGTCATTTCTATACCAAAACAATATTTACCACATGACTTCATGGAGCCCATACTCCATGAAATTATCCCTCTTCTCCAAGAGAAAAGACTCTCACTACAATTGAGAGCCTAACTAACCCCTTACCCAAGGCCACTTCTTCCCTTCCCAAAGGGTGAGTAATGCCTTAAAATCCCATAACAATACCCCCAAATCCAAAAGAGCAAGAGATGAAATAAAATTCAAATGCATCCCCAACCCAACACATAACATCAACATCTACATACAACAACACTTTACAAGATTACATATATGAAACCATACAAGATTTACATATTCATTCAAACAATAACATTCAAAGATTAAATGCAAGAGAATTCCTCCATAGAAAGAATCCACCAAACTTGGTCCAAAAAAATGGCAAGAATGTGGTTGAGAAGAAGCCCTTATCCTTTTTTCTTTTCTTCCTCCAAACTTAGTTGTCTCTAAAATATGAGAGTGGGTGAACACTCACTAAGTTTCTTTAAATCCTCTAAAAAGACCCCTAGAAGTGTACCCAAGACTTAGCAATTAATGAGACATGTCGTCTAGTCCTTTTGTCTTACCTCTTGTCTCCCTCTTAATTGTGAGTTTAGTAATGAGTGTGGAACAAGTTAAATACATGTGGCCATCTTCATTTTCGCCAGTTTTGAAAGGTAGGCATTTTGGAGGGACATAATGGTGATCTTGGTTTACTTCATAGGTAAAAACTAGCCCTAACCCAAGGTACTCCCTCAGGGTTAACTAATTTGGGCCAAAAATACACTATAGAGTCACTTTTGACCCTTCCAAAGTACCCCTAAAGTTCAAATCTGAGTTCCAACTTGGTGTGATCCCTACAAAACATCTATATGCAAGTGAGATTAATATAACATCCTATAAGGTTTGGTGATTCTTACCCAAGCCCTATTTTGACATGTCACCATCCACATGGACAACACAAGTGTCAAGTGACACCAAAACAAAATACACATCACATTCACAATGACATATCCAAACATCAACATGAATTTTAAACTATTAACAAACATTCAGATTAGGTTTACAACAAGGATCACATTACAATGAGGTTTCAACCCCTTATTGGATTAAACCTTGGCTTACTCAATTCACATGTGTTTAGCCTTGATTCTCTGAATAATTCCATGGTTCTCTTTCCCGCACACTAAACTTGAGCATCAGTAGTCTAAGATAATAAAATCACATGCAATATATATTTTCAATTTATAATTAGCAACATTAATCAATTGCAGTATTAAATTTCTAATTGAAATTTTCATACAGAAATGTTTTAAACATAATAATTCCATAATCATCATGACATAACATCGATGAAATAATCAGGTCTAATCATGATTTGATCTTCTCATCAATTCACTTATCTAAACATATATAATCAAAATCAATCACATGTTCTAGGTCTAATCCATATCAAAATGTAATCCACACAATATAATCATCATCATAGCATAATATCTCAAGTCTCTGTCAGGATAATCAAAAAGTGTATCAATATATCAAAACATAAAGTATCAAAGTGTGATCGAGTAGTAAAGCTATGATGGGTCAGGGTGAGGCTTCATAGCCTTCCCTAGCACTTGTAGTATCCGTATCTATGTTTCCAGGGTTATCCCCCATATCCTGTTGGTGCTAAATTTCTTTGGCATTATCTGTCGGGAGATTCTCCTTTGGGGGCACATCTTCTGGAGGGGGCGAAGGTGTCTAGCTTAGATCTAACTATTGTGCTGCAAAGACCACCTTGCCAAATGTCAATTTCTGGGGTGACTGATCACCCAGACTAACTAGAGGCATTTGGAGAGTGAAAACTAGGGGTACGGTTTCTCCCGAAGGTCCAGTTTCCCCAGCCATTGTCGATTCCTCATCTTGTGATTTCCTTGCTTCTGTCTCAGTCCTCGGGACCGGCGTTTCTTCCAAACTTGGTATATTTACTTTTTCCTACTCTTTCTTTTGTTCCTATACTTCCTCTTCTAGGGAAATTTCTTTTTCTTTCCATTCTCCCTCCCTGGGGATATTTTCCGCCTCTTGCATGGTGATCTCTTCTACTACCCTCTCGACATCTTCATGCAAGTTTACCAGATCATCAGTCTGGAAGATGTCGTCAAAAATTTCATGGGGAGGGGAAGTCTCTACCTGATCCTCTACTTTAGGGCTAGAAGGGATAAGCTCCATAGGAATGTTTCCTGATTTCCTGGGGCTTACATCTATGCTTGGTGGAGGGTTATCCTCCCTTGGCTTCTTTCTCCTCATCTATAGTGGGACCCTGATGTCCATGATAACTACACTCTCCACCTTTTTGTTTACCACCTAACTCATTAGTGTTGCAAGTGATGGTGAGCCTGAAGGGAGGGCGGATCCCACCCAAGTAACTAGGAGGCCGAGAGAAAGCAGGGCGCTCATTGTTTGGCTCAGCTATCGGGATTCCTCAAGCTAAGTGTGAATTTGTTCCAAGATAGGGGTGGAACCAAGGACTGGGCCAGGGCTGAGGTATTCTCCTTTTCTTTACCCTTATCTCTTCTCTTTCTGACCACTCCAGAGGCTAAAGTGGATCCCTGTAAAATTGGCCTTGGTAGGTACTTTTCTTGCATACTTGTGTAAAATATTCATGACTGTGCTGCATAATGCCCTGGGTGACGTCTTCGATTGTCAAAACTTCTGGGGTGTCCCAATCCACTAGAGGGAGATCTAAATTATCGATCCAATGTAATTCGTATGATGGGTCCTCCAAGGGCCTACTATCTGAAAATTCCTTTGGAAAGGTTCAAAGGTCAATGCGCTTCATCATCCCTTTTTTCATCCTCTCATACTTTTGACCCCAGACATCGAAGTAATCTTGGCAATATGCCCAAAATACTCCAAGTGAGGCTCGTGGGGTGTGGACGCTTGAGGTAATGCCGTGTTTATTTTTCCAAGTGGGTCAAAATTGTTCCTTTCTAGGTAGAAATTGGCTAGCCCTAGACTTTTTAACTCATTATCGACCTCTTTGGCCGGTGCAAGAATAATTCCTGCAAGTGATCAGGAATGGGATGGAGGTAACTTTCTTCACTCCATAAAGTGCATGGAGCTCCAAGATTTGCCTGTAAAACTACATCAAAATAATCCTATCCCCACAATGCTTTGGTAATAGGTAGGGCTTGTCGGAGAATCTGGTCACCCAAATATAAGAGTGTTGATGAAATTAAATAAAATAATTTCCATATGTACTCACCAAGGCCATAGCCTCCTTTGAAAATTGGTAAGCAACATCCTGAGATGGTATCAAAATATTATAGTAAACAAAGGTATTGTTTACTCAGAAAAAAATTGGGGAAGATGGCTTCCCATTGAATTTGGGGAAAATGATCCCAAGGTGCATTCTAGCCGGGCCCAGTCCCAAGGACACCCATTGTAACTAAAATCTAAATTTTGGGTATTTATTATGCTAGTGCCCATAGAACATATGAATTCATGTATAACTTTGATGTCTTGTTGGCGTTGTTCAGCTAAAAATCTATATGATTGGCAACAATGGTTTCCCAGTTAAAATTCTACCCATTTGTGGTGATGTTATACAAAAAGTAATACATCCATGCTGAGAAATCCTGGGCATGAGATTCCTTAAAGAACCAAAATAGAAAGATGATCCCTGCCTGTATGCTTTCTTTGAAATCTATGTAGGAATGTCCAACTTCATCTTCTTGTAGTCCTTCCTTAGATTCTTCAGCCAATGGGTGTTCAGGTGCTATCTGGAAGCCTGTTGTACATTAGTAAACTCTTTTAGTGATGTGGTGTGGGAGATGACAATAAAATTAGCAAACTGGGGTATTCCCAATCCCAAAGTGAGAGTGGAAGCATCTAGAGATACTAGGTGTGTTGTGTAGCCCATTGGAAGGGGAGCAACAAGTATAATGGCATGGATGGTGGTGTTTTAGTGTTTGGCTAGAGTTAGGATCAACTCTGGGGCCTGTACAGAGTAGGGGAAGTAGGTGGCTTTGATGATGCTAGAGGCAGCCACATCCCTCACCATACTATCTCTAGCAGAATGTTGAGTGAACATTGTCCTTACTAGGCCCTGTAATTTGGCCCATGGTCCAACCTCAGTGTCGGTGATCAGCTATAGCTTGGAATCCACCTTGGATCCCATGAGGACACCATCCCTTGGATATTTGGATGTGAGTGGGAGCTTTTCTAGTACCTTGTCGGCTGTTGACTTGGTGGCCACTCTTGTTGAGGTGGTCGGGAGTTTTGAACTTCTAGGAGGGGAAGCTACCTCAGACAATATTGATTGCTAACTTGTTGATATCCTGTAATACTGGACAACTGTTAATACAAGTAATTAAATATAATAAATTTATGGGTTCCAGAGATTTCATTGCCATTTTGCACCCATTCTCAAAAAGATGTTAGCTTGCATTAAATCCTGGAAATGTAATAAACAATAGCAACAAATGTGATGAAGGCTACGGGGTTACATGGAACCCGGAGTCCAGAGAAACTAGCTATTATTGAAGTGACTGGGCCATAAGCAATACTGGGCTGATGTGGGTATTCACATGGTCATGCAATAAATGGAGTAATGACACTTAATGGTGACAGATGTCTTGACACAAATGGAATGAATGCCACTTGGGTCATTTTTAAATGCTCACGTGTGGGTAATTTAATCTTGCCCTGAATGCCAAAGCGATGAGAGGAGAGAGAAAAGGTTGCAACTTGAATAGATGTGGTGTTAAGTTTGAGTCCAGTAAGGACTAGGTGGGCGAGCTCAAATTGGGTTCAATAATATAGTGGGTGCAATGAGCTCTCTACAGGATGGTTCAGATACGATGGAATATATAGACCAATATACAGAGACACACACTAACTAACCATTATTTACACAAGAGGCCAAAGAATGGAAAATTTACAGTAGACACATTTAGCTAACCTACAGACTACTAAAAACTTACAGGAATTTACAATCATTTACAAACCTACAAAGATTTACAACTATCTTACACTATTCTACAACTATTTACATATAAACCTACATAAATCTACAAAGATTTACATAAAGATACAGTGCACGGAAGGAAGATAACCTTCCTACAAAACCATCCCAACAAAGGGAGGCGATGCAGAAGACTAGAAGACAGAAAGAAAATAGAGAAAAAGAACAACCAGAAATGAAAGGACAAAACAAACATAAAAGGCAAAGAGAGAAGGGTGGGATGGACCTACCAAAAAATGAGAGAATGTGAGAGGAAGAGAACAAGAGGTGCTTTGCAAATGAATAGCTTCAACGCGCCGAAAGCATGCTAAGAACCAAGAGAATACCTTTGAAGCATGCTTAATCACTTTGAATCACTGTTAACCCTTGAAGCAAATCGCACTTAGCTCTCTGTGAAAATGCACAAATCATTCTTAATCGCTCTGAGGGTAATTCATTTGTGATAAATGTAAAAATGACAAGTGAAACCCAATTTATACCCTTAAGGTGAAAATGCACCACTTCCTTCCACAAGTCCCAAGAAAAGGAAAACCTTGGGACTCCGGGCTTGGGAATCCCATGCAACCACACCCTCTAACTAAAGAGGAAGCAATGGAAAAGAATCTCAGAGTCTGAAATCTAGCTGGCACAAAGAAACAAAACACTCCAGGACCAGGTCCACGAGCAAGGAAGACCAAAAGGGAACACAAAAATTGCCACGCAGAAGAAGCCAAAAGAAGCTAAGGAAGAACCAAAAAGAAGCCAAAAGAAACCAAGGAAGAACCAAAAAGAGAAAAGGGGGACCCAACATTTTTTCAACAAAATGTAGGGACGTGTATGCAGGGCATAACAAATGGTGACTCATTGGGATGAATGCCTTAGCACATTTGAGAACCACATAATCTCTAGTTAGAAAAATCGGGACTCATCTTTACCTGAAGCATTTCACTGACAAGTCGTGAGGGTCTGAGAAAATATGACTCATCATGATTCAATCCTTCAATCTCTCGTCAGTCGTGAAGTGTGTGCTTTGGAAGAAAATCAAGCCAAAGATATTTGGGAGAAGCAGAGAGAGGGCACTGAGTGCATTAGACCAAAATTGCTATATCTTGTACGGTCCCCTGGATCCTAGAATTCTCTATTCTCTAGTTCTGTTTCTTTTATTTTGAATATGGGGAAGGTGGTACTTCTTTCATCATGAACCTTAAGCTTAGCTATTTTTTTACGATAGTACTTCTTTCACCTTGCCACCCATTTTAATTTTCTGAATATGAGAGATGTTCCAGACCTGGGATATTCTTTTGATTTTCAAACATGGCCAATAACTAGTGCAACCACTCTTCTCTCAAGGATCATGTGATTACTTTCTTCCTAGATTTTCTGTTAACTAATGTCAAGACTTTCAAGATATGAATCCAACAAAGATTACCCATAACCTTTTACCTTGCGTACAAAATAACTCCAAAGTGTGGACAAATTCCACCATGCCAAAAATAGATCCTGGAATAACTGAAATGCATAAGAGACCATTCTAGGGACTAGATGTCATGAAAATCATACCTGTCTACAAGAAGAGAGAAACATGTCAGGATCCCCAAAAATTAGATATGCAAAGAAAAAGTAAAGACAAAACCAAAACTAAGAAAAGAAAATGGTCCCAGAGGACCGCCGACAACTACTTACAAGGACAAGACACTCCCAAGGAGTGCTAGGAAGATATTTACAGGAATGAAAATATATACATATGATACAACTTTGAGAAAATTACCTCTCACTTCACTCAAAATAATGTTTGAGAAACTTTCCATTGATGCGCAATGGAATGACTTTTCTAGTCATGGTGTTGAGGTGATAAGTGTTGGCCCGACAGATCTTTGAGATTAAGTAAGGTCCGAGTCAGAGCCTTTGAAACTTAGTATGCTTTCCTTTCTTATCATAGGCCTTGTCCCACAAAAGGACTAGGTCTGAAACCCAAAAGGATTTGAATTGGGCTCTCTTGTCAAACCCTCATTTAACAACTGCTTGGTGAGAAGCAAAATGTTCCAGTGCTACATCTCTTTGTTCCTCCATTCTCACCAGATTCAAGAGGCAAACCTCTACAATATTGTGTCAGGCGTTGAATTCCTACATGAATTGTAAAATCAGGATTTGTAAGTTGATTGGGAACACAGGACTTTGGCTATAAACTAGGTGAAAAGGAGAAGTCCCCAGGACTACCTTGATTCTGATACGATCCACCCAATGGGTGAACTTGAGTTTTTGGTTCTACTCCTGGGGATTTTGCTCTAGAAAATGATTGATCACCTCAAAAAGGTTTTTGTAAGTGGATTTGGAAAAACCATTTCCTTAGGGATAATAGTTGTTGGAGAACTTTAGGGTGATCTTCCTCTGATAATTCCATTCTAAAAGCTGCGCTGAAGAAAATATTGGACCATTTTCACACACGATAGCAAAAGGCATTTTGAACCTTCTGACGATGTTCTCTTCCAAGAACTTAATAACCACATCTGTTGTGTTTTTATTGCATGGGATTTCCTCAGACCACTAGGTATAGTAATCAGTTGCAGTCAAATTATACTAGTGGTTGGCGGATGAGTTGGGGTTTATCTCCCTGATAAAATTGAATGTCCATTGGGCGAAGGGTCAAACTTCAAAGACCAGCTGTAAAGGCATTGTCGGGTTCTCCTCACAAGAAGTGATAGTTTGGCAGGTGTGGCATGTCCTTACATGAGTTTGAACATCTTTGAAGATGAATGGCCAATAATATCCAGTCTGGAGAATCTAATGGGCAGTGGCATCAGCTGAGTCATGCCTAGTTCTGAAGTGCCCATGGAATTCTTCTATCATTTTGATGGCTTGTTCTCTGTCTATGCACCGGAGATAAAACCCCTCAAAATTCCTATAAAAAAGTGTTCTATTTTTTATCATGAAGTGTGCACTTTTTAGTCACAGGGCACGACGTTTGTTAGGGGGAAGCTCCTCTGGGAAATTTTTGTTGAGCAATAGGTACACTAGGTTAGTATACCATGGATCTTTAGTGATGGAATCCACAGTATAAGTTTGGCACTCAATGTTTGGAGTTGCCTCTGCCATCACTCTACATAGTCCCTAGCCTTGGACTATCTTCATTGGTTGCATCTCGAGATCATATTCTTGGAGGATGACTATCCATTTCCCCCAACATTCACCCAATTCACTCTACAGTAGTAAGGACTTGACAACCTTGTCCAGAATAATGGCATGCACTTTGCTCTGAAGAATGTAGTGCCGAAATTTCTTCATGGCCCAGACTAGAGAAAAGGTTTTCTTTTCTAGTGGTGTGTACTGGACTTCAGCATTTTAAAATGGGTAGCTCATGAAATAAATAGGTCTCTCTTCCCCCTCAACCTTCTGGGTTAAAACTGTAGTGGAAGAATGTGGTGAAGTGAAGGAGTAAATGTGGAATGGGAGGGAATAGTCTAGACTTTCTAGGATAGGTGTCTCCACTATGGTTTTCTTGATCTGAAAAATGCTCACTTCGCTTCAGGGCTCCACTAAATCTTGGTATTTTTCTTCATCATGTCATTGAGTGGTTTGACAATCTTGGTGAATCCAGTAATGAAATACCAGATGAAATTTATCTTTCCGAAGAAAGATCTCATTTCCTTTTTACTGTCGGCCTTTTGCAAGTTTAGTAGTGCTTCAACCCTCTCAAGGTTGATGGATATCCCTTTCTCAGAGACTATATGCTTGACAAGTTTCCCTTTAGTGACCTCAAATATGCACTTCTTGGGGTTGAGGGAGATACCATACCAATGACATCTCCTGCAGATCCGAGTGAGGTGGGCAGGATGATCATGCCTATCCCAGAAAAAGAGTGTTAAATCATCCATGTAGATGATTATGCACTTGTTAACTAGTCCCTCAAACGTAATGTCCATAGCCTTTTGAAATGTGGCCCCTGCGTTAATGAGGCCAAAGGGCATTCTCCTATATCCAAACATTCCCCACTTGGTGGTGAATGCCATTTTCATTTTATCCTTGAACTTAACCATAACTTGGTTATACCTGGAGTACCCATCTAGGAAGGACATCATTTGTGAACCGTTAACAATTTGTAATACCTCATCAAGCGAGGGGAGAGGGTGATTGTCCTTCTTGGAGGCCTGGTTTAAATTACAAAAATCCACACACAGGTGGATCTCATCATTCTCTTTGTGCATAGGGACAAGGTTGGCAACCCATGTTGTATTCCAGATAGGAAAGATAATTCGAGATGACAGTAACTTCTGAACCTCTTGATGGATTAGGGGTTTGATCAAGGGGTTTACCGGCCTCTATTTTTTTCAGAAAGGTTTAGCGTCTAGTTTTAGGGGGATGGTATGTGTCATGATATATGTATCATAGGTTTTAAGATATTTATACTACCAAGAAATAACATTGATGTATTCTCAAAGAACCACGAGAATCTTCTGCTTCTCCTCTGGGGAGCATGAGGTACCAATGTGGACCATTTTTTCTTCATCGGATTTACCAATGTTGAATTTTTCAAATTTTCCTCCCTCAGAGGAGGATGATATCTTGTCTCAGCCTCGAGGGTCTGAGTCAAAGATTCGTTCTAGAGCTACCATCCCTTTAGGGATGGTGTTGGTGGGTAATTCGATGATCCTATCATCTTCTTCCCCTACCCCATATCGTCATGATCAATTTCTTCCATGATCTGATCTTTAAAGACACCAACATTTTCCATGAAGGCCAAGATGTGTTGGTCATCTTCAAAAACCTAAAAATGGGTGATATTATCTGGGATGGATAGGGTGGGGACCATTTCAACAAAAAATTTCAGGATCCAGGAACCAGCCATCAGCTTGAGGGTGGTGGCAGACACAGAGAGGGCATCGGGAACATAGTTACATTTCTGGGCAATAAGCTCTATGAAAAAAGAATCAAAGTCTTCAATTAGGCTCCATGCCCAGTTGTGGTATGCAGCCAGCCTTTGTCCATGACACTTGTATTTTCTTTGAACCTTCTTTATAATTAGCTCTGAATCACCCATTGCCTAGAGGTGGGTGATCCCTTTTCTCAATGCAAATAGGAGTCCGCGGACCAAGGCCTTGTACTCCGTAACATTGTTGGTGCAATTAAACTGCAACCTGTAAGATGGGAAGAAGGATTTTCCCCATGATTTGATTAGTTACACTCCAGTCCCACAGCCTTGTTTGGACCGGGATCCATCAAACCTAAGGATCCATAAATTGTTGTTCATTTTATGGGGCTGGGGAGGCAAAGTGACATTTGGATTGGATTCAGGGTTGGGAGGTTTGCGAGGTGATTCCTCTAGCCTTTTTGGTGCATAGGTGAGGCTTTCCTCCAAGGAATCCTCTGGTTCAGGTTCCTTGACAAGCGACACCCCAAGTGTATCGCTGGATAGATTGCTTGGTCTAGGTAAACCTTCTTTGTGTTCTTTCTCTTGGAGGATGGTGATGTAGCGGGTAGAGACAATAATGCAAGGCTCACACTCTAGTTCAGAGTGTTTTTGATAATGTACCTAGCACCAAGTGTCAGAAAAGAGGGTGGTTGAAGTTTACGTGCTACCTTGTGAGTTTACCTCACACTCCAGCTTCTCATCCAGATCCTGAATTCTCTAAGAGGTTACAAGATCCTCCTCGAGGATGAAATCAAAGGTTAGGATTTCTCGTGTTTAGTATACCCCAAGGGAGGATTCAGAGAAAAGGACCTCATTGACCCTCATAACTTTGGTGAAGGCCTGTTTCATTTGAGGGTCACTCTCTACCCAGATTTGATTTGATTTCCCCTTCCAGGGGAGCCACAAGTGAGAGAAGTCCATAGATAAATACCCATTAAGGGCCTTTAACCAGTTTTGACTTAATATCATCCCGTCAATTTCAGGGATGTCCACCACTTGGATATCTATGGTGCTTGATATGCAGGGATCTTGGATGAGATGAATCTGGACATTCTTTAGCTCACCAACCATTTTCACAATAGTTTTGTCCAATTGGACTACTACACCTTTGGATGGTGTGGGAGTAAGTCTGAGCTTCTGGCAGATGGATAAGGGCATGACGTTGCCCAAAGCCCTAGAATATACCATGCAGTTGTATAGGTTCTTCACTTGAATGTTCAAGCCTAGTAGGAAGGGAGGATCCTCTATATTTTTCCAGAAGACTATCGAGTTGGCATCGTCAAATGTGACCGTCTTTGGTGGATAACTGATGAATTCTGGGTTTCCCAAAAGTTGCAAGAGGGATTTCTTTTTCTCGGGACAATTTAGCAAAACCTCCATTAAAGTCATGGAGGTAGTGGTGTTTTCTAATGCCTTAGTGATGTCAAACTGTCCCCTAGGTAAAGTTGGCTTCCCCCAACCCGATCCATGGTGTGGTTAGGGCCAGGTCCTTTTGGTGGGAAATAATGATCATTTATGTTGTCTTGGGGGGTAGTATTGTTAGGAGGTGTTGACGTGTAAGCTAGCCCTTTTCCATCCTAACTCTGAGTTTTGTAGGGAGTCCATGGGTTGGTGAAAGCACTGGCCTCAAAGGCCAGGATGGTTTCCTCAAAGAACCCCTGAAACTCAGGTTCTTCTTCATCCTCTTCATCTATCCCAAAGAAGATGGTCTCACACATGAAGGCAGTGTGAGGGGCTCTGATGGGGAAGATTCTGGGGGTGTTGGATCAGTAGGTTATTGTCTGTCTGACTGGGAGATCATGATGATCTTCTCCAGTGTGGCACAGATCACCTTGGAATGTGAGCTAGTGTTGTGAAATCTACACCATGTGGTCAGGGGGTGGAATTCTATGAGCTATGGAGAATGACTAGGTCTAGCACCACCCTGAGTGCTATTTTGATTTGGAGGAGGACCTCTAGTATTTTTTTTGTTGTTCCATTGTTGTTGGTTGGGCCAAGGCCCGTTGTTGTAGTTCGACCTCCAAAATTGGCCTTCCAATGGCCGGAGAAAACATTCCGTCTCTGGTAATTGGGGTTGTGGGGTGCGGAGGGCCCCACCTTCAGTTGTCCCATGTCTGTTGTCAATGAGGACATCAATCACTGGAGGTATTAAACCTTGGAAAATAGTTGGGTAGTCATGTCACAGTGTGACGACTGTTGTGGTGGATTACCTAAGAAAGTGGTAGAAGCTCCTAGAGTTGAGGATGAAAATCCTCTGACCATGGATGACTAGAAGAAAGGTACTCTGAAGGGTTGTGTCAAAGGTTGTTGCATTTGCTACGGCTGGTTCCAAAGAATGTATTCCTGACCTAGAATTGTCTATGCTTGAGATGGGTACACGTACCGGGCTTGTTGGTCTATCAGTAGTGGTCCCATGGCCATTGTTGGGGAACCTATTACTAAATTGGGGTTGTATCCCCTGGTGTAAGGGGCTTTGTCAGGAAACATATTGAAGGGTAGGCTCTATCCAATCCCGCTAGGAACTTTTCTCAAACCGCATGACAACTCTAGGTCTAAGTTGTAAACTTTCATCAAAGTATCCTGATCATTAGCAGTGGTGGTTCTCTAGAGGAGAGTAGCAACAATGGGTTCCATAGCATTCAGGTATGTCTAGATGGTCACATCAGTGGATGGGATGAAAGGGTTCATGCACCGCTTCAAAGCATGTTGGAACCGATTGTTGAATGTAGCAAGAGGCTCATTCAGTTCCTTCCTAATGGAGATAAACTAGTTGTGGGACTAAGTTGGGCCCATGTGAATGTGGAAGGCTGCCAGAAAGGCATCTTCCATATCTTGCAAACTATTGATGGAGTTGGCCGGCAAGTTTAGGTAGCAGTTCAGCTCATTCTGTCCTAAAGATAGAGGAAATATTTGGGTTACAATGTCTTGATTTTGTATCTGGTGTCTGTTCATGGCATCCTTATAGGCCTGAAGATGTTCTTCTATGGTTTGGTGGCCTAGATGCTCATACCTGGGGCTGATCTTCTCTAGATGCAGAGGAAGATCGTTAGTAGTGTCAGGGAACTACCCCATTAGGGACCTGGTATTACTGAAGTAGGTAGCCATTGGGACTGCTTGGTTTTGGTTGTGTTGGATGTTAGTCCTTGGGTTTATCTGAGGGATTTGGGTATTCTGGTGTGTAGCAAATCCCCAGATAAAATTGGCTAGTTGTCTCATTTTTGGGGTCCTTTTCTTTCGGACAGGAGGTCCAAGTTCTACAAACTCTCCAAGATTTGGGGTTGATCGAAGGATTCTTTCAAAATATAGGGGTGAAAATGACTCTACACCATGGAAAGTTTGGTTCCTAAAACTACTACCTGGGGATCCCTCAGGCAGTGTGAAATCAAAATCTTCTAGGGGAGATGAGCTCATGCCCTCCTAACGTCAGTTTCTATTGACAGGACTTTGTGATCAGCTCTGCCAATAGAGGTAAGTTGTCATTAGGTACCATGGTACTGGCCAACTCTACCTATGTCATGCCCCACAAGGGAACTGGGGAAGAGAAAAAACATTCTCTTTATAAAAGAAAACCTAAGTAATGATTATTAAAAAATGTTGAATATTTTTAAAGAATTACATGAACAAAACATAGTTTAACTTAGATTCCTCCAAGGTTCCCTTCTTAATAAATACATAATTTATTTAAGTCCATTTAGTGTACTAGCAACTTGATTTACTTCTTAATAAAACTACATCTCAACATTTGTAGATTTTTATAAAGAAATACAAAGTACTTTTATTTCAATTTGCCATTTAAATCCATTTTTATTCCTAAGTATCCTTTTATGAATGAGATAAATTCTAAAGCAAATAGAATCATCTAAATCATTTGGTACATTACAAATATTACATTTTTTTTTCAATAGCTTTTCACTTAATCAACAATAATGAGAAACATACTACTTTACTCGGAATGTTACAAAATATTTTTCTTTTCCAACATCATATACATAAAGTTCATGCTTTCCCTTTTCTTTTTCCCTAAGTCTACCCATTCCAAATACATCATTTTGAAGTACATTTATGATTACATTACATTCATCTCCTCTTGGGAGGTAACAATAATTTTACATCATGAAAGATAAAGTCTTCATTCTTCAAAACTAGACATTAAGCAAGCATGAATCCTCAAGCACCCCATCCGCAAAAGATACCTTGATAAAAATATTTACCACCCAACCACATGGATACAAAAAGGCCCACTCCCCTGTGCTAGGAGATAAATAGCAAGGTCCACAAAGAAGGGATAGCTAGGCCATACCTAGGGTTGGGTAACCTTTCCCAAATAGCAAATGAAAGAAGATGAAAGTATAAAATATTTTCCAAAAGGTTCTAAGGCTTGGTAGAAACTCTAAGAAACAACCTAAGTGAGTGTCATCACATAGCCCTCACCCGTTGGGTTGTCCTATTACTAGCCACTCTGGGCCCCGACCCCCAAGTAGGCACATGTGGAATCAAATTCCTTTCATACAGACAAGCACCATTCAATCATACCTACACGTAGGTACCTTCTGCCACTCCCATCCATAGCCTTTACTAGGACTAATGGAATGTGCAAGGCATACATTAATATTTTTAGTGTTTGAACCCATTCCCATAAGTTTAATTAAATTTTCACTTGTTAAATAACTCTTCAGTTGGTTATCCTAGTTCTAGCCACTTAGGGCCCCGACCTCGCACTAAGAGCTACTCACTTAGTGTTCTTAGGTTTTCTACCCTTAACCCACACATCAAAAATACGTCATACATGTAGTAAAAAAAACATCATAAAAACATTTGAGAACTGCATCAAAGAATAGAAAATAATAAGGTAGTTTAGGGATGTTTAGGAAAATTGGGAACGTTTAGGGAGGCCTAGAATGGTCTTGATCCTCCTAGACAATCCTAAACCCTAATAATGCTTCCTACACACATCCTAACCCTATTAAAGCGTCTAAATTCACCATATAACCTCCACCAAACACGTAAGGAACATATTTAAAGTTACACAAAATTTCACATGCCAAAACACAATACTCTGTAAAATCTCATGTGCCTAAAATTTAACTAAGTCTAATTTTTTTGAAAAATCTAAAATCTAGAATTTGCATCTTAACTCCTAGGAAGATGAAACCTATTTCAATCATCCTAAAAGGTACCTAATTTATTTATACAAGTATAACTTAAAGTATAAGCTAATAAATTAAAGTATCAAACTTATAAAGTATCAAACTAGGAAATTAAAGTATCAAACTTATAAAGTATCAAACTTATAAAGTATAAGTTAAGAAATTAAAGTATCAAACTTATAAAGTATCAAACTAAGAAATTAAAGTATCAAACTTATACTTAAATGTTATATGTGTATAAATAATCTAAATGTTATACTATGTTATACTTGTACAAATATTTTTGCTTTCTGCCTAACCCTAACCCGTGCACATTCTTTTATGACAGAGAATTAAATTCATGTTACACTTTTATAATCAGATGGCATAATACAATAATAGAGTAACAGCTGACAGAATAGCAACATATATTTATATACACGGCTGATAGACTACAATGATATATCAACAACTGACAGACTGCAATGATAAAGCAACGGCTGACAGAATTACAATGATATAGCAACAACTGACAGAATTACAAATGATAGATTAGAAATGATGGATTACAAACCCTAATCCAAACACGAGAGATAAAAATCTGATTATAAAGGTAGATGAAATGAAAATGCTATGGATTCTCTAGACTCTTACAAATGCAAGTAGTATTCATATTCATAATGCATAGGAAGTAATCCATATTTGATATATATGATCATATTCTCTTTTCCAACAATAAAGACACAATGATATATGAAACATAAACGTTCTAAAGAATATATAAAAAACAAGCATACAAATAAACATCCAATGATACTTTCATCATTTCATAATACAAAGGAGAGTTAACTCTCAGGATGAATTCCAACCTGGAGTCCTGCGTGGATTCAGTTGATGAAGAAGAATCCAATCCTCTCAAACTTTTCCAGCACTCCTTCAATCCTTCTAGATGAAATCTCCATCCTCTACCTGTAATCACCAAATTCCAAACTAAGAGAATATTGAATTCTCTCCTCAAAAATATAATTTTCCTACAAGCATAATACTAATCTTGTTATCGTTTCTTTCTGAATCAGCTCCTATCCAACACCCTTTCACACAGGAAATCTTTCCTGTATATAGAATGGAGGAGGTGGTTGCATGGGTAATCCAACTGATGCAACCATCCCAACTATCCATTAGTTAATAGTTAGGCTTAAACAATATCATTAAATCCTTTCCCGGAAGAGATATTTAATTATATTTACCTATTACCATAATCTGATTTATGTTTCTTTTATTTAAGGAAGGTAATAGTAATTATTATTTACAACACATTTACCATATCATTAAATTATTTGATTGTTTATTAATATAATGCAATAATTACTTACTCACCAATAATTATATAAATATATGTATGCATATGCATATGTGTGCACCCATATGCCTATGTGTACATTGATGACATGTAACTGATTGAATGTTTGATAATGTTAAGTTGAAGATGATGCAAGATATTAAAATAGTTAATGGTTTGTATTGTCATTGATGTCAACTTGATATCATCTATACAGTCATGTACATAATGCCAAAGACTTCAAAGAATCAATGACACAAAGATTATGCTTTCAACAATGCATAAAATTCAAGTATTCACTAAGTGACAGACAACATCGACGGAGTGCACACCATCGGTAAAGGCAAAGAAAAAGTCATAGTGATGCCCAACGAGTAGATGATAGTTTTTCCTGACGAAGAAAAATCCTATGATGCTCGACAGATGGAGATCCCGAAGCTAACTGGAGTTACACTGATGGAACTAGCAGTTGTCACTAACGACGGACTGTAGAGTTGACTGACAGAACAGAGAGTTAAGAAAACAACAAAATATCTAGCTGGCAAAGCTTAAGGATACACTTAACTGGTTGTTTTAATTATTTTATTTGCCTATAGTTAAGTAATTGATCTAAAGAAGATTTGCACAGTTGGAAAGAAGATAACTACAAGATAAATCAAGAGTTAAAGCCATAAATCAGGTTGGCTGGATTGTTTTTCATGCCAAGAAACAATAATTAAGGAATATCATGTCTATATAAGAGACAAGCATAATTCATTTCCGAAAGAAATTAGATACACAAAGAGCGAATAGAAAGAGGATGTTGAAGAGAAACTGATGAAGGATAACTTCATACGGTCCTGATTAATCAAGCTAAAGGAGAGCTAAAGAATTCTGTGGACACCGAAAAACAGTGAAGCACAACATCACAATGCAGAAAGTGTGGAACAAAAAGAATTGAATTGATACATTGATCAGAGAGGTATTGTACTTAAATAGATCTAAAAATCTACAAGTCAAGTTGCATTAGAAACAGGTCATAATGTTTTAGTTTAACCATTGAAGCATCAAGTCTCTAAACATAGCAGGACTTAACTGTCTTCTATAATTGAGGTATATCCTAACAGATTGCCAAAAAGGTTGATTCATGAAAGTAGCATTGAATTTTCATAAAGCCTATTGACAGCCTAAGAAGAAGGTTGATTCAAGG
>MU224554.1:2985233-3005727 GCA_018584345.1 Thuja plicata
ATTGCCAAAAAGGTTGATTCATGAAAGTAGCATTGAATTTTCATAAAGCCTATTGACAGCCTAAGAAGAAGGTTGATTCAAGGATGGTAGCAAGATTTTCCTAAAGCCTATTGACAGTCTAAGAAGGGGGATGATTCAAGGATGGTAGCAAAATAGATGCCAGATAATAAGTAAAAACCTATGTAAAAAAATAATCTAACAAGGTTGTACTTAAAAGTGTGTTTGTAACCTTTAATAGGGTTAGCTCCTAACAGGGCTCACTTCAGAAGAGTGAAAACTTGGGGTACTAGTCCCAGTGGTTTTTTCCCTTAATAAGGTTTCCACATTAAAATCCATGTGTTATTTGTGTATGATTTATTACTTTATTGTTTTACATTTCACATGTGCATTCCTAGATTGATTGGTATACTCTGCATATTTACTGAGTATTGGTAAATAGTTTTACTACTTATCGGTTATCAATGAGAATAAGAAAAGACAAGGTAAACTGACAGATAGTTTATTATTTCAAGTATTTCATGGCATGCATCTTGTAGGGACTTAAGAATCTGAGGTGTATTGATTGGTGGTTAAAGATTAAATGATAAATGTTTGAGGCCATTGTTTCAACCCCCCTCTCAGTTATTACTAACAATTGGTATCAGAGCTTGTGTGCTTAGAAGGAAAGTTTCAAGACCTAAGTAAAGATCACAAGATGAATAGACAAGATGTGCCCAAGTTGAACAAAGAAAACTTTTCTTCATGGAAAAGCAGGATAAGACTCCACCTATCAGGTATTGGTAATGATTTTACTCAATACTTAGATACTGAATATGTGTTGCCTATAGGACCATTGACAGTACATCAATTGATAGTGAAGCATGAGCATAACTGCATGGTTATAGAGCTTTCTTCCTCACTCTTTGATGCTGAATTTGAAGATGTCAAGGATTGCACAACTGCAAAGAAAATGTGGGACAAAATGAAGCTTGTACATGGAGGTGATACAAACATTCTGAGAGCTAAGGAAGAAAGCCTTAGAGGAAATTTTGATGATCTCAGAATGAAAGAAGGTGAAAACATCACATAGTACAACACAAGAATAAAGGAAGTAGTCAATGCTATACGAGGTGTTGGAGGTACACTTGAAGAGGAGAAAGTGGTAGGTAAAATCTTAAGGACCGTATTGCCTATATATGCTATTAGAGTTTCTGTTGTTCAAGAAATGAGAGTAGTAGAAAAAAATACAGTTACTTTGGATAGCTTAATTGGTAGACTGATTTCATTTGAGATGAATAACTTTAACAATAATGTCTTATCAAGTTTAGAGTCTACATTTAAGTCTTCTATGAAAATAAGCAAATCCAATCATAGATGCTCATCTAGAAGGGATAGTGAAAATGAAAGTGAAGAAGATCTAGATGAAATAGAAGCACTTATGGCCAGAAGAATGCATAGAGGCAAAGGTAAATACAAAGGCAAGCTACCACTTGTATGCTTTAATTGTAAAGAAATTGGACACTTTGCTGCAAGATGTCCTAATAGAAGAAAAGATGACAGAGGTGATGATAGATCTTTTGAGAAGAAATCTGATAGAGGTGATAACAAAGATTATAGAGGTTACCGACAATCAGAAAGATAGGATATCTGAGACTACAAGGATAAAGACAAGAAGGCTAGCTACCTAGCTACTTGCAAAGATGAAGATACTGACACCGAACTGGATGATGACATCGAGATAGTATTTGTAGCTATGAAGGATGATTCAGATGAAGATGAAAGGTATGAAGAAATTGCATTCATATCTAAGGTTATTAAGAATGATATCTAGATTATAGATAGTGCCTGCACTCACCATATGACCGGTGACAAAGAAAAATTTAATACTTTTGAGTATTATAATGGTGGTACAGTAAGAATTGGAAATGATACACCTTGTCCAGTTGAAGGTAAAGGAACAATAATGCTGAATAACCTGATTAAATGTGAAAATTCTTATTGGGTAAAAGGATTGAATTATAATCTGTTGAGTGTTTCTCAGTTGAATAATTAAGGGCACAGAGTAGCATTTGAAAACAAAAAGGCAAAGATCTTCAATGATTCAGGAAAATTGATTGGTACCGGTGAACAGACTAAAGGTAACTTATTCTATCTAAATGATACTAATCCCACTTTCTTAATGACTAGAAATGAAGACATATGGTTGTGGCACAAAAGATTGTGTCGTGAATTTTGACAACATGATGAAAATAAGAAGAAAAAAAAGTGTAAGAGGCTTACCGACGATGACAAAGCTAGACAACATCATGTACAAAAATTGTCAAAAAGGTAAAATGACAAAGTCTAGTTTCAAAAGAAAAGCCCATACATCAGATGATATTATAGAATTAGTCCATACTGATTTATGTGGACCTATGAGGACAAAGAGTTATTATGGAGATAGACATTTTATTCTCTTTATTGATGATTACTCTAGAATGATGACAGTCATGTTTCTAAAAGAAAAATATGAAGCATTTAAGATGTTTAAATGGTATAAGGCTATGGTAGAAAAAAAAGTGGTAAGGATTTGAAATGTTTGAGATCATATAGAGGAGGAGAATTTATATCAGATGAATTCACTAATTTTTGTAATGAGCATGGTATAAAAAGATATGTTTCTACACCAAGGATACCAAAAAAAAATGGGATTGCTGAGAGAAGAAATAGATCAATAGTTGATTGTACAAGAACACTAATGATAGAAAAAGACATCACCCAAATCTTCTGAAGGGAAGCTATCAGCACTGCTATTTATGCACTTAACAGAGTACAATTGAAGAAGGACACAAAGAAGACTCCTTATGAGCTATAGTATGGTAAAACACCCAATGTAAGTTACTTCAAAATATTTGGTAGTCAATGTTATGTCTTAAAGGATGATATAAATGGAAAGCTTGACGCTGAAAGTGATGAAGGTATTTTCTGGGGTATTCTACCAAGAGCAAAGCTTTTAAATGTCTAATAAAGGCTTCTAACAAAATAGTTGAAAGTGCAAATGTGAAGATTGATGAATTTGCAGAAAAGAATGAGCTAGAAAGCACGAAAGAACCAGAAGACTACAACAAGTTTGTATATTGTGAAGAACCCATAACTCTACCCAAGCAACAGTGCTTAATTCTAGAACAACAGAATGTTGCAACCAACGGTCAGAATGTTGTTACCGACGGTCAGGATAATGATCAAAATAATGTGCAAGGTCATGAAGATCAAGCTGATACACAAAGAGCTATACCTGTACTTTCAAGATATGTAAGAAGGAACCATCTAGAGGATCAGATCATAGGAGATAAGAAAGCTGGTACAAGAACAAGAAGTAAGTCTTTAAACTCAAATTGCTTAATTTGTGAGTTTGAGCCAAAATCTGTCAATGCTGCACTAGATAATGAAGAATGGATGTGCTATGAATGATGAGATTAAACAGATTAAGAAGAACAAGACATGGTCACTTGTGCCAAGACCAGATGACAAGAATGTCATCGGTACTAAATGGATATTCAGGAATAAGCTGAACAAGAATGGAGAAGTCACAAGGAACAAAGAAAGACTAGTATGTAAGGGGTATGTGCAAGAGGAAGGTATAGACTATGGAGAAACTTTTTCACCCATTGCTAGGATAGAAGGAGTAATAATACTACTTGCTTATGTTGTATATAAAGGATTCAAAGTATATCAAATGGATGTCAAGTCAACATTCCTAAATGGAATACTTGAAAAAGAGGTATACATTGAACAACCAGAAGGGTTTATGGATCCAGACAAGAGGAACATGGTATGTAGACTTTGCAAAGCCTTGTATGGATTAAAAAAAGCTCCTAGAGCCTGGTATGAATGACTTCATTCCTATCTAATAAGTATTGGATTCATAAGGACTAGTGAAAATAGTAATCTTTATCTGAAAGAAGATACTGATGCTAACACTTTGATTGTTGAAATATTTGTTGATGACATCAAATTTGGAGGCAATGATATGCTATGCAAATCATTTTCTAATGAGATGAGCAAAGAGTTTGAGATGTCTATGTTTGGAGAGATCAAGTTCTTTCTTGGTCTATAGATCATTCAACAAAGTGAAGGTATTTTCATTACACAATCCAAATACATAAAAGAGGTCCTAAAAATATTCAAGATGGAAGATTCCAAACCTATTGGAACACCGATGGATACTAGATGCAAATTGACAAAGGAAGATAAGACAACAGAGTCAAATCAGACTTTGTACAGATCAATGATAGGAAAACTCATGTATGTTGTACACACTAGACTAAATATTGCACATGCAGTAGGAATTGGTGCTAGATTTTATGCTAACCCCAGGGAATCACATATGACTTCTGTGAAAAGAATTCTAAGATATCTAAAGAATACTAAGGAATTTGGCTTATGGTATAGAAGAGAAAAAAAATTGAACTAAAAGTGTTTACGGACGTTGATTGGGCTGTAAATCTTGATGACCGGAAGACCACAATTGGAGGAGCATTCTTTATGGGTGACAGACTTGTCACATGGATTAGCAAGAAGCAAGGATGCATCTCTTAGTCTACTACAGAAGTAGAATATGTTGTTGCTGCTGCAAACTGCTCAAATATTGCATGGATCAAACAGTTGCTGGAAGGTATGCATCTATCATTATTTAAGAGAATAAGTTCAATAAAAAGAGGTGATACTTGAATATGTGCAATCAAAAGAACAATTGGCTGATATCTTCACTAAGCCACTGCCCAAGGATACATTTGAGTACTTGAGAAAGAGACTAGGGGTCAAACCCATGTCTACCAGTCAGTAAAGGACTGAAGGCTCCATCAGCCTATATATTATCAGAATGTCATTCATGTTGATGCAAGCAAAAGATGAACTTCAAAGCTACATCTATATACAAAAAGGTATATATCAGAACCAAGCACCAGAGCATATTGGTATATTGCTGATGGATAAGGGAAATTCAAGGAATATATTATGGATAGAAGAAAATAGTTGTTTGACATAAATGTTAGATATTTGTGAGATATTTGTTTGGCATTATTGTCAAAGGGAGAGAATGTATCCATATTATCATTAGAAACTATTCATTATCAGATTACTCCAAATAGGGAGAGATCATATCCATAGGGAGAAAATTTGTATGAAGAAACCATATACAAAGGGAGAGTTGTTGACAAAATACAGAGACATCAAAGAAGAAGAACAATCAAGAGAGAAATTAACACAAAAAGAGAACACAACACATCAGAAGAAGAAACACAAAAAGCTGCAAGAATCAAATCTAAGCTAACACAGAGCTTACCGGTGGTCACAAATTTTTATAAATTATCAAAACAAAGTGTTTGGTAATTTGATGAATCTCAACAATTGTATTTCATTTTTGTATTAGAAATAGTATAGTGTGATAATATAGTATGTTTCCATCAATGCCAAAGGGAGAGATTGATGACATGTAACTGATTGAATGTTTGATAATGTTAAGTTGAAGATGATGCAAGGAATTAAAATAATTAATGGTTTGTATTGTCATTGATGTAAACTTGATATCATCTATACGGTCATGTACATAATGCCAAAAAATTTAGAGAATTAATGGAATAGAGATTATGCTTTCAGCAATGCATAAAAGTCAATTATTCACTAAGTGACAAACAACACCAACGGAGTGCACACCATTGGTAAAGGCAACGAAAAATTCACAGTGATGCTTGATGAGAAAATAACAGTGTTCCCCAATGAAGAAAAATCCTATGATGCCCGATGGATAGAGATCTCGAAGCTAACTGGAGTTACACCGATGGAACTGGCAGTTGTCACTGACGATGAACTGCAGAGTTGACCGACAGAACAAAGAGTTAAGAAAATGACAAAATATCTAGTGGACAAAGCTTACAGATAGAATTAACTAGTTTTTTTATTCACCCATAGTTAAGTAATTGATTTAAAGAAGATTTGTACAGTTGGCAAGAAGATAACTAAGAGATAAATCAGGAGTTAAAGCTGTAAATCAAATTGGCTGGATTGTTTTTCATGCCAAGAATCAAGAATCAAGAATTAAGGAATATCATGTCTATATAAGAGACAATCATAATTCATTTCCAAAAGCAATCAGATACATGAGGAGTGAATAGAAAGAGGATGCTGAAGAGAAATTGATGAAGGATAACTTAATACAGTCCTGATCAATCAAGCTGAAGGAGAGCTAAGGAATTCTACGGACACCGATGAATAGTGAAGCACAAAATCACCGAGCAAAAAGTGTGAAGCGCAAAGAATTGAATTTATACATTTATTAGAGAGGTATTGTACTTAAATAGATCTAAAAATCTGCAAGTCAAGTTGCATTAGAAATAGGTCATAATGTTTCAGTTTAACCATTGAAGCATCAAGTCTCTTAACAGAGCAGGACTTAACCATCTTCTATAATTAAGGTATATCCTAATAGATTTCCAAAAAGGTTGATTCATGAAAGTAGCATTGAATTTTCATAAAGCCTATTGACAACCTAAGAAGAAGGTTGATTCAAGGATGGTAGCAAGACTTGCCTAAAGCCTATTGATAGTCTAAGAAGAAGGTTGATTCAAGGATGGTAGAAAAATAGATGCCAGATACTAAGTGACAACCTATGTATAAAAATCCTCTAACAAGGTCACACTTAATAGTGTGTTTGTAACCTTTAACATGGTTGGCTCCTAACAGGGCTTAGTTTAGAAGAGTGAAAATTTGGGGTACCGGTCCCAGTGGTTTTTTCCCTTAACAGGGTTTCCACTTTAAAATCCATGTATTATGTGTGTATGGCTTATTACTTTATTGTTTTACATCTCACATATGCATTTCTAAATTGATGGGTATACTCTGGGTATTTACTGAGTATCGGTAAATAGTTTTACTGCTTATCGGTTATCAAGGAGAATAAGAACAGACAAGGTAAACCGACATAAAGTTTATTATTTCAAGTATTTCATGGCATGCATCTTGTAGGGACTTAATAATCTGAGGTGTATTGATTGGTGGTAAAAGATTAAATGATAAATGTTTGAGGCCACTGATTCACCCCTCCTCTAAGTTATTACTAACATACATATATTATTATTATTATTATTATAAATATTATTGCAAACATAATATTATTATTATAAATATATTATTTATTCATACACTAATCCATATTCTTTACAAAATACAATAGTGATATATATAAGGTGAAACATACCACTATCATTAGAACATTTATTATTAATATTTCCATAGACATCTTTTATTACGAATATTATAAAACATTATTAATACCATAATTTATTTATTATTATTGATATTAAAATAAAATGATTAAATCACATACTAAATCATTCCTAACAAGATACGCTAGTACATAAGTATCTACTAGTAAAGATAAATTACTAAATCATACAATAATTCACATCAGTAATCTACTAAAAAAATTGAACATACCATGAAGACAATTAGAGCTACTATACTCAAAACCTCATCCTTAAAGAATGCAAAATATAAGAAACCAACTACAAGATCCACAAAACCAACAAACTAGAGGACACATAAATACATCATCCCCACAAGGGACTGACTTAGGAACTCCCCACCTAAAGGTAAAAGGATGATAGGAAGAGGTCCTTCTTGTGGAACCTGGTGATATCTCCGTAACAACACCAACAATCAAGGATTTATAAGGATCACTCAGACTTGTGAAGCCAGGTAGAGACGATACCCAGTACCTGCACTCTTGCATCACCAAGAAGAGATACATGGATACATATGGATATACATACAAATCAGATATATACAAGCAGATGACCAAGATCGATACATCATGTGGACCTCACTAAGTAAGTAACTACGACTTTGTCCTGAGTCATGAAAACACATCAGACACATATTCATGAAACATAAAACATCATGATAATGGTTAGATTCAAATCCTTGGGTTAGATCCATAAAACATATAAAAATAGATGGTTTTCTAATCTCATAAACATATAAATGATAACCATAAATGAGCATATCAATAATTTGATAAACATATCATCATCCACAAAACATAAATGTAAATGTATAGTTCTAACCATCATAATAGAATTTCCAAATCAGAAAGTCCAAGTATCACCATAGGAGAGGGTATTACAGCCTGAAGAGGTTTACCAGAGAACGAATTCTCCTAGCCTCCAAGCACATGGTAGTTGGGTGTCAACGGTGTGGGGGAACTAAGTTGGGCAGGTGACTATTGTTTGAGGGGATAGCTAGTTTTTACTCATCTTCTTGGGGATTTTGAAAAGGGATGGGGTTTCCTGCTAGCACTTGGATTATCAAAGAAAACTCAAAAGATAGATCAAGGTTAGATGTATATCTCTACCTATAGTTATGTGATATATATTCAAACATCAAATAATGCTCCAATGCAAGAAACTACACTAAATATCAAATATACAATGAACCAGTGATTCATATGCATTCAATAGAAAGGGGAGATAAGATCATTAATCTAAACTAAAACATAGGAGCAAAGGACATAAGAAAACATACTATACAAAATATGTTTGATAACTTCAATGACCATAAAAACACAACACATGGCCATAAGATGTTCCTCCTTCTTTCATTATCTTTAAAATATTCTAGCATCACTGGCGAGTATATCCATGGCTCCAAGGGAGCATTCTAAGCTACTGAGAACAACTGAGCATTGAGCTCCTAAGAACAACTAAAAGTAAAAATGGTAACTGTAGAGAACTTGAAAAATGGTATGTTTCTATTACTTGCTGGACTTCAAAATCATCAATTTTGTCGACCCTTGTTATGGTTTCAGACTTCTTATTTCTACACAATTTTGACCTAAAACTTAAACTAATCTAACTGTAGACTTGCCAAATATAATACATTATCCATGGCCGGTACTTCCTACACCACTTAAAATCACCTCGAGATATACAGAGGTCTAACAAGATAGAAGAAGAAGATAGAGGAGAAATCTAGAATAATTATCCTAGAGAAGAGAGCTAAGGTACTTATGGAATAAATTTGCTTGTCCCGCTAACCTAGGCTACATGCCTCATAAATGCAAATTGCAGCTTCGTATCTTCAATGTGCACTATATAGTTAATGTAGGAGTAGAACCTTGGGGGAATCATCTGTCAGAAACATCTCATCTGCCTAACATATCCTTATCTGGATCACTTATATTATGATCCTTATTAACTGCTTGACAGTGATCGGTCGGCTTCGGGGAACCTTGATGCAGATTTTTGTGAATGAATACAAAACTTGGGCCCAGAATTCTGAAGTCCGGGAGCTTACACTCAAAGAATAACAAATTTGCAAAAACTTCACCCTGCTGACAAAAATCTCTAGAGACCGAAGGAATTTATTGCCTTATACTCTTTTGAATGCCTCCAAGATCTGGAGGATTCCATCTTCATCTATCTCCTTTATACAATTTTGACACTCTTTGGCTTCCTCCAACTGTTCGCCCACATCTTGGGCACTCTCTCTAAACTCTACCCCCACCTTTGCTACATCGTGGGTCTGGAGAATCATGTAGGAGAGATGTGACATCTTCATTGTATTAAAATCTCTACGAGTCTAGAATTGTGACTCCATTACTTCATCAAATTTCCTCACAACAAAATCTAGCGGAGCACATGTCGCGGTGCATAAGGGATTGACTGTCGAAACCCTTGTAACAAATGTCGCATATAAATTTAAATAATTTTCAATTCTCGGGACTTTACCCTTTAAGGCCGCTACCAGTTTCTTTCTTGTCTTTATTTTGAGAGCAAGTCTAGAGTGTTGGACCTGGAGGAACCTGAAATGTTCTTCTCCCAAAATTTCTGTATCGATCATGATATCTTGTACGATGTTCATTATTTCTTCTAATTCACTTATCTATTCTTCATATTTTTCAATCTCTCCCTCCCACTGGGAAATGACACCATTCACCAGGCCCAAGATGTTAGTGGCTTGATGGAGGTCCAGGAGTGTGGCTATCAGGAAGCACCTTACAGATCCCACCTTCTCAGCCACCCAATCGTCTAATGCTTGCGCTTTCTTTTTCATCATTCTTAGTGCATCTATATCAGCCTACAGAAGGGGTGTTCTAGATGTAGAATCCTCCTGAGGAATTGTAGCCAATGGTTACGTCAACTCTGTAAGAAGCCTAAGGATATTTGCATTTTCTTCTTTTTCCTCCAATTTCTAGGCTTGTTTGTTGTATCGGGTCTCAATTGCCCAGCTAGCCTCTTTTAACAGGTTTAACTCTCCATGTTTGTCTCTCCTCCCCTGAGGTACCTCCATGATGGTGTTTTCTTCAGCTCTTACTACTACTACTTCTGCATCTGGGAAAGGCATCGCTACTACTGTGATGGTACTTCCTCCCAGACTGGTCCGAAGGTTATGGAGGGTCTAGGCCTTCTTAGGCTTCTGAGCCTCTTGGTTCTAGGCCATCATTTTGGCCAGAGAGAGAGGAGCTCTCACTACTGCCGGGGCCTTCCTTTTTCTTGATTCTACCAGCCATTGTGGTGGTGGTAGTGGTCTTATGGCTATGTCCTAGATACTGGGGTTTTCTTTGGGATTTGGCCACACTTTTTTGACATCTGTAGTCTTCGTGGTCTCCTTTTCTCTGCTGATGGGATTCCCTATTTCTCCCACCTTAGTGGAATTTTAATCTATAGTGTTGGGGACCCCATCTTCCCCGACACCTATAGTATCTGTATCCATGTTTCTTGGGTTCTCCCCCATATCATGTTGTTGCTAAATTTCTTTGGCATTATCTGTCGAGACATTCTCCTCCGGGGGCACATCTTCTAGATGGGGCAAAGGTGTCTAGCTTGGATCTGATTGTTGTGCCACAAAGACCAACTTGCCGAGTGTCATATTTTGGGGTAACTCATCACCTAGAGTAACTAGAGTGATTTGGAGAGTGACAACTAGGGATATGGTTCCTCCTAAAGGTCTAGTTTCCCCAGCCATTGTCGACTACTCACCTTGTTATTTCCTTCCATCTATCTCGGTCACCGATGTTAGAATAATTGAGAGGGGGGTGAATCAATGGCCTCAAAATTTAATCCTTAAATCAACCCAAAAACTTATTACCACATTTATAAGCCTCTAGTTATATTCAGTCCTATAAGATGAATGCCTTGAAATACTTATATCAAATTACTACTTGGCGGAATGCTTTGTAAAACCTTCTATTGTATGTTTACCGATAAGTAGTCTTTCTATTTACTGAAATACAGTAAATAACTAGTATATACCGATCAATCCAGATTTACTTATGTGAAATGAAAAATAGTAAAGTAATGAATCATAGATACATTAACACATGGATTTTTAATGTGGAAACCCTGTTAAGGGAAAAACCACTGGGACCGGTAACCCAAAGTTTGACTCTTCTAAAGTGAGCTCAGTGAAGAGCCAACCTTGTTAAAGGTTACAAACACTCTGTTAGGTGTAACCTTGTTAGAGGATTTAAATGAATAATTTTTCACTTAGTATCTGGCATCTAATGCTACCATCCTTGATCAAACACTCACTTGGCCTATCAAAAGGTATCAGGAATATCCAATGCTACTTTGTATGATCAAACTTTTTGATACTCCTTGGGATGTATCTCAATTAGAAAATAATTTTAAGTCCTGCTTGGTTAAGAGACTTGATGCTTTAATGGTTAAACTGAAACAGTAAATTGATTTGTTCACATATACAACTTGAATTGCAGATTTTCAGATCTATTGTAAGTGTATTACCTTTCTGATCAATGTTATCAATTCAATACCTTTTCTCCACACTGTTCTTCTCCATGATGATGTATCACTATTCGTCAGTGTCTATAGAATTTAGATCTTTCCTCAGCTTGATTGATCAGGTCTGAATGAAGAATTTCTTCTCCTTCTGAATCTCTTTAGAATGTATTCTCTTGTCACTCCCCTAATTCAGATTGAATTAAATTGTCTCTTATATAGACATGATTTACCATTTCTTGTCTTTCTTGATCTTGAAGTGATCCACAATTCAGCGCCAATTAGATTTAAAGCAAAACTCCTATTTTATCTCATAGAGATCTTCTTGCCAACTAGACTAAGAAGCTTTAAATCCTTTACTTATCTCCAGCTTTATCTTGTTGATTAAAACAATGAAAAGTATCAGTTATGTCTATATTTAGCTCTTGACAGCTAAGCTTTTTGTCATTTCTGAACTCTTTGTTCTGTCGGTCAATACTTCAGCTAGTCGTCGGTGACAACTGACTATTCCATCGGTGAGACCTTAGTTGTCTTTGGGATATCTGTCCACCTAGAAACATTGTAATTCTATCTGTCGGGTTACACTGTGCTTTTTCTCATTGGGTAACACTGTGACTTTGCTCATCGGTATTACTGTGTTTTTTCTCATCGGGTAACACTGTGACTTTTCTCTCATTGGTTTACTCTTTTCGTTGGTGTGCACTCTGTTTGGGTATATAGTCATTTTGTGAATACTTGACTTATATGCATTACTGATAGCATAGCCTTTGATTCATTGGTTCTCTAAAGTGTTTAGAAATATGTACATGACCATACAAATTATATCAAGTTGACATTAATGACAATACAATACATTGACTGATTTAATGTCTTGTGTCTTGGTGATCATCAACTTAACATCTTCAAACATTCAATCAGTTATAGTTCATCACCCGAGACCGGTGTTTCTTCTACACTTGGTATATTTACTTGTTCCTGCTCTTTCTCTTTCTCCCAGACTTCCTCTTCCAGGTAAATTTCTTTTTCCTTCCTTTCTCCCTCCCCAAGGATATTTTCTGCTCTTGCATGATGATCTCTTCCACTGACCTCTCAACATCTTCATGCAAGTTTACAGATCATCAGTCTAGAAGATGTCATGAAAATTGTCATGGGGAGGGGAAGTCTTTGGCTAATCCTCTACTTCAGGGCTAGAAGGGATAAGCTCCACAGTAATGTTGCCTAATTTCTCAGGGCTTACATCTATGCTTGGTGGAGGGTTATCCACCCTTGGCTTCTTTCTCCTTGTCTGCAGTGGGACCCCGACGTCCATGATAACTGCACTCTCCACCTCTGTGTTTACCACCCGATTCATTAGCATTTCAAGTGATGGTGAGCCTGAAGGGAGGGTGGATCCCACTAGAATAACTAGGAGGCTGAGAGAAATCCAGGTGCTCATTATTTTTTCAGCTGTCGAGACACCTCAAGCTGAGTGTGAAGTTGTTCCAAGATAGGGGGTGGAACCAAGGACTGAGCTGGGGCTGAGGTATTGTCCTTTTCTTTGCCCTTATCTATGCTCCATCGGGCCGCTCTGGAGGCTGAAGTGGATCTCTACAAAATTGGCCTCCGGTCGGTACGTTTCTTGCATACTTGCGCAAAATATTCATGACTGCACTGCATAACGCCTTGGGTGACATCCTCGATTCTCAAAACTTTCAAGGTGTCCCAATCCACCGGAGGGAGATCCAACTTATCGATCCCCTGTAACTTGTATGATGAGTCCTCCAAGGGCCCACTATCTGAATGTCCTTTGGAAAGGTCTAAAGATTAAGGTGCTTCATCATCCCTTTTGTAATCCTCTCTTACTTTCGACCTTGGACATCAAAGTCATCTTGGCAATCTGCTCAAACATCCTCCAAGTGAGGTTCGTGGGCTATGGATGCCCAAGGTAATGTCGTGTTTATTTTTCCTAGTGGGTCGAAATTGTTCCTTGGTAGGTAGAACTCGGCCAACCCTAGACTTTTTAACTCATTATCTGCCTCTTTGGCCACTGTAAGGCTTCAATAATAATTCCCACAAGTGATCGATAACGGGATGGAGGTAACTTTCTTCACTCCATAAAGTGTATGGAGATCTAGGATTTGCCTGCAAAACTCCGTCAAAATAATCCTATCCCCACAATGGTTGGGTAATAGGTAGGGCTTGCCAGAGAATCTGGTCACCCAAATATAAGAATGTTGATGAAATTGAATAAAATAATTTCTGTATGTACTCACCAAGGCCATAGCGTCCTTTGACAGCTGGTAACTGGCATCCTAAGATGGTATCAAAATGTTATAGTAAATGAAGGTATCATTTACTCAGAAAAAACTGGGGAAGTTGGCTTGCCATTGAATTTGGGGAAAATGATCCCAAGGTGCATTCTGGCCAGGCCCGGTCCCAAGGACACCCACTGTAACTAAACCCCAAATTCTAGGTTTTTGTTGTGCAAGTGCCCATAGAACATATGAAGTCATGTAGAAATTTGATGTCTTGCTCACGTACTTTAGTTGAAAATATATATGATTGGCAACAATGGTTGCCTAGTCAAAATTCTCCCCATTGGTGGTGATGTCATACAAAAAGTAATACATCCATGCTAAGAATTCCTGGGCATGAGATTCCCTGAAGACTTGGCATAGAAAGATGATCCCCGCCTGTATGCTTTCTTTCAAATCTGTGTGGGGGATCGCCAACTTCATCTTCTTGTAGTCCTTAGAGTCTTAAGCCAGTGGGCATTGAGGTGCTTCCTGGTAGCCTGCTGCACATTAGTGAGCTCTTTTAGTGATGTGGCATAAGAGATGAGAGTAGAATTAGCAAACTGGGGGATTCCCAGTCTCGAAGCCATAGTGGTAGCATCTAGAGATACTAGGGGTGTTGGGTATCCCATTGGAAGAGGAGAAACAAGTATAATGGCCTAAATGGTGGTGTTGTAATGTTTGGCTAGAGTTTGGATAAAATTTGGGGCCTGCACAAAGTAGGGGAAGTAGGCAGATTTTATGATGTCAGAGGTGGCCACGTTCTTCACCATACTATCTCTGGCGGAACGCTGAGTGAACATTGTCCTTACTAGGACCTGTAATTTGGCCTATGGTCCAACCTCAGTGTCAGTGATTAGCTATAGCTTGGAATCCACCTTGGATCCCACAAGGACACCATCCCTTAGATATTTGGACATGAGTGGGAGATTTTCTAGTGCCTTCTCGGCCCTTGACTTGGTAGCCGCTCTTGTTGAGGTGGTCGGGAGTTCCAGACTTCTAGGAGGGGAAGCTACCTCAGACATATTGATCACTGACTTGTTGATATCCTACAAGACCAAACAACCATTAATACAAGTAATTGAATATAATAAATTTTTGGGTTCCATAGATTTCATCACTTTTTCGCACCCATTCTCAAAAAGATGTTAGCTTGCATCAAATCCCAGAAATGTAATAAACAATAGCTTACTTTGGATTTGATCAATACCCGGGGGTTCTGGTTCATGTGAAAAATGTGATGAAGGCTATGGGGTTACATGGAACCCGAAGTCCAGAGAAACTAGTGGTTATTGAAGTGACCAGGCAATAAGCCGTACTGGGCTAACGTGGGTAGTCACATGGTCATGTAATAAATAGAGTAATGGAACTTAATGGTGACAGATGTCTTGACAAGGATGGAATGAATTCCACTTGTGTTATTTTTAAATTCTCATGCGTGGGTAATTTAATCCTGCCATGAATTCCAAAGTGACGAGAGGAGAGAGAAAATGTTGCAACTTGAATAGGCGAGGTGCCGAGTTTGAGTCCAGCAAGGACTAGGTGGGCGAGCTTGAATTGGGTTCAACAATGTAGAGGGTGCGGTGAGGAGCTCGCCATAGGACGGGTCAGATACGATGGAATATATAGACCAATATATAGAGACACACACTAACTAACCATTATTTACATAGGAGGCCGAAGAACAACAAATTTATAGCAAACACATTTAACTAACCTACAGACTACTAACAACTTACAGGAATTTACAATCATTTACATACCTAGAAATATTTACAACTATCTTACACTATTCTAAAACTATTTACATAGAAATCTACAAATATTTACATAAAGATACAATGCACAAAAGGTGGACAACCTTCCTGCAAAACCATCCCACCAACAGGAGGTGACGACGAAGACCAGAAGATAGAAAGAAAACAGAGAAAAAGAAAAACCAGAAATGAAAGGAAAAAACAAGTAGAAAATAAAAAGAAAGAAGGACAGGACAGACCTACCAAAAAACTAGAGAATGTAGGAGGAAGGGTACGAGAGGTGCTCTGCAAACAAATAGCTTCAACATGCCAAAAGCACGCTGAGAACCTAGAGAATACCTTCAAAGCACGCTTAATCCCTTTGAATCACTATTAACCCTTGAAGCAAATCACACTTATCTCTTTGTGAAATTGCACAAATTGTTCTCAATCACTCCAAGGGTAATTCATTCACCGTAAATGTAAAAATGACAAGTGAAACCCAATTTATACCCTAAAGGTGAAAATTCACCACTTCATTCTGCAAGATCCAAGAAAAGGCAAACCTCCAGAATCCAGGCTCAAGAATCCCATGCAACCACATCCTCTAACTAAAGAGGAAGCAATGGAAAAGATTCCTGGAGTCCAAAATCTAGCTGACACAAAGAAAAAAAACACTCAGGGACCGGGCCCCAGAGCAAGGAAGACCAAAAGGGAACACAACAATGGTTGCACGGAGGAAAAGGTCAGGGAAAACAAAATAAGCCAACAGAAACCAAGGAAGAACCAAAAAGTGAAAAGGGGGACCAAACATTTTTCCAACAAAATGTAGGGATAGGTATGCAGGGCATAACACGCTCAACTTAAAGTTAATCCTATGTCTAGCGTTTAGTCATGAGATAAAAGTTCAGATGAATAAAAGTTCATGAGATTCAGTGACTACCATCAGATTGAAGAAAGATCTAAAAAATGGTGTTCAATCTCGAAGTAAACCTTGAGTTAGATGATTTATTCAGTGACAACGAGATTCAGTTAGTCGCTAAGTCTCCATGAGAACTATGGTTAGCAAAGGTTAAGTCAAGCTCAGTAAATTTTGCAATGGGAAAATTTGAACCGTAAAAGAGAAAAGATCTAATGGTTGGTGTTAAGTCGCTGATAGAAGTCAACAAGTTAGAGAAAGTTTAGTGATTCAAAGGTAATAATCTAGATGTTGACACGTTTTTAAATCATTCCTAAGATCTGTGGTCTGCATGAAATCTCAAAATAAACCTATGGTTAGGAAACCTATATGGTGACTTAGAGATAGCTATAGTCATGAAGTCTCATATAAAACTACAGTTAAAGACAAAGCTAAAGAGATTTGACGCAAACCATTGGATTAAAAGTTGATCTAAGCGTAGCCGCAAAGTCTTAGATCAAATTGTTAGAATAGTCCCAAAGGATAACTGAGAGGGGGGGTGAATCAGTTATTAGTTACTTAAGTCCTTTTGTTTACTTCTTTTTCTTTAGTATATAACAAATCAGATAACACGGTACTCAACACACAATTTGATTATGGGGAAACCAAATGCTAAAAACCCCAGTGGGAATTAGCACCCACAATAAACTATACTTATTTGTAGTAATCCTTGTTAGAAGATATTTCAACCCTGTTAGGAGTTGTACAATACAATGCAATAAGTATAGTGACCTGGTTAAGGGTCAGACCCTCTTAGGAGTCTTTTACAAATAACCCTGTTAGGGGTGGTGGACTCACTATCCGAAAGCTCACTGCTTGATGGTGAAGGCTACAACCTTCTATATAATAGATATGCACTATATCTGATGATGAACTGTAGAGTAGACCTACTGTCTTGATTAGTTCTAGTGTATTATAGTCTTTCACTTCTTCACATAGATCCTTGATGAATGAACCAACTCTGATAATCTACTCTGTACATCTTTCTTTACATTTCGTATCATTCACACTTAACGTATCACAATTGAACTGCTATAAGTATCTTCTACAAATTAGAAGGTCATGTTGGCTCTTAGAAACACTTCATCAATATCTTAGTCAGCTTAACTAAGCATGCAAACAATATTAAGTCCATGCAAGTCAATGTTGAACAGACGCGTCGCTTGAACTGAGTCGGCCTCACCAATTTAACCATAACTTTGCAATCATCTTGAAACACATTTGGCACCTTTAGATTTATATCATCAATTCATAATTAATCATGCATATACACATGCATATATTGAAGATAGGTGCAATGCATGAGACACATTATATACATTGGCCCTAAACCGTTATACATCCATAACTATAATTGCTAATAATAGAATTGCATAACTTTACTGAAACATCATATCTGGGTCTGCGTGTATGAACATGACATAATAAACATGTCAACAACATGTATCTATCCATGCAAGTCTTCATGTCATCATTCACATAAGTTCATACAGAATTACAACTGTGTATTATATGTTGTCATCAATGACAAACATACAATCAATCAACTGCTCTGAATCAAATCTCCAACAATCTCCCCCTTTGACATTGACGGCAACATATGATATCAAAAACATCCTCTATTCATGGTGTCCTATTTCTTTTACAATTGTCTCAATATCCTCATCAAGGATTTCTCTAAACTGCTGTAGTTCCTCTGTTTGTATTTTTTTTCCATCTATATACTCCCCCAGAGTATATGCTCCCCCTAAGTACATACTCCTTACTATATACTCCCCCTTTGAAATCAATGGCAAAGGGTGCCATATTCCTTTAGGCACAGGTACTAATCCAGAAGTAGAGTAGTCAACCATTCATCAATCACTTAATGACTGATGTCTTTGCTGCTTCTTCTAAATAGATTTAGGAGAGGGAATTACTCCCAGCTTCTCTCTAAGATACTCAAAAGTATCCTTTGATAAGGGCTTTGTGTAAATATCTTCCATCTATTCTTTGGTGTTCACATAGTCCAATTTAACTTCTTTGTCTGCAACTTTTTCTCTTAAAAAATGGTACTTGATCTCTACGTGTTTTTTCTTTGTGTGCACGATAGGGTTCTTAGAAATTTTGATAGTGCTAGTATTATCATAATGAATAAAAATAGGATAATCAACCTGAATGCCAAAGTCTTTAACCATCTGCTTGATCCAAACCATAGTTGAACAATTCAGTGCTGCTACAACATATTCAGCTTCTGCTATTGACTGAGAAATACAATTTTTCTTCTTGCTTATCCAAGAAACCAACTTGTCTCCAAGGAATACTACTCCTCATGAAGTGCTCTTTCTTTCATCAATACAACCTACCCAATCTACATCTGTATACACATGAATTTTTACATTCTCTGATTTAGGATACCATAAACCATAGTCTATAGTTCCCTTTAGATATCTGAATATCCTTTTTACTGCCATTAGGTGACTCTGCTTGGGTTTAGCTACAAATATTCCAACAATGCCAACTACATTAGCTATGTCAGGTCTAGATTGAGTTAGATAAATGAGTTTACCTATCATATATTTGTACAATGTCTTATCAACTACTGTGGAGTCATCATATTTTGAAAGCTTGCTTCCTATTATCATGGGAGTGCATACTAGTTTACAATCATCCATCTGAAAGGTCTTCAGTATTTCTTTCACATATTTAGACTGATTAATGAATATACCTTTATCTCTTTTCTTTACATTTAATCCCAAAAAGTATTTTATAGGACCAATCATACTCATTTCAAATTCATTCTGCATTTCTTTTTCAAATGATTTACTGAGCTTATCATTACCCCCAAAGATAATGTCATCAACAAATATAGCAACTAACAATAATCCATCAAGTGTTTCTCTTGTGAATAGGTTATAATCTGCTGCTCCTTTCTTGAATCCAATCTTGGTAAGATAACCATAAGTTCTCTCATACCAAGCTCTTGGGGCCTGTTTAAGACCATAGAGTGCCTTCTTCAATTTGTATACCATGTCTAGTTCATCTGAAAGACTAAATCCTTCAGGTTGTTCAATGTAGACTTCTTCATTCAAATCACCATTCAGAAAAGCTGATTTTACATCCATTTGATATACTTTAAAGTCTTTGACTATTGCATATGCCAAGAACAACTTTATGGCTTCCAGTCTACTCACAGGGGAAAATGTGTCTGTGTAGTCTATTCCTTGTCTCTGCGCATATCCCTTGCATACCAATCTTGATTTGTTTCTAACCACTGTACCATCTTCATTCATTTTGTTTCTAAATACCCACTTTGTTCCAATCACATTTTTGTCACTGGGTTTGGGAACCAATTCCCATGTGTCATTTTTGATTATCTGATGTAATTCTCCTTTCATTGTATTCTTCCAATCAAAATCATTACAAGCATCTTCAACACTTAAGGCTTCAATCTGTGATAGTAAACATACCTCTTCATCCACTGCTAGACTTTTTGCTTTTTATCTAGTCAAAACACTGCTGCTCTGATCTCCAATGATGTCATTTTTAGAGTGGTATCTAGATGTGAATTTTGGAACCTTAGGTGTGTCTTCTTCTTCTATAGTTTGTGATTCTTCTCTGCTTGATTCTGGGTCATTGCATAAGACATCAATGCAGTCAAATATTTCTTCAATAACAGTGTCTTTGTTGCTAGGTCTGGATTCATCCTCAATCATAGGTGCATATTCATAGTATCTTTCTTGAACCATAAACTTTTCATCAATCTTAACATGCATGCTTTCAATTATCTTCTTT